>WHYT01016963.1:448153-474436 GCA_009806455.1 Tetrax tetrax
TAGAGCAAAAGACAGAGAGAGAGAGAGGGAGAGTGTGAGAAAAAGACTGATTGGAACAGGAGGGAGGGAGGGAGGGAGCGAGAGAGCGAGGGAGAGAGAGCGACACTGCCAGTCAGGTTAATCATCCCTACTTTAATTAGCTGTTCGGCTTAGACATAAAACAATTGAATTTGAATGATCTGTCAGTGGGCTCGGCTGAACCAAAGGGGAAATGCGAATATTACAAAAAAGACTGTTGGTGTATTCAGATAAGCTCGCCGGGAAAATCCTCAAAGGATAACTATTAAAACTTACCACCAAACAAAAAGTACAGATTCAAATGGCATTATACAGAGGCCCTCTCCAAAAAGCTGGGAGATCCCTTCCCTCTCTTTTTTACATACCGCCGCAGCTCTCTCCGAAATAAACACCCGCGCCTTTCCGCAGCCTTCAAAGACCACCTGTCCTGCGGGGCGGGGAAGGGAGCGCAGGTTTGCCTGCTGCTTTGGTTCGGTTACAGCGAGACCCTGCTGCCCTTCAGTTGAATTTTCCTGATGCATCACTGGAATGTTACGATTCTGGAAGTACACAAGCTCCGAGAGCACATCCTTGCCATGCATGTCTGCACAGACCCAGACACACCAAGTACCTGCCGGATACAGACGGAGATGCTGTAAAAACACCATGCTGGGTATTAGGATAGACCAGTTCCAGGCACTGGGGAATGGGAGCAGTTATATCCCAAAACAGGTGGGAAAGCGATCTATTCGTTCTACCCTGGGCTGCAGAATGAAGTGCAGTTCAAATGGATGAATCCTGGCAATAACCAGCGCAGCGGCAGCGCTGCGTGGCGGGCAAGGCAGAGATTTATGACACTTCTGCCAAGGCTGCTTCTAAAAAGGTGTGGGGCAGGCGATCTCTCCCCTCGAGTGGGAAGGTGGCAGGTAATGTGCTGCTGTGAGAGGGAGCTGCCAGCCCCTGGACATCATCCCCCTTGCTCTGCCAGAACTTTCCCTTGATAGATGCTGAGGACCTGCTTTGGGCTTCACGGCACAGGGGCTGTGACGTCCCCTTCCCAAGTGAACGGCAGCAAGGTGGGGGGTGTGTGAATTTACTGTGCAAGGCAGGTATATTCTCTGTGTTTTAAATATATTCTCTGTATTTCACATAGGGCTGCAGCTACAGCAGTAAATCCGTAATTCCTGATCAGCTCTGTGACCATCTGCTGTATATAAACTTTTACATGGGCACGGCTAACCTGCAAGCATCGCTCAAAAGCATGGGAAGAAAGTAGAGAAAGAACTCACAACACGGCTGACTGCTGCCCTTCAAGAGCACTGGGATTCCCCTCTCACTTTGCATTTTGGGTACAAACGCTTAAGGAAAGAAACAAAAGACAGACAGAAGCTCTAGCAACTTCTCTGTATTAATTTAATAATCTTTTCTACATACATCTCCAGGCAAAGCTAGCATCCATTTTCATGTGTTTTGCCGTTAATGGAGAGCTGACAGGAGGTATCAATGCTATTCATTCCTTCTATCACCCTCTGCCATGGAAAAAAGTGGATTCTTGCCCTTTTCCACCTTTTAAAATGCCACGGCCTGGGTGGCTGTGTCCCACCTGCCTACTAGCCCGCTGGGGCCCGTTGACTCCGCGCAGATCACAGGAAGAACAAACCAGGTTCAATAGGAGAGGGATGCACTGCAGAAGCAGACGGGACATTGGACTCAATGAGGTCTGTTAAATGCTGTTCATGAGTTGTCGCCCAGCCTCCCCAAAATACAAACGGCTCCCATTTGAAAAATTATGGGATTATGGGAGGTAAGGAGCTACCAAAGAAGGGAAAAGGAGATATCAGAGAAATACAGTGCCATCAAAGGCCTCAACTCCTTTCCAGATGAGGAGATCTCGTAGAGCACAGTGACACAGACAAATACTTTCCTCTTCCCTGGGTCAGTACCAAACCAATAATCCAGCAGGGTGTAAGGCAGCCCAGGGCGATGTTCCTAACGAAATATGCAGAGGCCCTGACCATTTGATGCGGGGGTTCAGTGGAAGAAACAGTGTGCACTCATGTAATTACAGGCTACGGTTATGGTACAAGAGGCCCTCAGTCAGGTTGCACAGACAACGTTAACTGTGGCATTTCCCAACTTTTAAGTGCTTGACTTAGTAACATTAACATTACCGTAATGCATTTTCAACATAATTTCTCAGAGTTTTCTTTTAAAGCCAACTTAAAAATCGAATGTCGTTCTGCGTTGCTGCTGATGCTGAAGCGGGTTAGCACCTGCGGAGCCTGTAATACAGAACTTCACCACTTCAGTCGGCAGCACTATCGGCAGCATGAGTAGAACGGTGCTTACAACCTGATCAACCACTGAAAGATTGTGAGGATACTTCACTGAGGGGTTTGACAGTGTCTTCCTGACAGTGGACAGTGTCTTCCTGTCTCCTGAGAGACAGGAGCCCTACGCTGACTTCCAAGGCGCAGAACAAAGTGCAGTGCCATGGGAAGAGACCCTCTGGTCCCTGGACCCCCAAATCTGCATCTCTTCTGTCACTGTTGGTTTTGTTTCTATCCCCTCCCTTTCGGTCAACTGCTTCTCCTCCTGCTTTCTAGCTTGCTCCCTCTCATGCCATTTGCCCTTCCCTGCACTACTCCTTGTCACAGTCGGTTCCTTGTCCCATCGCCCTAAAATGAGCATCCCTCAAACACCTCTTCACCTCTCCTCTACCCCAGGCATGGATGGACCCCGAGGTGCAGAGGAAAGCAAGCTGCCCAGCATGGTAAATTAGGCCACGTGGCGTTCCAGGCTGCCTTAACTAGACCACTTCTTGCAAGACTGTTTAAAACTAACTCGGGTATCATAATTTGCAATCCACAGTGTAGACATATCAAAATGTCCTTGTTCTCATTTCCAGTGCTTGCTGCCATAGCAACCCCTGGTCAAAAGGAAATTTCCATTGATATCAGAAGGAGCAGCATTTCACCCAGGTGAGTTTTTACTCTGTGGCACATATTTTATTAGCATGTGTTCCTGATATGGTGATCCCCAAATCTCCTCCTATAGCACTTCATGTAGAAAGTGCTACTGTTAAGTCTTTCTCTCAGTAGGTCTCCTTCTACTAGAAGCTGCACAAGTCAAAGACCTCCTGATTTCTATCTGAATATCAACCAAGAGCAGACCTGGAGTCTAAATGCAAAAGGCCAAGAGCCGCTACAAAAAATGTACATCCTCTTCCTCTCCTGAGATTTGATCATGGATTTTAATTTAGATACACGACGGTGATGATGATGTCTTTCATCACACACTCCTGCTTGCTCTTCCTTCACCTAAATCATAGATGTTTAGCCAAAGAAGCAAGAACTGAAAGCTCAGTCTAATCACTTGCATAAAGTTTGCTGTTTGCTATAGAAAAGGCAATCAGTGCTGCAGCAAGTTTTCAAGCTCTCGTGTATGATACCCGCTCCACAGGAAGAAAGTGTGGCTACAGAATTGGAACAGATCTTTAACTATGAGAACTGCTCCTGGATTTGCCACTAGCAAACGGCAGCACTTACAAAAGGAAAATCATCAGAAGTGCTCCCTGCTTTCTGACTTCTACATGTATCACATAATGCCAGCCAAAAGCAGGACACAAAACAGCAGCAGACTGGGAGGGACTTGGAAACGGCAGAGTACTTGCTCCTTTAATGTATATGAAGCATTCTGCAGTGCAACTTGTAACACTCAGTGCGGCTGACACGAGCTGACATTAATGGAAAAACAAACAATCTGGGTGGCACAGAGAGGAATTTGGTTCCTTTGCAACGAAGGAGCTCTGTCTACCTGAAAAAATGGCATTTAACTATGTAATCTCAGGATAAGTTGTATAAATATATTCCTCTAGATTTATTGGCTTGTCTTCATAAACAGCTGTGAGTCTGTGCTTTTTGTTCAGAGATGTAAACCAGCACAGCATGTTGGAGAAGGTGAATATACAGTTATTATTCTTTAACTACGAAATCACAAAAAAAAGACTGGAAAGTCCATCTATTACAGAAGTCTACTTCTTGCTTTTGGGTACACAATCATTCCTGACTTACAGCACTATACTTAGTGGATACCTCTATATGCAAAGGTAAGAAAAGTACCAAGCCTTACACCTAACCTAATTCATTTTTCTCACATCCACAATTTGATTTTCTGGGGCAAAACAAACAAGCTTATTTCTTATTGTCTTGATTACCAGAACCAGCCCCCTCCTGTATATAAAGCTATGTCAAATGTCCAGCACTGGTTCCTAGAGCACCTGGTACTGACACTGTGCAGTTCCCAAAGCAATTGCTTTTAGAGATTTTCTGACAATAGGTAATTCTAAATGGAAATATCAGACGGGCTCCATAATTTTTTCTCTCTTAGACAATCCAAATATAAGGTCTATTTTGTGGAATTGCCTATCTTTTAAAAAAAAATGAAAATATTGCAAACTGGGCTGTGAGACACATTTTTGTTCTTTTTTTGTGCACATTACGGCCAGCAATAAGATGCTTAAAAGTGAGCAGTGCCCTCATGGGCACCAGTGCAATGCCCTTGCTTCACTGGAAAAGCAACAGTGCAACCTAGGGGAACTCTATAAAACATCTGGTTGAGAAGACAAGAAGAGCAAGACTCCTGCCGTTCTTCCTCTTCAGCTGCAATGGGTTGAAAAATTACATTTTGAAAGTGCATCCTCACAATGAATTAAGGAAATCTGATCACCGGTTAAAAAGCAGATAAATGAAGAGGTGACTTTCACAGGTGACGTGTTTCCTGTACGTTTATATGGATACTTATTGTGAAGGCCTCAGAAGACTTTTAAACACTGAAAACATTAACTCTCTACCCTCCATCATGATCCATACCATTGTTACCAGATTGCATCTCCGCTCCAAAATTAAAACGACACAAACAGCATCGCGTGTTATATTCAGCCTATTCTACTCTGCTCTGTGCTATTTTATTCTATGATTTCCAAAAGAAGCGTAAGTATCTCAGGGTGTCAGGAGGCTTAATTTTCTCTCATACTTTCATGAGAAGACAATTATAATTTTGATTTGAAGAACTTTAAAGCGGACGTCTGCCCCACTTCTGTTCTAAATGCTGACGTGAAACATGCTATACATCCTTCTTGCTAACTTTGGTCCTGTCACACATTCACAAATCTTATTTCCCGCATTTGGAGGTGACAGCTATTGTGCCTCTGCCTCCAGTCTTTCCTATCTAAAAACGTCTTGTTTCTGTAGGCTTTTCCATAGGCTCAATGCTGAGTCAAAATTGTAATTATTTTCACAGTCCTCGTTCAGGGCAATACCTTTCCAAGAACAGCAGTGTTGCTAGCACTTTGGGGGGTTGCAGAACCTCAGCATGCCAAAATGGTAACATTCTCACCAAAATAAGCTGACTTTTTTTCTGAGATTATATTGGTCCATCTTACTTTCTAACATTTCTCGCTCTCCACCAGGATGAGAGTATGAAATTAGTGTTGCCATCAACCTCATATTTTATAATAGGAACACTATACTCCACCGAGGGGCTCTGGCTTCTCTGGCCAAGCATCAGTTTTGTCTGAGGGACGGCTGCAAGGGTCCCTACTCTGCATATACCACTTTCTCTCTTGGACTTGGATATAAATAGAGTGGGAAGCCAAAGAGCCAGAGGAGGGTGTAGAGCTCTGTCTCTTTTCTGCAGCACATGTGATTGTCCATCCTCTCTTTGGAATATGGGTGAAGCCATGAGGAAAGCAGACACAGACAGGGTTGATCTCCACCTCTGCCCTCTCCACAGACACAGCTGCAGCTTGCGAGGTGACTGGAAAAAGACTAGCTCAGGAAACGAAGAGTAGCGCATCACTCATTTTTCCTGCCTGTTTGCTCCTAATTATCTTGCAATATATTTCACTGGTAGTTTTATCATACAGAAAGACAGAAGATCCTTCTAGTTTCAGCACATAATGACTACTTTTAAAATGACTTGCTATTCATTCTTGGGCAAGCCTCAGTCTCCTTCTCTCTCCCTCAAGTTAAATGCCTCTCATTCTGGGTTTGTTGGCATTTTTTAGGGGAGTGGGGTGTTAATTCTCTGATAGACATATAAAAACGCATCAGAAGTGGCTTTCACTTTCTTTTGAAGAGATTGTGGCCGAAATGAAAGAAGTGTCAAAAATCTCAGTAATTTCATTTTGGCCAATACAACACCTCTTACAGAGCTAAGCTATGCAACTCCTGTATAGCCCCTAGTACAAATCAACAGAGCCTCTTTTATACTCATCTTCCAATATTTCCCTCTGACCTTAGAGAAACAGAGAATTGCTATAGGGCAATGAACTCTCATTTTGCCCTTGACATTTCTGCAATCCATCTCCCTGAGTTGGGAGACCCTTTCACAGACCTGGAACCTCACCAGCATAAGGAAGAATTAGTATAATTAAGAATCAGACACAGGGTCTCTAAAATGGGAATCATAACAATTACTAACGTCACAAGAGTGTTTTCAGAATTAATTCATGTAAGTAAAGCACTTAAAAGATAAAAATGTAGGAGCTGCCACATCAGATTAGACCACTGCTCCATCTAGTTGAACATCCTGTGTGCAACAGAGAGCAGCGATACATGCAGGGTAGTAGAATAAGGGTACCCCTGAGTGCAGGAACAGGGTTCAATCTAAGCATAGTCCATGCCAGTCCTTGGTTACAGCACTATTTTATGACTTAGGGGACATATTTACACCCTATAGCCCACTGTCACTAAGCAGAGTGGTCTTGCAATTGAAGGAAAGAACCAGGCGCAGCAAAGGTCTGGTGCAGAGGCCGTACAGCTGTACATTCATTCCTGTGCAGGACAGCTTCTGAGCAAGAGTTTGTGCTTATCACTGAGAAAACCTAAAATTATTCTAAAAATCTCAATTTTCAGAAACACAATTATCGAAAAAATGTGCAGTAGGATGTAAGTACTTATAAGGATATAGCATGCACACAGAAACAAGCTTGCTAAAAAATCAACCTGATCCTCACTGGCTCTGCTTTCAGCAGGGGTGATGGTTGGACCCAGATGACTTAAGAAAGTCCTTTCTGATTTTTATTATTCCAAGATTCTGCGATTCCACCATTTGCCATTCCAGAGTTCTGTCACTGAACATGAAACAACCTGCGGTAAACATAATTTGTAACGAAAATATTATTAGAGAAGTTTCTTGGGTCCAGGATAGAAACCAGTTCAAAGTTGGAGAAAGTGGCTGATCCTGGAACTTGATGATTAAGGGTGTGATAAGGGAGACCTAGAAAGGAACAGACTCCCATGCTTCCTCATGCATGTGAGGAGTCCTGGCCCTTTAGCCATTAGGCTCTACTGAGGTGGGTCTTTTGAAAACTCTCTTCTTTATGAAAAAGTTCCATAAAGTTTCATTCTCATACTCCAAAATTTAAAACATTTTCACCATGCGGCATTCCTGTTTCCTAGCCAGTTCTCCTACGTGACTATGCATTCTGCAAGTACCCGTGGACCTTACATGACTGCTAACATCAGTTACGACAAAGCTCATAACAGTCTTTCTGTGAAATTTAATTTTTTTTCAGGTGGTTTGACACCTTTATTTTAATTCTTAGAATTTTTTTGCTTTATGAAACAATCTTATCTGAAAAGTAAATGGATGAGTTCTGACGAGTTTGTCTTAATTTAAGAACGAAGTTTTAAAATTTGTTTTTACTTTTGTATTAAACATGCCACGTTTAATAGAAACAATCCATACAATGCAAACCCCTGCTAAAAGAGCCACAAGACACTTTTGTGTATGATTCTACTTTATTCCATATTCTGCTTCAGAACGGAGTAGTGAAAAAGAACAAATTAGAAGATAATCTGTGAAAAAACAAATCCCTCATAACTGACCAAACCATAAATGAGTCTTACATTACTAGGACTGGATAAAGTATCATCAGTGCTGGATTATTACATAAGAATATGTTAGTAATGCAGCAGGAGTCTAGTCTTTTAAGATGTGAAATAGCGTTATCTAACCTCTCCGCAAAGTTCAGGAAGAGGAGCCATATGTCCAAATAATCATTTTCTTGCTGGTGTTTAACATGTCAGTTTTTTCAAGGGGTCTATTTCAAGTTTTTTTAAAAAAAAGGTGTGAAATGCATTTCGATTTTTTTTTTTTTTGGCAAAAGCAGCTCATTTTCAAGCTTGCAAGGAAACAAGAAAAACAAAATCAAATGTCAAGTAGATTTGCTCTTTGTTGTAATTAATACGCAAGCGTTCACTTGTAGATGGTCCTGAGCCTGAAAACAAGCAGCATCAGTCGTGGTGCTATTAAAAACGAGTAGTTCTCTGAGAATCAAAGGGCCAAGCGTTTAACCAGTGAAAATTCCCACTCAAATCAACAGCCCTAGGCCAGTTTATGTCAGCTAAGGATCTGATCACAAAGGAAGGATGGCGGGAAGCCCGATGATCGAGGACATGCCATGTGTTTGCAGCCTTGGGCCCTACGTGTGTGATGGGACAGCAAAGAAAAGCAGGGCAGGCTTCTTCAGAGTGGGAGTTGTGAAATGATTAACTGAAAACAAGGAAATTGCAAAGCCCTACGCTGCAGACTACAGGCACGCTCAGATTCTGGTCAAGGAGGTTATGAGACTTCTCTTTGAGTCAGAGCAATGCAGTGGATAAAAAGGCCCTGTCTAGCCAGGGGGATTTCCTGAGGCCATCGCAGACCAGCTCAGCACGCTGTGAAGAGGCTCATTTTCATGAGGTTTTTGTTGCATTTGTAACGCTGGCTCCAGGTCCCCCAGAGCTTTAAGTGCCACATCACAGTGCTACAAGCCCAGTGCTGAATGCTTGGCACAGGACCAGGCATCTTCCCTTTCTTCTCTCGGTTTCCTCAAGTCAGCAGGTGGGGCTCCAGGGCTCCATCTTGTTTTGATTTGAGGGGGGAATTTTCTTCTCCAAGAAGGTGGAAGAAAATATTTCCTGTTGAATATTCTTCTCTTCCTTTCCCCCACATCGTTTTGTGGAGGCACTTGGTGAGAGAGAGGGGAAAAAAAAAAGGATTTTTTTTTCTTCAAAGGGGCTCACTATTTTTTTCTTGAAATGAGATGCTGGAAACACTTCATCACCGAGGTCTACTGGCCTGAGATCTGCTTGTATTCACATCAGGGTGAATCAGTAGCAATTCCACTGAGGTCACTGGGAGTGCTCTGGCAGGCGTCTCCCCTCCCCGGACACGGGGTCAGCCCTCCCGAGCCAAGCTTTGCAGCAGGACCAGCCACGGGCCAAGCCACCCGCCAGGTTGCAGAATGGGTGTAAACTGATGCAGGGCAAAGGAAACGTAAGTCTCTACCAACTTTCCCTGTGGGATGGTCATAAAAGTGCTGGAACTGGAATGCTGGAGGGAGGAAGCCGGGTGCAAAGCCAGCACAGCAAAAAGCTCTAACAACAAAAGTGACACTGGCCCGGATAACGGAGAACGGGGGCAGCATACATTATTTTGTTACTTATTTTCCAACACACTTGTGTCCAACGTGTAATTCTCTCCTATCATTTAGGTCAATGCTGGAGTTAGCCCTATGGGTTTAAACAATTGTTATCAGTAATAGAACTACTTCATTTTCGAAACTGGTTTGAACCACAGATTAGTTCTAGATTAAATAATTTAACTACAGATCAGCAGTAGGTGTTTGCTCTATATTAAGCTGGCATATCACTGAGCAAGTATTACTTTTTAACACTTTAATATACTTAATAAGGCTACATTGTAAACTGCCTGAATAGCCATCACCTTGGAACACTACAGCCAACATCTCCAAATTTAATGTCTTCTCCAAAGAGCCTTGTTCCATCTTTTAAATGATCAACTATGGGAACAAAGGAAGGCATGTAACCACAAAAGACTCTGAAAAGAAAGCTGCTTAATTCTGTGAGCATCAGCAAATACTATGCCTTGGTTTCCCCATCTCTACGTAAGAACGGTACCTAATTAATTGATTGTTATGAAGACCACGCAGTTCTTTTTAAGATGCTTTTCAGCAGACTACTTGAGGCAGACATTTCAAATGATTTCTCAGAAAACCTCTGAGTTATATGAAATTTGTGCTCAGGTGTCAAAGCAAGAAGTGATTTACCCTGTGCCTCAGTTTCCTCTGCAGCTAAGTGCTGAAAATAGGACCTCCCTACTTCACAGAAATCCAGGGAAAGTTAATGTATTAACAGTGACATAGTAATTGCAACTCCTTGGGCAGAAAGGCTCGGAGAATGCAGTAACATTAGATACTACGGATAACTGAGGCAGAAGAGGCCCAGACCTTACACTACAAGAAGTTTTGAGGTTGGCTGTATCAGGACCAAAAAGATCTGAAGTCACTTTTGTGCAGAGCAGCAGCGCCTGGGAACAGGGAGGATGTGCTGTGCTCTGCTGCCAGGGCAGAGAGAAGGGCTTCAGACTGCTCCCTCCCACGCCACTTCTCATTCATAGGGAGAACCACAGGCTGCTTCTGCTCCGCTGAAAGGGGGCAGCATGCAGACGTCTGCTTTCTGAAAGAAAAAGTAAGAGTGAGAAGAAGAGGTGCATGGAGAAAGGATGAAGGAAGGGCATATTTTCAGAGGGAAAACCACCAAACATTCAGAAGTGGCAAAAAGACTTCATAGTAAAGAAGAATACTGGAGATATGTCAACGAAATGGGCTGCTCAAATGTCATATTTAAGTTCAACCAACCATAGTAAGGTCAGGAATGATCAGTTTCGGTTACAAAAGTGTGCTATTGGCCAGCTGCATTGATTATAGCCTTTACCGCTTTGGATGGGACAGTACAAAATTAAGGCACTGAGGGTCTCTTCTGATACACACCAGAGAAACTTGTCCTCCCATGTACTGTTATTATGAGGTCTGAAACGCTGCAGACGGAGGACTGGGCAGTCAAGAAGATACAGCGTACATTATGGAAATAAACTGGAAGCACAGTTAAAGGTTAGCAAGCCTTTTTCCCTCCAGCTGCCATTGATATGAATGACACCTGTTCTTGCACTTGCAAAGGGAAAGAAAAGATGAGTTAATGTCACTTTCCCCTCTCCAAATTCACAGATTTGATGACTAACAGGCTACAATATTTCACTATGAAAAAGGCCTGTTTTCTACTTAAAAGCACAAAAAGTATACAGAGAAAGTAATTTTCAAGGTCAGAGGGTTGTTTTGACATTTAAGAAATACTAAAACAGATTTTGGCTTTGAAATTTGTAAACCAGAATTACTTCCTGACCTGACAGACAATCTGCCAAATTTCTCGCTGACCACAGGCTTTTCAGGGTAAGCTAGAATTATTAGACATATCGTGTTGTCTCGGTGTATGCCTCTGTGATTTTAAAATGACATGTTGATCAACTTTAAAAAACCACAGTTTCTGAGACCCTTCATACAAGTAACATTCACCCCTTCTCATAGTAACTGAAGAGGCAATTCTGTCTTCAGTAACTGTTTTGGTACAACATTTTGCTCGCTACTGGAGAACTCAATAGCTTAAGATTAATATAAGAATGAAAAAAAATGGAGGGAAATCAAAACACGTCAGCACACAGAAGTGAAATAACTCCTTTTATTTTACACCAAGACTTTGATCCTCCCACTGATCCTGTTGCAACACAAACCAATTTCATTTAACACTACATCTAAGCCAGACATCTCTGAGATTGCAAAACTCTGCTAAATCTCCAGGCAAACTGTAAATGGGGAAAGGTTCACAAATAGTACGTACATGCAGGTGGGCCACACATACATAGGTAACACAACCTTGCCGTGCAAGCTCAACAAAACTTTGTGCATACATAGTATAAAAGGGTCATACTCCTGTTAAAGATGTGCAAGAGAATGCATTGCTTCTCCTCGCAGCCTGTTTCCCTCACAACCCATCCTGCCTACCTCCATGGCTCCATTTCTGCAAAGTGGGTTGTAAAATAGTTACGTCATGCCTTGCCTCTCATGCCAAAACAGCCAAACCAATTTTGCTGTTTCAATTAGGCAAGAAAGTGAGCACTTTTATTTTTTTCTCTCTGTCCTTTTTTTTCAGTGACAAAGCCTGAAAACTTTCAGCCAAAACCAGCTACAGCTCAAGATGCAGTCCAGCAAAGGCAGCTACACTGAAGAACAAAAGCCTGCTGGAGTGGAGTGGGAGTAAAGAGGATGCTGCAAAGTTTCTGTTGCTTCCTAAATGCCTCCCGCATGCACCTGTGCTATTTAAATGATGCCAATTCTTGTATGGACTATAATGGGAAACACTTTCTAAGACTGCTTACTAGGTTTTAGTTTGTTTCTCCTACTTCAGCCACAGTTGAAATGCAATTGTATTTAAAGGTCTGTTGTGGCATTTTTGTAAGTTCTATTCATAATAGTTAGGAGGAAAACAGAATTTGCGACCCTGCAGCTCTTGTTAAACTGCCCTGGGCCTCACAGAATGTAACTCTTTCTCCAAGGAAGGATTTACCTCCAACAGGCTACCCAACTCACTGACTTCTGCCTTTTATCGATTCTTCTCCTCTTTTCTCTATCCAGTCTTCTCAACATATCATCCTCTAGTCAACAAATATTTGAAAATCATGCAGTCCAAAAGGTGACTCAGGAAAGCAAGAACTGATGAGGTCTGATAAAAAGATCCATGAACCTGGCACTTCCTCATGCATAGGATATATACATACAAGAAGGAGAGAGACGCATAACGTCACTGCTCAGCATTTGAACTGTTGTAGGAACGAGGATTGCAAAACACTTACAATGCAATAGCGGAGAGGTTTTGGATCAGAAAATTACTTGTGAAGCTGTGGAAGCAAAGCTGCTAGCAAAATGAAAAGAGCATCATTTCCTTCTAATGTCCAGTTAAAGACTGGCTTAGGCTGTGGTTCTGGTTTCGGCAGGAGTACAAGGACAGCTTCTTGTGTGAACCACTGGCAACACTAGATACCTCAAAGGGGAAATGATCAAGGGAAAATGAAACTGAGGCCCTTCATGAGCAAGATGGTCAATATGTAGGGCACAGAGTAAAAGCTTTCAAAAAGCTGTGAAAAGATTGATGGTGCCCTGCTGTGTCATGGGATTTGTGGAGTTCGGTATTCCTAGTTGGCTAAATTCAAGTTTTTTCTTCATGTGACTTTGTAGTTTAGGTGCGCAGATTAAATTTAACTAAATCTGGGACTCCAGGCAAATGTGCCTGCAAAATGGCAAGCTGAAGTCTGTCTCACGATTACTGTTTCTCAAGGAGCTCAGATCAGCTGTGCTTAGAAAATGAAATTATATTTACGTCCCATTGAAATACCAGCACTGAATTCTTAATCTGGGATTTTTACTGAAAATCTCCTGCATAATGCACAAGACAGTGCCGAGTCTTGCGTTCCCTCCCAGAACGGGTGGTTCTGCTGAGCTAAAAGAAGTGAAAGCCGTAACAGCCCATTTAATCGGGAAAGTAAGACAATGGCACTCTGAACGTTGACAAGGAGTGGGCTTGTTAGGTTAGAAAAGCACCTCTACAAAATCTCTGATAACAACTGAACTTCAAGAGGAATGGTATTCTGGTGAGCTGGGTCATGACTGCCACTAATACAGAGAGGAAGAAACTGAGGAGCAATGACAGGAGATCAAGTGATTTCCCCAGCATCGGAGAGAGTTTTATGGCTAGGGTTAAAGTGAAAATTCATGTCTCAGTCCCGTTAGCAAACCACAAGCTCATATTGCTTTTACTACAAACAGATTTCCCTTCACCATACTGTACTTTTCTTCTTGCTGACTGTTCAGTCAGTTCAGCCAGTATGATCATCCAAAAATATTCTTATTTGTGTTATTTTTCACACACACCACCCTGAAACAAAATTCAGTATGAAAGAAGAGCAGTTTCCTCCAATACATCCAAACTAAGCAGCAGTAAAATCGTATTTATTCACTGACTGAAGTTTCAAACAATAAAATTACTGTTACTGAGATAGAGATTGGACTGTGCCCTGAATAAGACCCCAGAACAGGTCTCCAGTGAGAGCTCTCTCACCTTGACAGCCCTCCCAGGAGCACGGGGGAGAGAAGAAGTGCATGCACGCTTGTAACTGGGGGCGATACTTCAATATAGTCAAACGTCACGATCACAGTAGGCAGAATGTGGCAGATGTTGCCTTTGGGAATGAAGTGGCAGACAGAACAAAGGGAGCTGGGTACCTGAGCCCAGGGCACGCAAGCGAGCAAGGGTCTTCACCTGCAAGCCAGCTGTGCCTGACATGGGAATCAGAGAGAGACAAGCCAGGAACGTGATGCCGAGCGTGCCCGAGAGCACAGCCACGCTGCACAGCCTGAGCGATCCGAAGGCACGGGTGCTAAACGTGGTCATCTGGACTTTCCACGTGGACTCTGGCGAGCCCTGTACCTTTCTCTATGTCGTCTTCCTGTTTGACTATGGGATATTCCAATGGACTATAAATACTAATATTTGATTAGCTCACAGCTACAAAACTTAGTTCCTTAAGTCTAGTACAGGTCCTTGAAATCTCTGAAAAACTATATAAATATGAATTCTTTTATTTTTATAGCATTACACTAACAACTGTACAGTGTAAGTTGATGAATTAAATAATCTCTGTCTATATTTGCTTACACCTTTCTGAAACTGTTACCTTTTCAGCAGATATTTCTCATGCCTTGTCTCAATCCAGAAATGACATTTTTGGTAAAGCTTTGCAAAAACCCATTCAGCTGTTTTTGAGTCATCCAAGTATGCAAAAAACAGTTTCCAGCTGTTAAGTTTTCCATAGCCTTTTTTTCTTACACACGCTTGTATAATTATAACACAGCTTTGTTTTAAAACATCAAACTTGACACGTACATAGTCCTGAAAGAGACGCAGCAGCACTGCCATGTTTGAAACCATTTGGTTTTGAAATAACAAGGTTATTACCATATTAAAATATCTTTATTTTCTTAAAGATTCTCCCAGACACTGAGCTACAATTTTCTAACTGTAGACACTCAATTGTGTAAATGACCAGTAAAAAAAGGAAAAAGAAAAAAGATAAAAAGACACTATTATTGCAATCTGTGACTGAGCTGTAAGAGGGAGGACTGGGGGACACTGCTTACGCTGGGAGCAGGCTCAGACCTGTCCACCTCAGACCTGCCTGTGGTGCACACTGCATATACACATATGCTCTTGAGAAGCACAGCTAAAGCTCCAGCCTGGTGCACTCGTAAGACCCAGCTCCACCTCATGCACTCTGGAGAGACTGGCAATGGCTGGACCCACACGCTGTCCAGTCCTGTGTGCTGGTGGGGAGCCCAAGGCTGCTCTCTCCAAGCCCAGGCTAGTTACCTTGAGTTTTAAGAGTTGGTGGGCTAATAGTTGGCAACAAGGTCAGAATACGTGTAGGTGGCACAGTCTACTTTAAAGATCACGCTTCAACTAGTAGTACAGACCTACGATTATGTACTCTGTAAAAAACTTGGGACTAGCTCTTAAGGTGGGACAAGGACAACCATGTCCTTCCCCTTTGCCCACAGCAAGTGGCGCTCTGCTGTGATGGCAATAGCTTTCTATAAAGATTCTGAAATAAATTTGCCGTTGTATACTTCTACATTTTTAATTACTGCATCTTTGCATTTTGGTATAGAATGGCATGAAATCAGACTGGAGAGGATTCCTCACTTATAATCTGCCTAGATAGAAATACACTGACATGATACCAGGTAGATAAGAATCAGTCATTTACTTAATTTAAACAATTCATTTAATCTGGAGTATTTCAGGTTTTGATGTCTTAGCAGAGTAAGTGTTGGTTTTGAGAATATTAATGATGGTTGAAACAGGAGCTGTAGTCGCATTGATTATTGGGGGTTTCACTCTCAGAAATATTTTTTTATATGATGACTTAAAGACTTACGTGGCTGTTACGCCTTGCACAAACCACCGCGCTCAGCAAGAACTCTTCTGTCAGGCTGAAGGAACTCTTTCTAACAAAAGGAAAGTCACTGCATGCGCAGATTTCTATAAGGGGCTCAACTCTGGTGATTTGTACAGACAAGAGGAGACTCCATAGCTGTTTCTCATTCAAAGTAAATAGCAGTACCTTCTGCTCTTGCCTTTCCTGGGACATATTCTCCTATTATGCAGGTGTGAGTCCACAGAAACTATTAATGTCAGCGACATGACAGTGAACCTGAGAAGACAGTCTAACTCATCTGAAAGCAAAAGACGACTCTAACGCAGAGAAATGAGTGTATGCACGTGTGTACACTCTTCCTCACCTGACACTATCCATGCTTTTATCAGTACACCTATATCTCAGTTGTATGTCCATTACTTTGAGAGGTTTTCTGAATGTCTTTCAAACTACATCAAACATATAGGTGGTGCTCAGCAAAAAAAAAATGTCACTGGAATATAACTACAGGGAAAAAACTCAGCAGTTCCTACTCATCACACTGTCTTCTCTCTGTGCTATCCTGCCCTGGTAAGCCGACAGCTAGGGATCATACGGTAAGAGACCCAATGTAAGAAGGGGCAGAGGTAAGGTTGTTGTGGGAACCTTAACTCTACATTTCCTGAGTTTAGGGAGATTAAAATCTCAGTCTTCACATCCCATCAGCATACTTTTTGTGCATACAGAACATGGCCTAGAGGTAAGTGCATTGTTTCTAAAGGAAAAGGTATACTATTGGGTAAATAGGTGTCTGTGTACATTTTTGGCAACTCTAAGCTAGAGAATTCTGTTTTAATCAATGCTACTGGATTTGGAAACCCACCAGTATGATCATGAAGTGGAAAAAGCAGTAGAAAAAATCCAAACAAGAAGTAAGTTATGCTGTATGCTCTACCATCCTGAGTGTCAGTGCCAAGACAAAAGAAGAGTAAGACTTTGCCATTTGCTAGTTGTTAATAATCAAGAGAAGATCTGCCAGACACATTCGTCAAGGGCTCTGTCTGTCTGGACCAGGTAGATGCTGCAACACACAAAGGACTTCACACACAGAGAAAGAAAGGCTGTTCATGGACAATGATGCAGCATTCTTAATTAAGATTTTCATTACTGATACATACATTAAGGTTTTGCTAATGCAAGTGCCCAAGCACTCTCATGCGCAGGTAGATGTGTCTGATTCTATCTGTAGAAACCTTTTGCAAATCATTGCAAACATTCACCAGCCAAGGCTCAAAATCAGCTCACCTGCCCTTTGCTATAATGACAATGAAAAACAAGAAACGATACTTTATTTGTCTGCCGGATGAGAACTTAACACTTCGCAGGCGTGAGAATGAATAGACATTTGCAAGGCTGTGCTACCACGTATTGAAACTGATTCTGATCTCACTTACACCTCTTTGATGTTAATGTAACATCAGGAGCTTCAATAGTATGAGAGCAGCAAATGCTGAAGGAAAAATAATGAAAGAGACGCGTAGGTAAATGGAAAATGGGATAAAACACAACATGAGTTTGCCAAAGTTAGATTGTAGTAGCCTAACCTGATAACTTTCTTTGATAAGATAACTGATTATCCAGACAAAGGAAATGCAGTAAATGTAATCTATCAGCACAGCATCTGATACAGCATCACAAGGGAAATTATGAGTTAGGATGAACATTTCCAAAAGGACTGTAAGGTGAGCAAATGCTTACCCGAAGGGGAGATGGGGCAGTGGTGAAAAAAGAATTACTGGGCAAGGTGGAGGCAACATTTCCACAATTTTTCAGTTAGACAAAATAGCATTTTCTACCTAATAAGATTTGAGGGAAGTGGGTGACTTTTCTTTATGAGACCCCTCAAAGGCAGGGGGCAGAGAGTAGGAAAAAGTCGGAGCATGCTTAAAGGCCATAAAAAGATCAATCAACTTCCATAAATTGCTCATTAACAATATTTAGGCCTCATATTTCCATGTTATTTCTATGGTTCTGTCCTTTGGGAAGTTCAAAGATGCTACGACTCTCTCAGTAGTCTATTTGTACAGTGGAATTAAATACCTAGTCACTTTTGTGCTTTTAAAATATTCTTATTCCCAGAACAGGATGCCCATTCATCTACAAATCTGCTTCCTGAATGCCTTAGATCTCGTCTGAATGCTGGACAATGCCTCCCAACCGAATGCTGCTGGAATAAGATGCAGAGGAGAAATACTTGGTGAACAGAAGGACTTACAAAAGCCTTGCTTCTCCTTGAACATGTTACATGCTTTTCTTGATCTATTCAGGCTATGACATTTTGTTAATCTCTTCAATAGGACAAACTGGGCTGACCACTGGCAAGGTAAAGATGTTGCACTGGTACACTATATGTACCAGAACAACATGCATCAAAACACAGCCATGCCAGGATGGAAGGTGAAGAGAGTGCTACAGAAGTCACAGTAGAAGGTATCAATGCAAGAGTAATTTGCAGGCTCCAGAAGAAATGATCTACCAGCATATTTTCAACAAATTAAGAAAAAACCCAGGATTTTCAACTATCTTCCCTGAGGCACGCCTCAGTCTACAGGTAATTCAATGACTAAAATTGTTACCTTTCCATTAAAGTTCACTGAAAGAAAAGCTGCATTTTTGTTTTAGTCATTTGTGGCAGAATTTAATTATTGAGTGTCGTAACTAGACCACAGTAAGCATGCACGGACATTCAAGCAAGAAATTTCCACTAAAACACAAAACTTGAAGGATTGGTTAAGTGCAAAAATTGAAAAACCATTTCTGAAACACATCATTCTTTGGAGTTGGTTATATGCTGATCACACATAGCAGGTCTCCTTCACAACCTCCAGTGCATATTGCAGAGCACTCAGAATGTAACACATTAATTTTTGTCTTTTATGTGAAAGTGGATTTACTGGAAAAAAAAAAGTGAAATTCAATTAATCTTTTTTACAGACATCCATAAGTGAACACAGATAAATATGAAATTTAAATACACAACCAGGTCCAAATGTTGCTACTGATCCTTACTTTGGTGATTGGGTGAAGCATAAACACCAGCTATTTGAAGCTGAAATTCCAATTTTGCCTCTGAAAAATCAAGCTGCTTAGCGTATACTTAAGAAGCTAAAACATTAGAAAACAGCATTCAGAAAACTGATAGTTTTCTATTCTATTCTATTAAACTTAGAACTCAATATGATGGAAGAACTATTCAAATCCAAAAGCATTTGCTTTCAGTGGTGTACAAACATCTAGTATTTTGGGCATGCAAACATAAAAATGAAAATATTACCTGGGGGGCTGAATTTGTGAACCATATTCAGCATATTATCCAAAATGATGGAAAGAAGCAGCAGTGAACAAGAACTTTAGAGGAAGAAAACATTATTTCTTAACACACTGTGAATCTTTTATGTCTAAGAGTTTCCATTCCCATCAAGAGGTAAAACAGCCTTCACGAAAAGCACGGCCTGAAGAGTAATCACATATGCTTTGACATGTACACCTGTGGAATGGCACACAGCTAAACTACATGGCAGATGGCTTTCATTTCTTTTTTAAGTGAGAGAGGTGGAGAGAGAAAGGAGATGGAGGAGATACTCCTACAAGCTCATTTTCAATCATGGTGTCCTACATGTAGGACATTCAGCACAAATATGGAAACGTGGTCTGGCATTTAGATGTCCATGAGTATTCATATTTCGGTGCACATTTTGATAGTCAAATCAATGATCTTTCATAATCAAGAGGTGACCTTTGGGAAACCACCTATTTCTTGATATCCAGTTTTATAGTAAGCACTCCCCCAGTGCTACTTAGTCTTGGTACCATTTTTACCTTATATCTCGTGTGTACTTTTTATGGAGAGAGGTATACAACATAATGTTAAAGCAGGGTGCATCAAAGAAGACTTCTGCATAAGAAGAAGGACTGACAATGCATTTCAGAAAAGAGAGGGAGACATTTAATCCTATAACTAGAATGGCAACATGCTTGCCAAAGTTGGAAGATAATTTACCATAACCACAAAGGGAATATTCTGAAAAACTCTGCTACACCCTGTAGTTACGCCATTTTGTGCAGTGATTTCAGACCTAGCAAACTGGACTGTCTTAATATTTTGATGGTTGGTGTTCAAACTGCTGTAGGAAATGCTGCTACTGATTCAGCAAGGTGGTCTTTTCTATTCCAATATATTAAATTATGCCAGTGTGAGGTAAAAGTGCACTGAACAACTGCATTTTCTTTCTGGCTCTTTCTTTTTTCTAGCTAAATCTAAAATATTACACTCCTAGAACTGTCTAGTTTAAAGCCCATTTTTTCTGCTGTAATCTGTTATAATTCAAAAACGCTAACACTCAATACATCGTATTACGCTAATTAGATGAAAAATAACCCAAAATAAAAAGATCTTTAGTAAGCATAATGGCAGAAAGGTGTGACATTTTCAGCTGTCACGCTGGCCAATCTTAAATTCAATCCCATCCAACTTCAGTGGATGGCCTGTAAAAGCAGGCTGCATACATGTCTCTGTTGTGCACACATCAACTTCTCAGCTATGGGAAGCCATTATTATTTGTTAAATAATTTGAATGTTAACACTTAAACTAAGGCTTGAATGACAAACTAGTATTAAATGTTGCCCTTTTTTTTTCACCTGGCTACTTCTCTGATTTTCTGGATATTGAGTCTATCTTTATTAAATATGTTTTAGAACCGAACCATGAACTTTGTCAGATTTGTTTTAAATAAGGGGTTTAAAAAATATAAATCTATTGCTTAAGTGCCTTCGATGGTTACGTCTTCCGATAAATAATAAAGCTTAAAGTTGTGGCATTTGTTCAAGAACATTCAACCCGAGGTGCACTCCCAGTTATACAGTTTGATTTCTACAAAAACATCAGAGCAGAATTTCTGCTCCATTGCTATTTTGAGCCTGTTTCATCATTACTCTCGTTTGCAAATGCCAAATAAAGGGCCTCTGCCCATGTTGTTCTCTTCTTTGGAACATACGCTTCCTTCAGGACACATAAAAGCTGGAGAAATAATATCCCTTTCCTGTCTCAGATAGCTGTGTAGGTGACCATTCCCTTCCAACAACTCCTTATTTTCAGAAGCAGATCAACCGATTCTTCTGGATAATTTGCATGTCTATTTATTGCACTAATTATGGTAATTCTTGAAAAATGCTAACTCTTGAAAGTTGTTGCAAACATAAGGTTTATTATACCTAGACTTTTTTGGTATTTCACAAATGTTCATTTTTGATTCATGAATGAGCTTGACCTGGAGGCTATTATCCTCCTCTGAAGCAATGGAGAGCTTCTTAAGAAACCTGAGAAAAGAAAAGATGCCTCCTCCCTGTTCCTGGTGTAGCAATCACTGTTGTTGTTCCTCATATGCAAAACAATACTAAGCACACGAACCAAATAAAGGGATTCAGCCGGTGCAAATTACTTGCTGTCTCACCATGATGGTTCAGAGCGCTAACAGATGAGAGTTTGGTGTTGAGTAAGTACCAACAGCAGGGAAACATACATAGATATATATGGAAGACTATTTGAGCATCATCATGTCTGATAAAGTGAATACATATTCTCAGAAACTGGCAACTGGCAGGCTGGAATACTGCTGAGTGTCTTTTGACATACAAATCACTGACCATATGATGGATGGTTCTCATAACTATGATGAAATCAGTAAGAGGCTTCTCAACTTCCCTTAGGTCATCATTACTTGACCGCATATGTCTTCATGAAGCTGTGGAATAAATGCCACTTTTTTCTTTTTTTTTTTTTTTTTTTTTTTTTTTAACAGGATGTCAAATAACAAGGATTAGAATCAGTGCTGAATCAGTGCTGAATCCAGTGCTAACAGGAATGATGCCGGAGTTCAAGACAATCTGGTTACATCAGAAACCTATTTCAAGGAAATGGACAGATATTCAAGGAATTAAGTTAACATGTCCTGCAATTTCTTTGTATCTGGATCCACTTTGGTGGATTTCTGATTTGTGCTTACAAAAGCTAACAGTGTATAACTCTTCAATATTGTATGGGTTCCGTCTGAATGGGTAGTGCTCTGAAAGTAAAAAATGTCCTATTGTATCTATCTATCCTACTGTAAAGCACCTTAGTACTGTTGATACCTTTGCCTCCTGTTGAAAACATGACAGAAAGGCTCAAGACCGGTTGGAAGACTCTTCTTCCATGAAAAGGTTGGTTTTTGATAAAGAATCCACCTGCTTCTCTCAGACTACTGAGGACATTCAAATGGAGCAGAGATTAATGTGTTCCTCTTAAGTGGGAATGTAATTCGTGCTAGAGATCCATGAAATCCTTCCACCTTCAAAACCTTGATATAGTCAGACAGATATGTGTGTAACCTGGGAGAGGAGTAGGAAGAAGACTCGCAATCATTGGCAAGCTGTGGGTAGGGATATGAGAAAAGAGCCCAGTACTGGGTACTGAGGCAGAGGGCAGAACAAATCAGTTATTATCTCTAGATCAGAACCATGCTTGAGTGGTACCATTAACAGCTTTTAATGTAAAGATGTCCCAATTCTACTTTTTCTGTTACCCAAAAGAATTCAGAGTATTAGTGGTCTGAAGGACCTACCTTCCAGAGAGAAAGGACAGAACCAGGACAAAACATACAAACTTTACACACATGCCTGAAATAAAGTGAGGCTCCTACGAAGCTTGCTAAGTTGGGAACACAGGATCACAAAGAAACCCTTAGCCGTGGAATAACTCTGCCTTAAAGAAGCAAGAAAGTGTGTCACTCTAGCTTTACAAGTCAAGAAACAAAGGTAGACAGACGAGAAACAACTTATGCGTGGTCACACCACAATGCACTGTCGGAGAGGGATTTCAGCTCTGGGTTTCCACATCCCTACCATGAAGCCAGCTTGCTACTTCCACCTAACCTGCCTGGCACTGCAGAGGAAGAACAATGATAAACTGGCACCTTTGTGCAAATGTTGAAGGCACACGGTCCTTGCCACAGACATAAATGATTTTGCTGTTGCTGCAGGAAGTGTTAACATAAGCGCTGTGTGCTCCATGTCCCTGAGAATTATTAACACTTTTTATCGATATTATGAAGTTCTGCAACAAAAATAATAGGATTTGTCAGGGGCCGTTATGAACCGCCCCTGCTGGATAAATACATAATACATGATGGCAAAGGTCTGATGGGACTTTAATCAATTGCCTTTCCTAGTCAAATAAATGTCAGATTAGACGTAAACCGCCTTGCATTCTGTGGGGGCCTCTGCTCCCCTCATCTCACGGGCCTGACACCGCGACGGGGAGCTATGCACGCGCATAGACTCCTACTTATTTGTAGCAAATATATCAGAGCAAAACTGGAACAGCACGTTGTAAATTACAGATTTGGGACACCTCGTAATGAAAGGCAAAGGGGAAAGGAAAGAAATATGGGGACACCATCAGCATGATAGGTCAGCTCAAATATATCTCCTTGGTAGCTGGCGTTGTCACACCACCTTTCGCAGTCACTGCAGCATATCTCATGTTTTTGCCCACAGGGTGGGGGAGAAGGAGGTGTGCCGTTTCCTTCTGCACCACAAAAGTAGTGAGTCAACTTTAAATGTTAAAGTCACATATTTCAGGTCTAGTATCAGGAAAAGAAAGCTCTTTGATTGTTTCGGTATGCACCTGAAAAAAAACTATGAATGTCCACTTGCACTTTAGCATCCCTTTGAAGAAATTCCAACAATCAAAACACAACTTGAACATAAATGTGCAGGCTTAATTCCTCTCCCAAATATGAAAGAGTTATTTTTATTATTGTGCTATGCTTTTTCTTTTATTTTTTTTATTTTTTTTTTAAATTCCAGGCAGCACTTTAACAGCCATCTACTTTCTTTTCTAAATGGGTAGAGGACATGAATTTAAATTGCAAAATGAAGATCTAAAGTAACACAAAGTCTAGGCGTATTTGGACATGGAGTTCTAAACCTAAATTTAAAAGCCCTCATTATTTTTGGCATTCACTAAATAGCTCCAGCCTGCACATCCCAAAACAGTGGCTTAAAATGCTAGTGGACATTTGGAAAACCTTGGTCTGTCTTTACTTAACTATGGTAAATATTATGAAGTGGTAGCGCTATATTTCCCTTTATATCACAACAAGAAACATCATTGTTCTAAAAACACTAGATTTCACTGCCAACATGTATGAAGGAATCCCAGTAAAATGCAAACTTTTGTTCCAAATATGCAAAACCATCACGCGTAAGAACCTGGCAAAATTAAAACCGAAATAATAACAAACAAACTCTTCCAAAGGTTCCATCAACCATCCCTCTAAAAAGAGAAAAACCAAAACTTAAACTGTGAAAATTTTAATTTGTCCTGTTCTAGGTCTTAAAAATACAATCATGTGAGTTAATATATTATTTTCTCCAATTAAAAAGGTCACCAAATTGTCAACATATATAGCAGCAGCCAAACTCAAGTGAATGAGACCAGGAGAGAAAAGAACCCTACATAACATCTTCCAAAGAAACGACTAACAGATTTTTAATTCTGGTACTGTTAGATGTTAGAGAGAATACAGCATATTTCATCTACGCAGACAAGAAAAGCAGGTCAGAATTATGTAGGAGAGCACACAGGATTGGGTAAGGAAGGGTCCCATGCCACAAGGTCAGATTTCAGCAAGAACAGGTTGAAATGCTAGTTGACTGTTTTCTGTACTTGTTTTATGCTTGCGCACCATGGAATACTGTATGTATTATTCTGATTCTGAACACAACGGCATAATGCCCATGACAACACGTATATCCCCAAATATAACAGAAATCTTCCATACTGTCATCCAGAAATGCACAATGTCACTGAATTAAATCTGAGTCCCATAATCTGACACCGCATTAAAATCCTGAACTGCTGCATTAGAATAAAAACTCAGTACTGCCATCAGGAGCAACAAAGAAGTTCACAAGGGCTCCAGGCTGACTTTGATGGAACTTGAACAAAATGCACAACTCATATTGATGAAAATTATAAAATATTTGGTATAAATACTTACACAAGAGACAGGAAAGTTCCTTCAGAGGAAGGCCACAAACTGATCGTGAGTGATCTGAGGGAAAAAAGGGAGAAAGAAAAAAGGAAATTAAGTGACAATAAACACATAAAACGACACCAATATAAAACGGGGATTGAGGAGACTCACAGATGGTAGCAGTTCCCACAGGAGAGAGGAAAAAAAAAAGTGTTTTAAATTCACAAACTGCATAAATCTTGTAAGTTTTGAAAATACCTGACCCCAAAACTATGTAGCTGAGAAAACTGGTAATGGCTGAGTCGTCTTTCAGCCCTGGGATAATTCCAAGCCAGCAAAGACTAAATATCCTCTGGTGGCTGTTCAACAGCCTCCATGAAATAGGCTTGTGGCTCCTATGGACAAATGCTCTTATCATAAAAACACTGCCAGATTTGAATGGCATCCTTCTTAGCAGTCATGCCAGATGATACAGGCCTCTGAAACAGAACTCGCCTTCTTGATCCTGACCTTCACAGAAGAGGGGTTAGGCATATTATTAGGGCTGAGAATGCTTACATTACAGCTGATAGCTGCACAGAAAAATTGTGTTGTCTTAGTTCCTTCTGTCAACACAGTAGCTTTTGGACTTGACAGATTTGTTACCCTGAGACCCCTAAGAAAAAAAATGGCTGCATGAAAGTGGAATGGCTAAAGGATTGCAAACATTCAGTAGACTACAGGTCTAGAAGTTGAAGTCTACTACAGAGTATCTAAGCTTTATAGCCAAATACGGCCATTTTCCAAAACACATTAAACTGGGATGAAGTAATAGACAAAGTGAATCAAAGGCTGATGAATTTTAACAGGAAGATACACTCCTGTTGGACACAGAAAACAAAGGCAAATGCCCCTAAAATGTTCAAAGCTACAAATCAGTCCTGTCCCTCCTTTCCTTCTTCAAACTGAAAGAAATTGAGGAACATTTGCATGATGGTTGGATGGATTCTGCCCAGACTAAAAAGATGAGGTGCTGTACAATGAAAGGAAGGGCAAGATCAGGCTGATGAAGAGTAGATCACTATATATCTTCAAGAATTGATTACTTTTGAAATAAAATATATTTCAATAATTGATTACTCTGATGAACTTCAACAAGGAAGTTCTCCTGGTGGAAAACTTCTTTTGTAAGCATGTATCTCTTATTTTCCTTTTACATTGTTCCTGAAGATTTCATAGAATCATAGAATGGTTAGAGTTGGAAGGGACCTTCAAAGGTCATCTAGTCCAACCCCCCTGCAAGGAGCAGGGACATCCCTGACTAGATCAGGTTGCTCAGAGCCTCATCCAGCCTGG
>WHYT01016964.1:0-10090 GCA_009806455.1 Tetrax tetrax
TTTTTTTTTTTTTTTTTTTTTTTTTTTTTTTTTTTTTTGTACCCAGGTGTGGTGGTTTTCTCCTCACTGCAGAGGAAGGTAGGGGGATGTTCTTCAAGGGGAAATTCCAGTTTGGAGTGATGCAAATGAAAACACCATGTGTGTCCTTTTTCATTCAAATTACATACAAAAAATTGGTGATATGAGACATGAGCAAAGGCAGAACAGAGCCTAGAGTCTTTAATCTTTAAAATCTATTTTACATGATTAAAAGGATCCTGCCTGGAGAAAAGCAAGATGGGCTATTTATATCTCCATTCTTTTTCCCCCTGTTCCCCCCCCCTCCTTTTTTTTTTTCCCAGAAAATACTGCTCAGTCTTTCACATCTGAAAGACCACGGCTGGCTGCCATTAATTTTAATGCTAAATCCTCATCAGCATTTCAAAACATTATGAAAATGTCTAAGAAACTGTCTTCTAGTAGCTTGAAAATATTGCAGGCAGCAACCTAAATAATACTGTAAGTGCCCTGGTAAGTACAAGAGCACATGCTGGAAAGGAAAAGAGAAAAATAAAAGGCTTTAGACCATCAAGCAAACGTCGGTTCTACAAAGCAGGCACAAATGGATTGCAGGATTTCATGGATGCTGAGAGTTTGAATTACTGACTGAGCTGCACCTCACTTACAGAAAATGTGGTTTTCTTTTTTAGGGAATGCATCAAATATTGAATGCTACTGTTTGCTGTGCAGTCTTCTACTTCATGGACAAGTACATAAATAACCTTGCATGTAGGGTTCTGTGTAGGCCAACAAATGCAATTAAACAAACAGAATATGGCCAGGACCCCAGTGTTAGTGCTCTATTACACTAGATTGGTGAAGATGATGGATGCCAATTAAATTGAAATCAGTGGTCAAAGGTTAAATAAATGATGTTTCTGATCAAAGCACTCCTCCTTCAGCAAAGCATTAAACCTGTCCTAAACATGTTTTTAAGTCCTGCTTAAAATTCAGCATGTGCTGGAGTAATTTCCTACTTAGGGAAGGGCTGGACCATGCATTTTTGGGGTTTTTTTAAAATCGGGAATATCCACGCTTACCTAGTTCTCTCTCGATAGGTTTCATTGAGACAGTCATGTATATGACTGCCAAATTTCCCTGGGGTTTCAGGACATGCTATTGCTGTCTCATGCTTGTATGTATTTCTAGTGCTCCAGCAGGCTGGGGAATCTGTATTAGGATTTCAAAAGCTCATGCTATTTCTGCTTTCATTGAGGATGCTTTCACTGAAGCTCTACCTGCAATGGGTTGGCAGCAGAGGGCTGATGACTGGTCCTCTCCCAAGGCAGTAAGTGGGATGTTGCCAGTTGAGGATGATTATCCATATCATTGGTTTTGTAATAGTGATTTTTTTTTTTTTTTTTCTTTGGGGAACATTTTTAAATATTGCCAAGTCTTTCTGCTTCCATAAGAATTGAAGTGAACTTCTAACCCTTCTGTTTTGGAGATCTGCAAATCCATAGCTGCATTTTAATAATGATTAAACTAAAAAAGAAAAAAAAGGCATGTAATTTTTCAAGGGGGAAAATAAACCTTATTGTTTTTCCTAGTCCACTTAGGAACTGTGACAAAAAGTCTCTCCAAGCAAACACAGTTAAAGTCTCAGCTTTGCTGGGAAGTCTTAGGGTTTGGGGGAAAACATATAGTAAAAAATGAAGGCAGAAGTGGGAAACTCATCAGCCCCTGTGCTACTTTTTCTCTTTGATTAAGCATCAGGTTTAAGTATCATCAACAACATGAATTCTGAAGAATACAAGAGAATGCACTTCAGGTTAGAAAGCTTGTCTTTTATTCAGGTATTTAAAAAAAAAAAAACAAACCACTACCTATTCTTGAAATAAATCACTGAGAGGGTTAGATGGAGGCTGGAGGTGCGCGCTACATTTTTCATTGCCAGCTCCTTGTAGCCAAGGTACGTTGTCAAGACTAACCTTGGAAAAGCACTTCTCTCTCTTCTCCCTGCGCAGCTCTCTGTGGTGGCATCATTAATGTTGATGGCTATAATTGACCACAAAGAGCAGACCTTTAGTCCCCACCTGATCTTTCAGAGTGTTTATACACTGCTAGCCTGACCACACAGCAGAGTAATGAGCATTACACTTGACAAATATTGTCATGCCTAAACAGGAGATAGTGCTTCTGCAAAGACAAGCAGCAAGCCTGGGGGCACGTCACGCTCAAATAGGAAAGTTAAGAATTAATATTAATTCTCTTCCACTCACTGGGGGCCTGATCCAGATCCCTACTGTCAGTTAAGTGTTTCCACTGTGAGCTTTGCGTCTCTCCTATGAGGTAGCCCTTTAAAATACAATACAACCAAATTGTATACTAATAAATTTGACAGTAATAACAGATGGTGCGAACTTCTTTTTAATTAGAATCAGGACTGTTCCAGTAGCTGGACAAGGTGCTGATTTGAGATGAAAATGCCCAGGTCCTAATTCCTTCTAAAATTAAATATCCAGAGTCTTGATAAGTGTTGGGATGGCACTCCAAATCTTATGTGCTAGAGCAAAACATGGTGAGCAATTTAGAAGAAATGAGAACCTGTGATTTTATTTGTATTGAGCCTGTCACGTAAAACTCTACTGTGTACAGTCTGCATGCAGAACTTTGGGGGAGAAGCCCTCTGCCCCACACTAAGCCTGCTCATGAATCCTAGGTAATTCAAGCACCCCGTGTTGCTGGCTGTCTATGTGCATTTTTCTTGATTATGAAAGCATCAAAAGTTTTAATGACTTTTTAAGGCTCTGTTTCTAGATGCTGCAATTTGTTTTTATTTTCCATAACTTAAAATAGAGAGCAATTCTTTTGATATTGGGATTGTGTCTAAATATCTCTTTGGTCTGCTTATCTGTTGTCTAGGCTTCACTGTGGATTTTGCTTGTCATAACTTGCCATGATTTACTTACCCTCCATCTCTTTTTTATTTTTTTTCTGTCAGAATCCTTGATATTGAGTGGAGTCAGAAATCTGGGGCTAAGTAAAGTAACTTTGCAGTACAGCACAAGAACATGATGCTAAATAGAGGGAGCAGCCAGGTTTCCAGCCTGCTGCTGAGAGCTGGATCTGCCATGCTGGTGCTTGCTTCTTGCTTTGCAAACTTGGTTGTGCTCAGAAAGCTTCTGACGAACTTTGAACAGCTGAGTCAGCTGGACTTTCCAGGCTGCTCTCCTGGTCTGCTCTCCTCTCCCTGGCCCTGGGCTGGTGTGTGCCTGAGACCAGCATCGCCTGAGTGTGGTATTTTAGCTATACAGTGTGGTATTTAGCACTATACAGATCTTGATTCTGTTTTTTTATCATCTCTCCTCTGGGTCTGAAGCGCACCACCGCAGCTCATGCACTTGACTAACTCCTGCACGCGCGCTGGCTGCAGGCGGAGCTCAGATGCTTGCCCGGGACTTTTGGCACCAGCTGCCTGGAAGCGCTGCCTTTGCGGGCTGCCTTTGGGTGAGGACCGGAGCAGGGTTTCCAGCTGGGGAGGGCAGCTCTCTGCTGACTTGCTAGTTGTTGGAGACTTGTGCTTTAGCAATGGGATCTTCTAAGACAAAGCACTGCTGATCATTCCTGTCGCCAGATAGTCACCTAGGCCAGCAGAATGGAGCTGGCCCCACTGAAATGGGAGGGAGTGTGCTGCCGGACTGCCACAAAGTCCTTTGGAAGATCGTCCCATTGACAGGAGACCATTTTCTGGAGTATGTATCCAAGGCCAAGTCAAAGTGAGCCAACTGATGCAAGTGGACTTTGGTTTAGATCAGGCCTAAAGGCAGCCAGAGTATTTGCCTGCCTGGGCTGCAAGCAGTGCTTCAGCCGCTGGTGCAGAGCTGCTTGGCAGCAGCGTGTGAAGCATCGTAAAGGCACAGTGCTGAGCCTCAGCGAGCAGCTGCGCTCGCCAGCGCTGCGTTGGGCATGAGGTGGTTCTGCGGCATCCCTGTCTCAAGCATACCCCACATGCTCAGTGAATCCCTCTGGGATAGATGTGATCCTTTGCATCAGGATCTGCTAATTTCATGTTCAGAATTTTTTGGGCTAAATATGGAAAAAAAAAGTAGTTTATAATCTAAAAGTGCGAGGACTCTTTCTTTGCAGTACTGGAAATCAGGTGCAGGGAATGCTTTCCACCAGCCCTGCTTGCTTCCCTGTGGGAAGGACATGCTCTGTGCACCCACCACAGCCCCCAGATCCTCGGGAGATGTGGCCAGGCCCTCAAACCACACTGAGGTGCGCAGTGTGCAGGAATTGAGCTGTGCATCCTCGTAGGACCGTCTTGATCCACGATGTTTGCTGTCAGCAAGATCCCAGTGGGAAGTGCTGCAGACACATTGATGTTCTGCTTTGTCTGCAGAGAGGCTCTAAGCTGCCAGGGCAGTTTTTTATCTCAATATCACCTTTGCTTTCACCTGTGTGCTATTAAACTGTTAATATATCCAGGGAAAAACTCATCCAGGAGAGTGAATTAGGAATACCTAAATGAGGTAGCTGTGTTATCCTCAGCAAAATATTATTGTTATTAAATGTTCCCACCAGATACTTGGACAGCTTGCATTACGACTGCAAAGCTAACATTTCATTATAGAAAGATATATATCCATAATGGATTGCAATTTACCAAAATACACAGAGGGCCCCAGATTTGTCAGTGTGCATTTGCTCGGCAAGAAATACATCTCACTAAAAACCAGATGTCAAAATTAACAGTAAAGCTTTTGCAGTGTGGGGAAGAAGGCTGACATTTCAGAGCTGGCAGTCCAGCTGTGTTAACGGCATCAGGGAGCCTTTGTGTTAAGTGCGATGTTTAGCAGTGGAACTGCATTAGGAGTTTATTTAAATTATAAGTGTTGGTGGCAACAATTGCAATCAGGTGAGATCCTGGAGCCCCTCCTCCCCCCAGTATTTTCTCTCTTTCCATTTACTTGCCATGTTCCTGTACAGCAAGATTTCGAGCAGTTGTAAGAATTACTACAGTTCTGAGGAAGTTGCTGGGGATCGTTGTCAGGGTCATGTTTTGGAGAGGGATGAAGGAGACAGGCATTTGAAAGCTCTTGTAAATGTCTGAGTAACTGTTCTGAAATATAAATTATTGATTCATACCCTCCTGTTTTCTAATGTGCTTTATCTTCCTGGTAATTTAACCTAGTTTTCAGGGTATTTTTATATGTAGCTTCCTAGAACCTGTATTACCCATGTATTTTATCTCATCTCTTTCTCCTGTTCTTAGATGTTAGGTAGTGAGTCAGGGTACTGATTAGCTTGACTAATTTGTTGGCATAGCTTTCTGTCAGGGGAAAAAGGGTGCACATTTTAAAAAGTGAAGATAATTAACCATTGGAACAACAGAAGCACTGATAGATTCTCCAGTACTAGCAATAGTAATATCGGGAGGTAGGTTTTCCTAAGAGATATCTCTGGTTTTACACTGACAGTAATTTTTGGAAGCCCTATGGCCTGTACTATATGAAAGATGAATGATCCTGATGGTCCATCATGTCTTGGGAGTTCCCAAACCTCGTGCTTGGGCACTGTGTTTCTCTTCCTGCTTGCAGGAGAGAACTTGAGGAAGGGTTTGCTGACACAGACAGGGTCCATGCCTTGAGGAGTGTGTACTACAGAGCTGGAGATCTGTATCTCGCGTCACATTAGACTAAGTGCAATGAATTACTTGCAAAGTGGTGGGTAATCTTGGCTCCTGGGGTCTCTAATCACTGATTGAAATGTGAATTGCAACCTCACACAGCCTCTACACGCAGCGGCTGGAGCAGATGCTGCATCAAAGGGAGCTGATACGGAGCTAGCCTGCTCCCTGGGGTGAGGAGATGCTCTGGGCACCCTCTCTGGGGATGCAGCGGCATGCAGGGGTGCAGCCCCCTGGAAGAGCATCCCCTCCTTCCTGGGTTGAGAGGTGGGAAGGGGCCAGGCACCCAGAAAAAAAGAAAAGAGGATGTAAATATGGGAGAGATGCTACCAGGGGCTGCTGTGGGAGTCAGGATCCCACTAACAATAAGACTTAGCATCTTTATCTGTGGGCACTGGCCTGTTATGGGCACTTGTATTTGAGCAAACCCAGAGGGGCAGCCTCACGGTGCGGCTTTGTCACATGGGAAAGCAATGTCCCCTTTTATAGGCAGAAGGAAGCACTGACTTACCTGTGGACAAGGGAGATATTAAATTTCAAGGCAAGGTCATATTTCCTCTTTAAAATCCGGAGATTGCTGTTGACCCCAGCAGCATGATGTGACCTTATCTACCACACGGATATTTTCCTGACGTTTCCTATTAGAGAGGTGGGCCTGCGCCTCCAAGGGTGAGCGCGGGGACGATGCCGAGGTTTGAACCCACCCACGCTAAGCAGAGGTGGCAAGTGGGGCAGGTATGAGGTTGGCTGGGAGGAACATCCGGAGGAAAACAGCTCCCCAGGGCCAGCACAGAGATGCTCAGCCTTCTTCAGTAAATCACTTGAGCATGCTCTCAAGTATTTATTGCAATGTTTTGCTGAACGGGGGCCCAACAGAGGAAGAAGTCCTTAGGCAAATCACAGTGTATAAATACCTCTGCTGTGAGTGTAACGAAGGCTGCGGCGCTGTCACACAATGCAGTCAGCAATAAATAGGTTCCTGAATTAGAGAGAATCTCTGCTGTATTTCAGAAGTGACTGAGCTACGTGTACAAAATGTCCTTTGAAACAGCAGCTGTGTCTGAGTTATCTTCCTCTGAGAGATAAGCAATTATGAGAATGTTATAATGATTTCTTTAAAAAAAAAAAAAAAAAAGGTTTAAACAGCAATTGCTTTTTAGTGCGGAAGATATTTAAACATCAGTACCTTGAATTGATTAAAAAGAGCTGTACTGATAATGCAATTCTGTAGCTCGTGATTTGCGCTGAATGGCGCAATGAATCGCGATGAAAGGCTGGAGAGAAGGTTTCTGATGGGACCTTCCGCTGCATCGGTGGCTCTGAGATGGTGTGTTCATTTCACAAAAGTTGGCGCTTCTATAAAACTTCTCATTGCTGGGGAGTTAATGCTAGCGTGGTTTTAGTGGCATGTTTTTGTTCATGAACAGTGAACACGGGAATACCTTACTTTGCTGAAGGGCCTCTCAGGAGAGACGTGTTTCTAAGGGATACCCTGCATTCCTCTGCACACCAATCTCTGCCGTACTTCTACTCTGAAGGATTTTGAATATCACACTTTTACAAAATTTGCATTTCTCCTGACTGTTTATTAGTCAGAGCAATTACATGTATTTTTCAGACTTTCCCAAAAGCAAAATAACTTTCCTCCACTTGGATAGCTAACTGGTAGAAAACAAAATCTTCCAACTAACAGGTAATATCCCTGAATTCTTGGATCATAAAGAATTCGTATCTTCTCCTTGAATCACCAGGCAATTTATTCAAGCCTTTTGGAATTTGTTCCCTTGCAACATGTAACTCTAGTGCCATTTTTTTTGAGTAGGGTTAGCTGAGAGCTGCTTAGGATTTAAGTGTGTTCATGTATTTAATGGGTGGTGTCGGGATGCAGATGGAGCAGTTACCAAGCTAAGCTGGATTCTTTCGCGCTGTTCTTTTAATTCCTTTTTGCACCATGTGTAAAAAAGGCAAAGAAAAAGAGGGGGTTCAGTCCACTGTGCCTCTGAGCTGCAACTCTGAGCATCACTGATTTCACTTCTGCTTGAGGTGGCACTGAGGTCTGGCATCCTTCTGTACCCTGGCTCTGTAATTAGTCTGCTACCTCCACAATGGGGTCTCAACCATCTGAATCCTTGTCTTCAAGCAAGTACTGACAGCCCCCTCGTGTTAAGTTTTGTAAACACTAATTTGTGACATCTCCTGTGGCTTAAATCAAAGCACTTGAGTAAAAGTAATAATACCACTGTTAAGTAAATATTACAGAAGAAAATGCCTGTCACCTGACATGGAATGGGTATGACACTGAGCGCGTTTCAGGAGACGTTTCTAATGAGGAGGCGCTGGGGAAAGTACCACTGCTTTTGAGCCCTGAAGCTATCGGCTCTGTGGCATGCTTGGCAGAAAACAAAAAGGGAGAACATTGCTTATTTCAAGTCTGTTTTGCATTTTGCTCAGGTGCACATAAAAGGAGGAGAATGACCTGGCTCCCGCAAGTCTCCATGTGAACTGCAGCTGTGTGATCTGCTGCTGCATCTCATCAGAGCCCTGAGCCCTCATTGTGCTGGGTGCTGTACTCCCTGTCCCATAAAACCTGAAGTTTAGCAACCTGAAATTATGCTGAGAATATACAGCTCTTTCCTATTTGTGTCTTTTTTTTTTTTTTTTTTTTTTTCCCCTCCTTTTTTTTTTTTTTTTTGTTTTAAATTTTCTTGAAGCATTTTACTCATTCTGTTGAGAATGCATAGCTCTTTTGGATAAAAGCCTCGGCTGTGACATCCACAGCCCGGATCCGCAGAGTTGTTTGTTTCAAAGCAATAGTCTGGGACAATTTATTGAACTGGCATCTCCTTCTCCCTCCTCTCTTGTGTAAATTAATGAAATGGATGTTCTGTGGCACTTGTTAAAAAACAATAAATCCTCTCTTGCATTTATTGCTTCAAAGGTAAGGAAAAGAGAAGGCACAATTTAGTCTTGAGGTAGGACAGCTGGAGAAACTCCACTTCTCCTGGTGCTTTGTTTCAGCAGCTGAAGCAGCTTGAGAAACCAAAGATGTCCCTGGACTGTGGTGGCCTGCTCCTGCCAGTTATCACCCAGCCCAAGCCCCCGTCCTGGGTGCACTCAAACCCCCGGGCCTTTCATCTGGAGGCACCGCATCTCCTTATAAACCCAGCTGCTATGCTCTGCTCCAGAGGGTCCTCCAGAAGCAAGGAGACAGCTCATGGAGGTGAAAATGGGGCATGTAGCCTGCCGGGGGGCTTCTGTGGGGTAAGGTGCCTCTTCATAAACAACTCCGTACATCTTGACACTTGGCGATTATTGCGTGACCATGTTAGTCTGCACTTAGTGGTGCATGAGGTATCTCTCTGCTTTGCAAATTCTGATTAAACAGATCTTGGTTAACGGCTTTTAAATTTTTTATTTTTTTTTTTAAATTCTGGTATTGCCAGGAAGTGGTGAAGCCACTTTCTTAATCTCTCGTGCTGAATCAATGGCAGTGCTGCAAATAGAAGCAGGCGCCCTCGGGCTGATCGCTGCTCTCCTCGACTGGACCCGGCACAATGTCCAGGGTGGCTTCTGCCTCAAGGCTGGGCCTGAGCTGCCCGTGGTGGGGTGCTGCCATGGTGGTGCAGTGGTCTGGGCTTGTCCCTGTTCTCCTGGCAAATGACCAGAGTGCAGGGGAGTGGTGGGAATCCACCACTGCAGCCCCGTTGGGTTCGGTCCCATGTATGCTGGCAGCTCACGCTAGCGGGGGCTCATCCTGGGAGCCCCGTTGCACAGCAAGCGCGTATGGGGTGTGGGATCTAGACTGCTGGCCGCGTGTGCAGTGTGAATTTAAAGGCAAGATGTGGACATTTATGGTCTTTGCAGATGCCTGGCAGGTTGAGGGAGCAAGTGTGGAGTAGAGCGGGGATGGTGGGCAAGGGGCTTGTGACCATGGGCACATCCTCTGCTCCTTCTGTGGTCTTTTCCACGTGGTCACCGCAAATCACAGTGAAGTCACGAGGAAAGGGCTATTCCTGCCCCCTTCCTCCTTAACCTGACAGCATCTCTTCTCTTGGTTAATACTTGGCTTAAAAACTTCCTGGCTAGCTGACCAGAGGCACGGGCTGTTTCCCAGACTGTGTGTAAGGGACAACTTGGAGAACGCTGATGATATGAGACCTTCACTGCAGGGGAGGAAAAGAAAGCGATGAGGGGCACGAGCCCCTGCAGTGTCCTGAGCGAGGCTGAGCCTTGGGGGAGCCTTAGCTGGAAGGGGACTGCAGGAAGGTTTAAACGTATTTAACGCCTATCAGGAACAGAGAGCAGAGAGGATCGTAAGGATGTGGTTGACAGGCACTTAAATGCTTCTTTTGAAACCACAAACCCCAATCTCTTTCTTTTTCTTTTTTTCTTTTTTTTTTTTTTTTTTTTTTGTTTTTT
>WHYT01016964.1:10110-23326 GCA_009806455.1 Tetrax tetrax
GACATCAGCAATTAAACTGTAAAATGGGAATGAGTTAGATGTCTGTACTAACACAGGGACAGTCACTGGGGGAATCCAAGTATAGAGGGCTGGGGTGAGGTGGTGCCCGTGCCCAGTCGGTCTGCCTGGGGACTTCACAGCACCGAGGGCTGGAGGGGCTGCAGCTGGGCAGCGCGGGGAGCATGTGTCTGCCTTGTACCGCTGGAGACCTGAGCTTTAACTATCTCTTATCTTATGAGTGAAAGGAGTTTAGTGGTGCCAGCCTAATCCCCAGTGCATATTTGTGAAATGTACCACCTGCTTTGACACAGCTGGAAGCTCTGGGTGAGTAGAAGCAAGGATTTTATTTTAGTTTTTTTTTTTTATTTGATAGCAGAAGCAAGGCGGATTATTCCTAAACTGTATCAGCTAAGCTGTGCGAGAAAGTGTAGCACATCATTTCCCTATCTCTGAAATGGAGAAGATGTTTTTTGCTGAGCAGGGCTATTCAGGTGGCGAGTTTTTAGCGTGAGGAGTCTCTCGCTACAGCTCAGAGGCTGCACATGCTTGCTGCCTGCGCTTAATCCTGTGCCCCATGACTCATCCTGATGAGGTGCAGAGCAGCAACCTGGAGCGTGTACTGGCACCAAACCTGCCCTGAGCCTGATCTGTGCTGGAGCTCATCTGCACCGCTGAAACACTTCTACGGAGAGCCATCATCTGCCAGAATGCTACATGACTTTACCCACACAGTGCATTTACCAACATTAACATTTATCATCTCCTACTGCAGCTTTCCTTTTTGCAAATGAAAAGTAAAAGAGTTCAAAAGAAGCAAGTGAAATCTTACAGCGGAAACCTCTTTTTAAGTATTCCATGGAGAAATAACCCAGGGCAATACATGTGGGATAATGATTTTTATTTACCTACAGGTATTTTATGCTTGGAGCCAACAAGTCTGCCTTGATTCCTATTCAGAGGTTTATATGTGATAAAAAGCATCAGCTTAGATTTGTTTTCTTTATTCTATATTTACTATCATGCTTCAAACTGAAAACTTATCTTGTTTCACTCTGAAGACCTAGTTCTGCACAAGTTAGAGCATCCTTATTTTCTCCCATGACATTTCAAAGTTGTCTGACAGCATGTAGCTCTTGGATGCTTTACTCTTCAGCTGGGTAGATCAGCCAGGGTCAAAGCTTGGAGATTTGACCCCTGTTTAGTCTTCATGAGGCTTGTGTGTTTACAAACTGGGATTCCTCTCAGCTGCAGCAGAGCTTTGTGGGAGTGAAGTGCCAACCTGAGCACAGCACATTGCCCAGACCCCATCTGAAGGCCTCCTTTGTGGCTGGAGCAACATAAAGGTCTTTAGATCCAGTCTTCAGTCTCGGAAGTGCTTCTTTGAAGTCTCTGAGCCTTCATGTGTCCTCCAGACTTTCATTTAATGCAGTATTTTGTTTTGCTAGGTTTTTTTTTTTTAAAGATTCCAGGTAAGATTTCAACAAGCTGGGGATGTATCAAAGTATAATACTTGCTTGAGTCTTAATCAATCCAAACTGTTCTCTTAAGAAGGAAAAATAAAGGCTATAAAGCAAGCCAGACACAAGGCAGCAGATGTTTCTCTTTATTGTCGGAACAGCAATCTTTATTAAATACCAGAGAAAGCCCTGTAAATCCGGGAAAGCGGTTGAGTCTGTGCTGAGGATACCTCTTCCTCAGGCCAAACAGACTTTTCTAAGTCATTTGTTTTTCCTGCCGATCCTTCGATGGTGTTTCCGTGACATAAAAGCAAAAGGGAAAATTAATATTTAACCGTGGAAATAACTGGATATTTTAAGCTTGAAAAGAGAACAGGGGAAGCAAGGGAAAGAGCGGAGACGATACCTTTCATGCCTGTGCTGTCTTCTCCTTGGTGCCAGAAGTAACACAGGGCCATTCCAGGGGACCCCTGGAGATGCCCCAAATTCAGCAGTGGGCTGGTACATCTGGTCACGACAGAGTTAATGGCTAGGCATATCTTCTTCTGAGAAAATGTCTGGTGAAAAGCAAACAACACATTATTATTGCCTGGGAATTGCAGAGCGGGGCCTCTGTAGGATGGAGAGTGCTCTTTTGGGGTTGTCTGGCGAGTGCCGGGCATAATGAGTCTGGTAGTTTTCATTAGCATTACTAATGGCATCTTCCACTTTTAAGAAATAACAGCAAGGTTTCATGAATTAATAAAAGGAAGATTGTGATTGACTAAACAAAGGGTGTGCCAGTCTGTGCAGCTGGTCTGGTTTAACTAGGTAATGTCCGTAGATACGGCGTTAATTTAATTCTCAGTTGAAATACTCCAGAGGAAATGTCAGATCAATAATGTAGAAAAGGGCAAAGATTTGCTAAGCCTGGCTGACTTGCCTGTGTTAAGTACCGCGAGATAGATATGGATAAATGCTGAACATTAAGGTGAGTAATCACAACTGTCTTGAGCGTCTGAAAAAATTTTCTGCATAAACACTGTACAAAACAAATGGGTTTCAGGCAAGAAACTGGGTGTTACGGTAACAGGCTGTTATTTCACACACGACTCTGCAGTTAACATCCATGGGTTTGCTTGTTTTCTGGAAGAGGATAAAAAGCCTCATTGCAGACATTGTCTCACCCTCCCTAGTGCTGAGAGTCCCTGTGCCTACTCCTGATCTGAGGTCTTGCGGCAACGCATCTTCAGTCCTTCCTATGTGTGTGCCAACACTAGCTCTTAGTGGTTTTTAGTTTGGTTTCTATCTGTATTTTGTCTGTTTTGCCAGGAGGTTGTGTGGATGCATCTCCTACTGGCTTCAAACTGACCCACAGGAGATGCCAAGAGGAGGAGAAATCTTATGCTCATGCTCCAGAGTCAGCGTGAACTTTGTCTGCTTTAGGGTTTTCTGCTTGGTGTGGCTGGCTGCTCTGCCTCCCTGAGCCCTTCCACCTGCCAGCGCTCCGACAGCATTGCCACAGCCGGCAGGACCGCTGAGCTTTCTGAATTCACCCTTGAGCGTCCAAATCTGGATTGTCATACTGACTTGAGCCCATCATGGCCTGGAGATGAATTGCGTCCCATGTGTAGATGGCCATAAAACACCAAAGGGATGGGTAGGTCCCATGTTACTCCGGAGACTTCCATGAGACTGGGTACCGAAGGGTGCTCCAAAAGCAAATCCCACCTTTCCTTGTCAATAAGTGCTGGTGTTACCAGCGACTGTACTCAGCCGTGCCCATAGCTAGCATGCGTTCCTTCCAGTGAAGACAAGAACAGACAACTTTCTTGGCCTTTGGGCCCAAATCTCAACTATTTGACAGTTGCACAGTAATTTTTCCATGCAATCTTTGCTAAACCACTCAGAAACCTTGAGGAGTTTTTTATTTAAATAACACTATCTCTTCCAGTACTGAGAGTGACGTGCATGTGTGCGGAGTCTATGGGAACACTGCGATTTCAGAATTGCCAAAACAAACAACAGGTGCCTGTGTTGTTTTGCAAGTAGGAGCTCCTGAAATATCAGACTTTGGCAGAGTAGATGTTTCCTTACAACACCGATCTTCTTACCCCAAAGGCTCCTGGAAACCTGGGTGGTGTATTTACGGTAAAGAATACAGAGTTGGAAAATATTTTGAAATCACCTTTGATGAAAAAGGCTTTAAAGTGCCCTCCCAGCTACTTGTTCATCTGCTTAATTTCTGCTTTCCACAGAAGTATGGATCAGTATCAGGCTTAAGTACGACTGGAGAAGGCACATGGCGACTCAGAGAACCCATAATAGCCTTTTTCCTAGGGGGTTGGCTTACCTCCTCTGGAGAATTGAGCATGGGTGTAGCTACACCGAGGTCGCTGTACCAGTACAAACCTGTGGTTCAGAAACATGGTGAGAATGGAAAAAATGCTTACGCTGATGCAATTACCCCTCACCCAGGAGCTGTGCGGGTTGCACTGGTGTCCAAGCAGAATGTTGTGGTGCTGGCTAATAGCAGGTGTGCTGCAGCAGAGCAAGGCTGTACAGAGCAGTCCTTGGAGTGGGACTTCTTCACTTTTCCAAGGGATAAAGTACCAGCTGCTGGCTTTTTTGTGAGCCACAGAGTGATCTCCCTCTGCTCCAAAGGACCAGCTTAAGCCTCAGCACCCACCCACCCAATATTTGCCATAGCATGGCGCTGGTGTCCTAGCAAGGTGGCGATGGACAGGATCTGTCCCGTGCCTGGGCAGGATGGCGTGGGAGATGTGTGTGCCCCTGCTTGGCATGATGCTCTCAGGGGATGCAGGGGCTTTGGAAGGAGCAAGGAGCAGCCCAGAGTCTCCATCCCCTGTGTCTTACTGGGCTGTTCCCAGCTGCATTTGAAAAGGAGGAAAGAAAAGAGCTGACGGAGCTGGAACTGCTTTAAGGTGGAACTGAAACAATAGCTTGTGGCTGTCTGAATCAGTTCCCTTGTTCCGTGAATTTGACTCAGAGCTGAATATTTCAGAGCCTCAGAAAGCAAAGGCTTATTTCAATTTTGGTTCTAATAATGGGCAAAGGTCAGAGCAGCTGGGAGGAGAGGGGAAATGAAAGGCATAGGCTTGGCTATTTTCTCTGAACCAGCTTCACCCGTTCCTGGTTACGATCTCAGCAGAATAATAACTGATATTAAGCAAAGCCAAGAAATGAAATTAACACATGCAAAATTACATTACAGCCGTGTCAGGAGTCCTGCTGCCCAGGACTCCTGATGCAAAATACCAAGGGCAGCGAGGAAAAGCCCGGAGCGAAGCACCTCGCTCTGCCGTGCACAGACCATACGTAGAGCGGCCGGGCAGGGCTGGGCGCCGGGATCTGCTTGCCCCATGGCTGGGGCACCTGCAGCTCTGCCCGTGGGGCTGGAGAGATGCTCTGCTACGTGTGCCCCCATGGCTCAGCCTTCTCTCAGCCCCCCACGATGCTTCAGCGTGCTGTAAATCTAAACTTAAGCCAGCAAGCTCAAGGCTGGCTGTGCAGAGCTGACGCTTGAGCTTCTCCAGGGATTTGGCCAGCGTTCAACACCAGACCATGGCATACAGCGAGAGCTGTACGGGAGGAGCGGCCAGCACTCCTGGCCTCAGTGGCCAGGCTTCACTGCTCATCAAGACAAATAACTCCACCTGCCCTCAGTCTTCTTCTGGCTCCAAGACCCAGTTTTGCTCTCAGAGGCATTGCAGGTCTCCGCTTGCTCTTGGGGTTATCTACAGCCTGTTTTCTATCTGTCCGTCTAGGAGTGAGTGCCTTCACTTCCAAAGTGTTATCTCTAGGGACTGCCCCTCAGGCTTCTGACAGCCATTTGTCTTGCAAACACATGAACATAGGGTTGGTGGCCAGGGAAACCAAGAGCTTGCTGCCCTTGTCAAACTTCCCAGAGCGCCTGCTGGAAGTACAGCACATCTCTCTGTGTCTGTGCAGAAAAAGCACAAAGCGAGGGCTGATGTATGAAACAAGGAGTAGGTCAGAAGGGTGCATTTTATATACACTAATAATAACAATAAACCTTCTAAGGAACAGTTACACTCGAAGAGGTTAGAAGAGCTGATGGGATACAATAGCCATGGAAACCTTTTTTTTTTTTTTTCTTCTTGGCAGAGATAGCGCTGCCTCACTGGGCTTATTATAGTGCTGCGTGTCAAAATAGTTGTTAGTGCCGGGGCATTGCCTCCCACCACGCTGAGCTTAGCACCGGGGAGCTGCGCAGCGTGGCCGCAGCCCCGAGCTGCCAGGCAGAGCTGTGGACGTGCGGCTGCTTCGCCTGTGCCCGTCTGCGCTGCCACCAGCGACGCAGAGCCGTGTCTTGGTGCTGCCTGGGTGCACGTGCAGACAGCAACAGCAAACACGGGCTGGTAAATCTGGGTGCCAGGGATACAAAGGCAGCCCTGCTGCTGAGAGCGGGTGAGTGGTGCTGGGTGCTGTGCGGGAAGATGCTGCCCGTATCCCGAGCCAGGCTCTCCAGCGAGCTTGTGTTTTGCCTGGGCACCAGCTGCGGGGAGCCCTGGCCAGGATCTTCCCCCTCCTGCTCCTCCATTTGCAGCTCAGCAGGATCTGGCCTCGCAGCCCTCCACGGCTGCTGTGAGCCGCTGAAAATGTGCCAACGCGCCGACTTGGACACCTGTGGCTCTGGTGTAGCAAAGCAGGTTTGCACAGAGCCGGGAGATTAATAGGAGTATTCCCATGATGTGGTTAACGACATCATTTACTTCAGAGGCTCTTGGGACGGCGCTGACACTCGCTTTAGCAGCTGAAGTGTTTAATGTGTTCTCCAAGACGCTCTCTAAACACAGATAGGGCTGAGCGACGCAAATGTATTTGCAGAACATTTTAGGGTTCGCACGCTCCAGTTCAGTGCAATCAAATGATGGTGAGTGTTAGGAAGGGTTCTCTGAGAGGATCATGATCCTGCGAGGGCTTGTGATTATTAAATACATTGCAAATCTCCCTCTCTGTATTTTTCACAGCTTTTTTTCTCAAAGTATTACTCATATAATTTTCCCTCTGAAAGTTATTACGAGTGACTCACCTTTAGCTTGAGCGAGCAAACACGACCAAGTGTTTATTCTGTTCACAGCTGGGCAATTTTAAGCCCGGATCCTGACCTTAAGAAAGTCCCCGAGCAAGGCTGGTGGATAAGACGGTACACCACTGGTCCCTGGAGCATCATGACTCAGAGGCACATTTCTCATTAAAGTGATTCTGCTTTTAACTCGAGGCAGTCACATCTTGCTGACCAACATCCACAGTGAATGACCTGGCCCACTCCACGCAGCACACGCTGGGCTGGGCTCCCACCCACTGGATGGCCCTGCTGCCGTCCCACCCCAGCGCTGGAGGAGGAGGAGGAGTGGGGAAGCACTTATTTTCTTCCGTAGGCAATTAATCCAAGTTATGATGTGTCCATGTGTTGCTCCAGAGGGAGAAAGAAAAATGAGCATCCCAGTGGCAAGGGGAGGATGGGGAGTGGGGGCTCAGCTTCTGCCATGGAGGGCAGCTCTGGCCTTGCCAGCCCACCCCGTCCTGCCCCAGCCAGAGACCAGTTTTGATAAGATTTTCTCTTTGACCCAAGTTTGTTTTTGTTTTTGTTTTTTTTCTGATACCTGAAATCAGCAAACTCAGTTTGCAGTGACAGCCTAAGGAAGGCAGAGCATGTGTTACCCGCCTGCCTGTAAAAGCCTCTTTGTCACCTGCCGCTAATCTGAGCCGTTCTGCAGTCTGAATGCTTTTGTCTCAAGTTTTGTTTTCAGTGTGGGTCTTGCCACCAATCTCACATGGTTTCCTGGCTGGCAGAATAATCTCTAAGCTTTGCAAACAGAAGGCTTACAGAGTGTCAGATGAGCAGGTGAAGGAAACCGCACACCCTGTGAGAGGGGAGCGCCTGCAAAGGCAGCAGATGCGATGGACTGTGGATCAGGGAGCTGCAAAAATGGGGGGAGGACCCCAGGAGCCAGGGCAGGATTGCAAAAAAAAAAAAGCGAAAAAAAAAAAAGCAGTGCAAAGGCTGGTGTCACAAACCACCTTCCGGGCAATTTGCAGAGAGAAAGGGACTTTGGCAGGGGACCAAGAACTTGGGTTCCTTGTGTTGGTGTTTATCTATTGCAGCAAAGAGAGATAAAGGGAGAGCAGCAACGGAGGCAGGCATGGAGCTGGGGAAATCACAGCCCCTGCATCACACATCACGCATTGCCCCGGAGCTGTGAGCAGAGCAGCAGAGACAAAAATGTGTGCTGTGCTGAGACATAGGGGTGGCTGGCTGGAGGGAGGTTTAGTCTTAGCTTGGTGCCCTAAAAGCTTCTGAGCCCTGAAAGTTAGGTTTAATTACGAGCTAATTGGCTGGGATGTATCTTATTTGCAGCAAACAAGGAGAGGAGGGATGGGAGGCTTGGCCAGTGGAAGAGAAGCTGGTAATCTATCTAAGGAAGGAGAAGTTATCAGCCTGGTCTGTAGGAGGTGTGTGAGTAGATTCTCTGTGCTGTGGTGATGGCCTATGCAGGTGAGTGTCCCTGAGAAGTGGAGGGTGCTACCTGTAAGCTGTCACACATCAGGCTCTCTTTCTGGTGGATGAGATTTCAGAGACTGTCTGCTGTTGTGTTTCATGGGCTGATGCTCTGTGGATGCTAGGAGTAAGGTAACATACGTTATGTTTTAGGTTGCTTTGTAACCTAGGAAATTGCTTTTTGAGAGGGTCAGAAGGAAAATATACCAGAGTAACTAATTCTGTAAGCCTTACACTCTGTGACAAAGCTGCTCTAAAAAGACTGAAAGTTTTTGTTGGGGAAAATATGAGTAGCCCTAATCTCACATTGCCTTCTTTTATAATGTGTAATTTAAAAACATGTTAACATTATCTTTGCATGGTGTAGGAAGCAGCCATGTAATCCTCTCTCTTTGAAGGTTGTATTAGAGCTCCCTATCTTTGCTCAAGTAGCTACAAGGTCGAATCCCAGCTAATATCTCTGAGGAATTGTAGAACAGCTGAACAGATGTCAAGCTGAGCCTCTGACTTGGGGTGTCCTTCTCCTTTCTGTGCTGTAGATGTGCATGGTAGTAGCTAACCAAATTAATTTGTTTGCACTCCAGTCCTTGCTTTGGAAATTAGAATAACAGCAGTTTGTTATCTTACAGATCTTGTTTGTATTAGCCCAGTAAAAATTATGAGGGAGAAATCAATAGGGGAGAAAAAGAAATCAATAGGATTGAATTTAGGGTTCAAATGCAGCAATTTTGGGTTTAAAACTTGTAATACTTGTGGAGAAAATGATCTGGTGGCTTAAGTATTACATCTCACTGAGCAGAAAAATTTTGGTGAGGATACTATGGTGTAATTAGCTTCCACATTCCAGATGAACTGGCTTTGCCACCAGCTCCTGGAGCTGCTTCCCTATGTTGTGTGCTCCTACTGCGCTGCTGGGAAGGTGAGGAGCCCTGAAGCTTCCTTTTACCTCCCCGCTCCCCAAATTGGGCTGCGCGAGCGAGGAACTGCGCCTCAGCACTTGCTGTGAAGTGTCGGTCTCCTTCCCTCACTGCTTTGGTCTATCCCTATCTGAGACAGGATTATTAATATGCTTTTACCTCCCAGGATGACTGAGGTTAATTGAGATTTGTGAGGTGTTCAGATACTGCAGTGATGAGCGTGGTAGAAATCGGAGGCAGCAGAAATGTCAGTATTTGTGGGAAGATTTTTAAAAATGAATCTGGAACTCATCAGAAAATATATCTTAAATAAAAAGAGTAATTCTTCTCTCTTTTTATAAATAGGAAATTTTAAAAGTAATTATTGGGGGGGAAAGTTAGTCTTTTTGTTCACTTTTTAGCAAACCCCCCTGCATTTACTCTTATCTGATCACAAAACAGATCAAACTGAACACTTCCTGATAAGAGTTGTGTATTTGCCAACTGTTTAAACAAATGCCTGCAAGCTCTGCCTTCAATATTTGCCTTCAGAGGTTGCTGAGGACAGTGTCTGCCGGTGCCCACGAGCTGTGCAGTCCTGGGGGAAGTGGCACGGGGCCTGAGTGGGAACAGAAAAATCCCTCTGCTTTGGGTCTAAACAGAGTTCATTTTCTAGTAATGATGGGGGCGGGGAAAAAAAAAAAAAAACAACCAAAAAAACCCCCATGAAATACAGTATGTCAGGCTGGAAGTTTCTAAAAGGCGCATGGAGGACAAGGCATGTTTAAAATGCTGATGGGTGTTTCGTGAGGCTCTGTGGAAATGTTCCCCCCAGTAGGTCGGTGTGTCCCACTGGGGGTTATTTGGGTCAGTCCCCCAGTGCCCTGCTGCTGCTCCTGACATTTAGGTACCTTCAACAAATCTGGCATAGATTTTCTACCACTTGAGTCCTAATCCTGAAACAAGCCCCAGATGGGTCTGGATCACAGCCCCATCTCCAGCTTAGGGGCAGCTACCTTCCCCCTGGTTTTTTGCTTTGTTTTCTTGGTTTGGTTTTAGCAGAAGGAAAGATCAAGTCTTTGATTTGGATCTCAGAGATAGGCGTGCAAATAAAAGGTTTGCTCTTGATAAAATGCATTGAAAATAGCATGGAGAGAGAACAGAATGTGCTTGAGCTACTGATGTCAGGTTTGTTTGATATGTTCTTCTGGATGGTGAGGGTAAGGATGTGTTTGCACATGTTGGTATTTGCCTCTGGTTTGCTTTCTGTAAGAGGCAAGTGCTATGAAATAGAAAGGCAAAATGGAAACTGGGGAGCTCGAAGCCTGTGTAATTGAAGTGCGAGTCATTATGCCATAATCGAATGGAAACCGGCATTACAGTAGGTGCAAGATAAAACCTCTTCTCCTGGCTGTGCTGTGGACTGACTGGGCAACCTTGATCAGCCCCGTTCTTCTGCCTCTACTCCTTTAGTGTCTTTGTGCCACAGTTTCTGACGTTCTGTTTGTGTGGGGAAAGGGGGTTCCCATCATGGTGGAGTGGAGTGACACCCATTGCACCCCTTGTCCCACCCTGCATCCCAGCCCCTCCCTCCCAGTGGTGATGCGCAGGGAGCAGCATGAGTGTTGGGGTGCCCCTGGACACCCTGTAACCCATGTCAGGTACCCCCCAACCACCCTGTGCACTGACAAGTTGTTGAGCAGTGCAACCTTCTGTAGCTGTGCAGGCGTGAGAACCGCTGTGGTGGTCCTCAGTCATGAAACAAGGCAGAGCTGGGAGCAACCGCTGGAGCTTGGGTCCCCTGTGAGCACAGAGGTGGCTCAGGAGCACTGCCTGCCCCTTGGTTTGGGATGCTTCACCCTGTGAGACGTCACACTGGGATGGGTTTGGTCCTCTCCAGGTGGCTCTGTGAAGGGCTGGCACCATGTCCCTGCAGGTCCCTGGGGCGAGGCAGGCGGGAGAGTGTCATTGAGCTTTGTGGTCAGGATCGGTGTCTGTGGGGCTGCCCGGTCACCCTCATCTCATCCCCATTTCCTCTTCTTCAGTAGCACAAAATGAATCCCTCAGAAGTTAAGTTAACTAAATAAACAAATATGGAGCTATTTATTTTCTATTGTCATAGAAATGCTGTGGGCTCAGGCGGGGTTTTGTGTTCGCTGTTCACATCTGCAGCCCTGCTGTGCTCAGGGTGGGGAAAGACGATCCCTTTCGTTTGCTCCAGCCTGGCCAGTAAATCAAACAGGAAGGATCCCACCCTGCAGCCACCCCTCTCCAAACACTCTCCCTTTCTCTTCAGTCCCAAGGGACCGGAGCTGCGCCATCCGCCTGGCAAACACTGGGCGTAAGAAAAACAAACACTTTTTCCTCTCCGGGTCAGAGGGAAGAGAGAAGAAAAAGGCATTAATAAATGTCTATTTTTCCCTCTGAGCTAAAACAACACAGCAGTGCAGGCGAAGGATGCAGCTGTGGTTCAGAGGGGTTTTATTTTTATTTTTTTAATATACCGCTGAGAGTTCAAACAACGTGTCAGTGATATGTTGGCTTTTGTAGAGAGCGGCTTCTTTGTCTCCGCCCTCTTTTTTTTTTTTTTTTTTTTTCCCCTCCTTTTTTTTTTTTTTTTTTTTTTTAAATTTTCTTGAAGCATTTTACTCATTCTGTTGAGAATGCATAGCTCTTTTGGATAAAAGCCTCGGCTGTGACATCCACAGCCTGGATCCGCAGAGTTGTTTGTTTCAAAGCAATAGTCTGGGACAATTTATTGAACTGGCATCTCCTTCTCCCTCCTCTCTTGTGAAAATTAATGAAATGGATGTTCTGTGGCACTTGTTAAAAAACAATAAATCCTCTTGCATTTATTGCTTCAAAGGTAAGGAAAAGAGAAGGCACGATTTAGTCTTGAGGTAGGACAGCTGGAGAAACTCCACTTCTCCTGGTGCTTTGTCTCAAAGACAAGGTGCTTTGTTTCAGCAGCTGAAGCAGCTTGAGAAACCAAAGATGTCCCTGGACTGTGGTGGCCTGCTCCTGCCAGTTATCACCCAGCCCAAGCCCCCGTCCCGGGTGCACTCAAACCCCCGGGCCTTTCATCTGGAGGCACCGCATCTCCTTATAAACCCAGCTGCTATGCTCTGCTCCAGAGGGTCCTCCAGAAGCAAGGAGACAGCTCATGGAGGTGAAAATGGGGCATGTAGCCTGCCGGGGGGCTTCTGTGGGGTAAGGTGCCTCTTCATAAACAACTCCGTACTTCTTGACACTTGGCGATTATTGCGTGACCATGTTAGTCTGCACTTAGTGGTGCATGAGGTATCTCTCTGCTTTGCAAATTCTGATTAAACAGATCTTGGTTAACGGCTTTTAAATTTTTTTTTTTTTTTTTAAATTCTGGTATTGCCAGGAAGTGGTGAAGCCACTTTCTTAATCTCTCGTGCTGAATCAATGGCAGTGCTGCAAATAGAAGCAGGCGCCCTCGGGCTGATCGCTGCTCTCCTCGACTGGACCCGGCACAATGTCCAGGGCGGCTTCTGCCCCAAGGCTGGGCCTGAGCTGCCCGTGGTGGGGTGCTGCCATGGTGGTGCAGTGGTCTGGGCTTGTCCCTGTTCTCCTGGCAAATGACCAGAGTGCAGGGGAGTGGTGGGAATCCACCACTGCAGCCCCGTTGGGTTCCGTCCTGTGTATGCTGGCAGCTCACATGAGCGGGGGCTCATCCTGGGAGCCCCGTTGCACAGCAAGCGCGTATGGGGTGTGGGATCTAGACTGCTGGCCGTGTGTGCAGTGTGAATTTAAAGGCAAGATGTGGACATTTATGGTCTTTGAGGATGCCTGGCAGGTTGAGGGAGCAAGCGTGGAGCAGAGCGGGGATGGTGGGCAGGGGGCTTGTGACCATGGGCACATCCTCTGCTCCTTCTGTGGTCTTTTCCACGCGGTCACCGCAAATCACAGTGTAGTCACGAGGAAAGGGCTATTCCTGCCCCCTTCCTCCTTAACCTGACAGCATCTCTTCTCTTGGTTAATACTTGGCTTAAAAACTTCCTGGCTAGCTGACCAGAGGCACGGGCTGTTTCCCAGACTGTGTGTAAGGGACAACTTGGAGAATGCTGATGATATGAGACCTTCACCACGGGGGAGGAAAAGAAAGCGATGAGGGGCACGAGCCCCTGCAGTGTCCTGAGCGAGGCTGAGCCTTGGGGGAGCCTTAGCTGGAAGGGGACTGCAGGAAGGTTTAAACGTATTTAACGCCTATCAGGAACAGAGAGGATCGTAAGGATGTGGTTGACAGGCACTTAAATGCTTCTTTTGAAACCACAAACCCCAATCTCTTTTTTTTTTTTTTTTTTTTTTTT
>WHYT01016964.1:27198-142025 GCA_009806455.1 Tetrax tetrax
TTTTTTTTTTTTTTTTTTTTTTCCTCCAGTAAGTATTTTCTTCATCTTTATTGTAAGAAGATAAAGTTGGGATTTGATATTTTTTTCCTGAAGGATTTCTTGAAGTCCCTGTGTGCTGAGAGCTCTCACGCACTCAGCTCATCCTGCCCCTCTCTTTAGCACAAGGCCCCCCTTGTCTCCATTAGCTGATGTGGAAAGAGCTGCATGTGGGCTCTGAGCTTTATCTGCTGCCTTTTGGAAGAGGAAGATTGTGGTGTTTTTTGTAAAACTTCGGGGAAGTACTTTTTTTTTTCTTTTTTTCTTCCTTCCCTCTTGATGTCTTAAAATCACTACCTTCTTGATCACCGTTGAACCTTTCCAATTAGGCCTCTTATTTGCCACAATATGGGACAAATAAGCACGCAAAGGCAAACCTGCTTGTCTGTCTTTTGCTGTAGATGAGCTAGTGTTCCTCCAGCCCTATGTTGTTTGCTCCAAAAACCCCCCAAGTCCTAAACAAACTTTTGATCAAGTTTCTCGCCAAAGCTAACCTTGATTGATTTCCCTATGATGAGTCAGCTTCTTGGGGGCTGGGACACAGGAGTGGAAGGACCTCGCAGGGCCCAGGCTCCCTTTCCTTGGCCGGGAAGGGTGACACCAAAGGTTTGCTTGTGGCCTTTCTCTGGCAGCTGGGGCTTGTGTCTGGTGGAGAGCTCTGAGCTTGCACTTGATTAAAGAGTAAAACCTCATCTCCTTTGAAGTAAGAATCCTTTTCCCCTCCTTCTTGCTAAGGAGATTTATAGTCTGGCTCAAAGACTTGCCTGTGATGCTATGATGTCATGGTGTATGATGGAATTTGTGCTCTGCTCCTCAGTGCTCACCTTAAGCCTCTTCTGCACACGTACAGAACCTTAGATATTAAACCAGCAAAAGGTGTCAAAGCACAGCTGAGCTACTATGAAATACAGCACTCTCATGCTCTTTCTTGTGTTATGTTTTCTACCCTTGGTCACTTAGATGTTTCTGCAAAATGAACTGTAAGGCACAGTGCTGTGGATTTATAGTGGGAAAAGCTACATGCAACACATGTATCTTGTGGAGTAGATATTCCACAGGGAGAAATAAAACATAGCTTTCTGATCTGTTTGTCTTCAGCATCTTAAGTCTGATTTTTATTTATTTTATTTTTTTTTTTTTTTATGTCAAGTCTGATCTGCAGAAATAAATCAATACCTAGGTCTTCTGGGTTTCTCCTCAGCTCTTTGGCTTTTGGAGGCAAGGAGACCTGTATGCTTTGCTGAGAAAGATGAACTTTGGTGAGTGACACTTAACCTGTTCTGTCCTGTCTATTGGGAGCCATTGATGAGACTTGGGAATTAATGCCTTTGAACCCTGGGAATCAATGTCTCTGGGCCATTCAGAGCACAGCTCAGCCCCTAGGTCGCATGTTTTAAGTAAATTGGTTACAAAACAGATCTGTCTAAATTGGTGCAAGCCCCTTTGTGTGGACACTCTTAAATCAGTTTAAGAGTGGCTGGTATTGATTTTAACTTAATGTGGTTTGTTACTGAAGTAACCTGGATCAATAGTGCTAAATAGGTGCAATTTCTTGTGTTGACTATGCCATGGAAAACCTTCATAGAAAAGATGAGCAAAAAGGCAAAAGGATTGAGTTTATTCTCCTGTAGCTTCCCAGTGATCACTTACCAATTTTTATGGCCAGCTTTGGGATTTTTCCCCAGAAGATATCTCTTTCAGTGGAGCTTCTGTGGTGGGAATAGAGAAATCCTGAATCCAAATCCACCTTAACAGTGTATTCCTAGGAACGTAAAGCTTGGTGTTTCACTTATTTACCACCTTAACCTTTGAGGCAGGAGCTCAAGCAGGGAACCAGCACCCAAAGTTGTCCAAAGGCTGTAGGAAGGGTGCTACGTTGTTCAGGCTGTGCCTTGCCGTGGACTTTGTGTGGCCTTGGGGAAATCATGAGGACCCTCAGTCTCATTTACGCAGAGTGCTGCTGACTGTGTGTGGCATGTTTAGAGGGTTTCTCGCACTAATGAAATCAGGAGGGGGGCACAGAAACACCTTTGAGGGATCCCTGTGTGCAGGCTTAAAGCCCTTCTGCCCAAAGATCTCTGCAGTCTCCCTCAGGGTGAGTCAGAGGAGCAGGATCTGAGGTCCTGTCAGGAGAGATGAAGTAGAGGATGGCTGTAACGAGAACGAGCTGCCCTGTCTCCTCGTTAGGACTCAGGTTCCATTGAATCCAATGAGGATCTTTGCCTTCAACCTCTCTGTAACCAGCATTTAGCTCTTACTGTCAAAACCATGGGTTTCCCCCTCATGCATTATGCAGCAGGCCTTGCTTTCTCATTGCCATTCTGAGTTCAGTGTCGTTATCATAACCCTCTGAGTTTAGCTACAAAATTTCATTTATTATAGAAGCTAACATCAATTATGGATCCATGCTGTCCACCAGAGCCTTGTCTTGAGTTCCTCGGGAGCGTTCTGGCCCCTACAGAGCAAGTTCCTCCCTGTTCCGTTAGCTTAACGATGCCTGTGGTGCCCCAAGGCTGCTCCCTGGCTCGGGGGGCCTGGCACAGGGGCCAGGTTGGCTGTTGCTTCGTACCTCCCCTGCTTTCACAGCCTTTGCAATAGGAGAAATACAAATATTCATGTTATCCTGCCTACTGACAGATCACCTGTGCATGAGTATTGGGCAGATCTTAGGGAAGATTCCCCTTTTCCCTTCTTCCGCCTCTCATCCCTGAAATAGATGTGATGGAGGTACCCGTGTGCGCTCGGCTCATTGCCATGCACTCCGCAGTCAAAATCTCATTTTCATTCCAGAAACAAAAGGTCTGTCACCTTGTTTAACTGCACAGAAAACACCAAACAAGAAGTAAAGCCCAATTAAGAATAAAAAGAAGGAAGAGGCTCGGTGTAATAGATTGTTTTGGTAAGTGATTTCGTCAGCTCCATTTGCGAGCTGTTGCTATGTGAACCTGCCGCAAGGCTGGTGCGGGCAGGGCGTGCGGCATCGCTGGCGAGCTGCTGGCTCCTCGCTCTGAGGGCAATGGAGATGTGGGGTCATCTCTGACAGGAGGGGCTGTGCCACCAGACCCCAAGTTACCCCTCTCCTGCTGGTACGGATGAGCCAGGAGCCAGGCTGTTTTTCTCTGCTATCACCTTGTTTTGCGGGGACAACCCTGCTGCGAGCTGCTGTTGGGTGTGTTTTTGAGGCGCTGCCCCAGTAGCAACAAGGCAGCAGATGGAAGAGGCCACTGTCACCGCAGCTGGTGGCCTTCCTGCAGGCACCATCAGGCTCTTCCTGGGGACAACTCCGCTCTTGCAGGTTTCTCACAAGCTTTCCCTTGACTGTTCCCTTCCCTTCAAGAGATGACCACTACAAACAACGGTTCTGCTTTCTGATGCATTAAGACTTGGAAATTTGCCATTCATCACAGCTGTGTGTTTGAGCCTCTGTGATTATTTTGGGAAGTGAACCATGGTGATTTGTGTGTATGTGTTTTATTGGCGAGCAGGATGTTTCCTATCTACCTCTCCCTGGCTGTCTGCATTTGCATTGGTTAATAAAATGGATAATGTTCAATGACTTTCTGATGGGTGAACAAGATTTGGCATGCAGGACGTAGTAGCTTTTCACAAAGGCTAAAATTTCATCCTGGGAGACTGAACCCTCTGTGGCAGCCATACACAATCCATAATAACAGAAGCTTTTAACCCATCCATAATTGCTTTCATATAGAAAATGATTGCTGTAAGTTAACTTCATAATTCTAAATCAGTGGTTCTCAGTAGGATTTCAGATGCTTTAATTTTCTCTGAATTATCTGTAGAGCTCACAGGCAGTTCATCTATGCTCTTTTCTGATTATGTTCCTTGTCACTCTGACCTAAACTTTGTCTGTTTAACTTTCGTTTCCCCTTTCTGAAAATAGACCCATTTTGAATGATATCTTGCCAGTGCTAATGATTTTGGCTTCTGGATGGGGTGGATGACGCTCTCCCAGGCTGCCTCCCTTGGAGGCCAGCCCATGCTTTGAACCTGTCCTATGCCTCTGGGAAGTAACCTTGGGTTGAAAGTGTGGGTACTCATCAACAGAGTGTGATGCCAACAGAAGCAGGGCCATTGTGGTGGTGGCACCTGCGTTGGTACATGCCATGGTTCCTCTTCTTCAGCTGCAAGGAGGGGGGAAGGACATCACAGTTGGGTATGTGTGTACCCAGCACATGGGCGATTCCTGGGGGCAGCGTTAGAGGTACTGTGATTGCACATATGGTGCAGATGTGGTGTCAGTCTGTGGGTACCTCCCTCACGAGGACAAAGCTCATGGTTGCGTTTTTCAACAGTCCCAAAATGAGCAGAGCAGCCACTCCCCCCCTTATGGCAGCAACCGACTTGTGCGATTTTGAGTGACAACAGATGAAAGGATTGTGTTACAGCTTGTCTCTAGAACTGTACGTCTATGTCAGCTCTTTGCTAAATCAATAAACAGGATGCTGAAGGAAAAATACTTCTTAGGCTTTGGTGTCTTTATGCATCAAACTGATGGGGCAGTGAGAAGCTCGGATGGTAGCAGGTATCGCAGTGTGGCTGGCTGAATTTTTTGTCAAATCATAGGTAAGGGCTGGGTCTTGGAAGATGCTGGTAGGTTGCCGCCCCAGAGAAGGCGGCAGTCGTGGGTTCCTTTTCAGTGGTAGTTACTATGCAATTTGGATAGAAATCTTCAACCAAGGAGCCCGAGGTAAAGCATCAAGAAGTGGAGAAAAATCACTTTGCATGTTCCAACAGACGAACAAATTACCTATGGAAATGCACTTGAGAATATTCCTCAGTAATTGGATTTCAGCTGTTGTTTCAGTGTTTGTGCCCCCAGGCTGTGCAGGTAAAAGGACTCCACTGAAATGCTTTGAAATGTTCTCTGGCACCTACATAATGTGTTTACTATTAAAAAGTGAAACCTGCAAGTCAGAACGCTGCTAAGTGCAGTTTAAAAACAAAATTGCACCCCTGCAGCATGGCTCAGGGTGCTGCGGCATCTGGTTTATCCAGACAGTCTCAACACAGAAACATTCCTGTGACTTAGATGGAGAAGTCCTGTCTGCCATCTTCTGCTGGGGTAGCGCAGGCACGTTGGTGTTGTGCAGCAGGACATAGAGCAGGAACCCTTGAACAACAGCTGCTTGGAGGTGAGGAGTCTGCGTGGCCTGGAGTAGGCAAAGAAATGCATAGGAGGGTTTGCAGGATGAGTTCTTCTAGGCTTGGTACCTCTTGGATGCTCTGGTGCCCCCGGACCCAAAGTTGCTCTTTACAGAATTGAAATATGTAAAAGTTGCTGCTTTTGCAGAGCATGGGGAGCAGTGGCTCCTTAAAGTACCTGCAGTGGGTTTGATGCAGAGCAGGCGTGCTCTTGGGAAGCTGACCCTGGACCACGTTTTCTTCAAACGCTAGTGATGTCTCTGGTCCTGACCTTGATGCTGAAACCGTAGATGAAATAGAGAGGAATAAGCTGTCATGGCACATCATGTGATGGCCCTGAGTTTGACGTGGAAAAGAGGGACAATTTGAGGTGATAAGTTGGGTAGAATTGAGTCTGAATGCTGAGAAAATATTCTTGAATTTGGGAGCAGAAGGGAAGCAAAGCCTTTTTCCTTAGTAATATGTATGTCGTAAAGCTGAAGCTATGTGTGGGGTTTTTTGTATGGTGGTTTTGGTTTGGTTTGTTTTTTTTTTTAAATGGTGGTCCCAATTGTCCAAACTGTGATTATCAGCAGCTGAATGCTGCAGTTATATGCTCACACCAGTCATTGCTCAATCTGTTTCAGTGGATGTGTACACTGTGATGAAAAGGACTAGGCTTGTACCCCAAGAACTGTACATACAGTTCCAAATCTAACTGTGAATTTAAAACATGGTATCCTGAAAAGATGCTCGTTTTGATAATGGGAGGGCTCCTTTAGAAACCTCTCTTCAGGGGTCACGTTCAACTTATATTGCGCAGAAAGACATTTCTAAAATTCTGCAGAACAATAAAAATGGACATTCTTAACATGGGAAAAGTAGGACTTTTTTCTCCAAGGTTTTGAGTGTAAAACAGAAGTTACTATGCCTACGTCACACCTGTGGAACAGTGGGGAAATAGGAATTTTTATTTCTCTATTAAAATAGCGTTTAGATGGGCTACTTCCAGAGCTGAAGTCTACCTGACCGTGGGTCACCCAAAAGCAGAAGTGACTGAGAATCACCATCTTTCCCCCTAGACTTACTTTTTGGCTGAAGATAGCAGCCAGATTTTGAAACATGCCCACCTTCACCTGAACCTTTCAAATCTTTCTGCCCTTTGCAAGGAGCCAAAAGAAAACCTGGCCCTGGCAACTGCCCTGGTTTGCTTTGTGGGAGCTAGGCAGAGGGAAATAAATCTGTTCTGCTGACTGAGGCAACTAGTTCTGTGGGCTTATAAATGCTCCAATTGAGTGTTTTGACACGGCAGTCAGATATAGTTAATCTTTCCCTTGACCTCCCGATACCGGAGCGCAGGCTGAAACCGCTAGTTAAGCACGTCCGTCTCCTGTTGTACCATTCGCGCTCCAGCGCACCGCCTAATCAAGTGTAATATATCTCTGGGTAAAACACACACAGTGCTTTTCACAGCTATTTAAACAAAAACCAGACCTCAGTGCATTAGTTACATACACAAGCCACACAGAATCGCTGTTCCTGTGGTTAAGGAAGCAGTTGGGTGGGCTGGGTTTGGTCTGGGGAGGAGGTGTGGGAAAGGTGTGGGAACCGCTGGCTTCCATCTGCCTGAATATGAGAAATACCTGCTTGGTGTGATCCCAAGTGATGTGCACCGTGATGGGTGGATCGTTTTGTGCCCAAATATGAAAAATACCCACTTGGTGTTATCCCAGATGATGTGCATTCGGATGGGTGGATCATTCTGTGCCTGTAGTTCTGGACTGAGATTTAGGACAGGTGGGGCTGGCTCTGGGTGAGATTGGGATGATCTCGTACAGAGGCTGCACAAATATCTGGTCTCCGTGTCTGGTAATGATAAGCCTTTCCTACAGCAAAGGGTAGCTCAGGAGACAGTCAAATTTGGGCAGGATTGTAAGCTACAAGGATTAGAGGTATTTCTTTGAATTGCTGGGCTTTTCTGTTTGACAGCACGGCTGGATCTGTGAAAAATGCTGTCCACAGAGGTCTGGGGATGACTCTGGTGTCTCAGAGCAATCCTTCTTTGCAAACCTAGTGAGACTCATTTGCTTTTGACTTATTCATCTCAGCTTTGCTCAAAAGAAACTGGGAACATTTTGACAAGAGGTATGCTCTGTTTTTAAAAGCACATAATGAGGCAACATCAAGGGATGTCTGTTTGCAGTGACCCCGAAGGTGAGGCAGGCAAACATCTGGAGCCCCAAGCTTGGTTGGCCAGGTGAGCTGTCAGGTGGAGGGGGGAGGAGATAGGGAGATCGCTGAGGGGAGCAGCGTTGTGTCTTGGGTTGGTGCGGGTGGCTTTGATGGACCTGTGGTTTTGGAAGGTGAGGCCTTGCTAAGGAGCCAGGGAAACAGGTCCAGGAGTGTCCACAGGGCAGCTCATAAGACAACTAGGAAAACATAAATTGCACAGGAATGAAAAAAAGAAAATGGGAGAAGAAAAAAAACAACAACAACAAAACAAACAGAACACACACAAAAAACCCCACCATACCAAAACAAAACCCCCCCAAAACCCCCAAAAAACTTCGAGCATTGCTCCAAATATTTCCTAGGCTTGCAAGTAAGCTAGTTGTGCCAACAGTGCACAAGGTAGACTGTGATTTCTAAATGAAGGAATTAAGTGACTTTTAAAGCTTGAGAAATGCTGGACTGGATGACCTCTTGATACCCAATTAAGCTGTATATTTTCCTATCATACTTTGATAATTTACCCCCAGAGGATCCCAGATGCTTTCTCCTGTATTGTTTTTTGCCTCCTGTTTGATCTCCCTCGGATATCAGTAGGGATTCAGTGATGTGTCTCTGTTAAAATTTGACAAAGTTTCTGTTTGAGAACTCTGTTTTACAGAGCATCTCATCCTGTTGGATATTGAGAAATTACACAGCTTGGGATAAAATACATCCTAACCCACCAAAAATCTCGCATGCTGAAGTGCGACGTTCCTCCAGGCAGTACAATGTATAAGCCCCATATAAATGTCTGTGTGAAAATAAGACACTTAAATCTCTTTTGAATCCTTGCTCTCCCAAGCCCATCACAAAGCCTGTCCGTGACCTCTGCGCCTCCCTTCCTTCCCCATGAAGCGGAGCTGAGCTCTCCTCCGGGAGACGGAGGTGAGACCAGCCGAGCTGATGTTTGTACAGCTCTTTGAAGGTGAACGTCAGCGTGTACCTCCAGCGGCAGCCTGTCTCCTGTGCGCTTATCAACATTCAGGGCATGCTCAAACGGCAGCTCTGTGGCGGTGTGTTAACTGTACTGATAAATCTTGTGTAAAAACAACACTCCACCGCACTGTTAAAGCTCCTTCCACCTGGGAACGTCAAAGCCCGACACAAGCACGCCTTGATCCTCACAGCAGCCGGGGTTGCTTTACGCTGTGGTGCGGTTGGGGCTGCGGGGACCCAGTGTGGGGCAGGGCATGGGAACACACCTGGTTTTGGCAAGAGAAAGGAGGTTCTTAAGGTCCTGAGCAAGGTACCCTCTGCACCACAGTAATGACCTGGCCCAAAGTTTTTATAAATATAATATAAATGTGCTGCTGGGAGCTGGCTGGTGCACTCTGGAAAAGGAGGGTAACCTGCAAATTACTGCAAGCAAATTTGGGTGTTAGCAGCTAGAAAAAATACATCACAGCACATTTTTTTAAGTTTGCATCTTCCATGCTATGAAAGGTAATTGGATGCCATTATAAAATCAAATAGCAATGCATATGAAAGCAGTCATGCCAGCACTGCAGTTGGGTGCTTGCCTTGTGCAGAGTGCTACAGGATTGTGTCCCGTGCCCTCCTTTAAAGGCTGCAATCCCTTTTAAATGTGTTTACTTCCCCTAAAGCTTTGAATTCAAAGCAGCTTCAAAGCAGGAGGTACCTGTTATTAAACTTTCTTTTCTGTAGCTTGCTGTAAGTTACTTCTGTGAAAAGAGATGAAAAATTTCTGTCAAGGAAAACTCACCAGATCAAAGAATAATTTAAGTTTCAAGGGACCTCTGAAGGTCATGGAGTCCAACCTCCTGCTCAAAAGCAGGGCTGACCTCAAGTTAGGTTAGATTGTGATTGAAATGTAATGACATTTATTTGTATAATGATAATCATATAACACTTGAGTTGTCAGCCCTCTGAGTAAAGGGATAACTGAAGAAAACAGACTGGGATGTTTGAGATCGGTGTCTAGATAATAACTTGACCATCACCACCTCGGGGAATGTTTTTTGCAGCCTGGCACAAACCAAGACCTGGAGGATGCTGTGCGGGGCGGAAGCAGCCTAGCCCGAGGTGGGTGTCAGATGTGGGCACGGCTGTTGGAGCCAAGGAGGATCCTAGGGTCCCCGATGAGCCCACTCCCCTGGGTTGGGGTCAGCCGTCCACACTGCCCTTCACAAAGCAAGCCCTACCCTTAAACCTTCACACAGCCATCTTGGCCCAACTCTCTCATCTCTGCTGCATCCCCATCCTTGCTGCCTTCCTCTCCCAGTGGTCCAGGAGGATCTGGAGGAAGAACAGAGGTAGGAAAGCTTTAATTCAGCAAATGCATAAATAATTTCATTTGATAATTATTTATGAACCTGATCACCAGCTTACAACAGTAGCTCTTAAGAAAGAGTTTCTGGCTGCTGAGCAGTTGGCATAATTGTCCTCTGGGAGCGTTAAACATGCATTTGACATAGGTGACTGTGGCGGTTTCTTCCATTAACTCATGGTTTCCAGCTTTCAGCCATTACTGCAGGTATTATGCAAACATGTTAATACTTTGTAGTTCTTCCTCTAGAGACTTCGTTAGGAGTCCTCTCATGCTGAGATGTTGCAAAGGTCCTGTCTTGGTTGGATTTATGTTGCCTGTGGTGCCCATTTTCCACCCAGGTCTCCTGCCTTGCTTATTTGAAAGCTTTTTTCATTCAAACCACATTTAGTACTTGAGGATGGAGACTTCTGTGGTGGGGCAGGATCAATGCAAGTTGTTCTTGACTGCCAAGTACAGCAGCAAAATGTGACTCTCCTGCTGTTCTCACTGCTCCTGCCATCTCTGGATAATTTTAAAAGTTGTGTGGTGTGTTTTTTTTTTTGGTTTTTTTTTTTTTGACTGATGCCTGAACAGTCCTTGTCATGGTGCCACACCCCTCATCCCTGTGTCTGGAAAGGATGTGCCAGCTTCTGCAGCCCTGCACACTCGCACCTGTGTGGTTGGTGAGGATCGAGTAGCAGCAATGCACTGGCTGAGCGTGAACAGGAGAAGGGTTAATTTTGAATGGCAAAGAGCTCTGGGGTCCCAGTGCAGCTCTCAGGCAGGTTTGGCACTGTGATTTCATGGTGTCACTTGGCAATTAATGCAAATGGTGTTGCAAAGAACAGATTAATTAGATTTGACAATAGCACTGGGAAACAACTTAACTTTAGAGTAATCTGTTTCAGGAGGGAAAATATTTCCATTGTTTGCTTCTTGGCTTTCTCTTTAAAACTAGACACAGATTTCTGGCTCTCATGTGGGAGCAGACATCCTTCTTGTGTCTAATAATGGTTTTAATAAGAGAATATTTTAGGTACTGCTGCTGTGGAACTTGTCACTCAGTATGAGCTGAGGAAAAGCTGCTGGGTTTCTCTAATATTTGAGAGTTCTGTGCAAAATTTCCCCCCTAACCTGGACAGTTGAGTGGATTTGAGGGGCAAGGATGCTTGGGAAGTGCTTTCCCTCCTGACTGCTCTCCTGCTGCAGAGTTTGGTACCAGTTACTGGTTTGCACCTTCGCCTTGGATGGAGTTCAATGCAGCAGCTTCTTGTTCCTGCAGAAAGTTTGGGAGATTTTAATTGCACTTAATCTGCAGTGGTTTTTCTTTTCTGGGGCCATTTTGCACTTAGTGGCTACAGAAATATATTTCCAGTTTCCAGCACTTCTAGCAAGGTGGGCACACCCACCTCTGCTGTATCTTCTCCATGTGCAGCTCCCTAGGTCTGCTGTGTTACCTCTCCTACAGCTCTAAAACCCTAAACAGCCTCAGGAGAAAATAAATTGGAAGCATAAAAATCCTCTTAATTTCCCCATTTTATCAAGGGCTTCACCCTAATATGCAAGCTTCTATGCAGTCAGCTTAATTGTATAAGCGTACCAGTAGGGATTACAGCTCCAGTTTCCTTTAACGTTGGATATGAGCATTTATTATTTATATAGTGCAAACAACCTGCTAAGTTTAGTTTAATTGTCTTTGTTACGGATGAGATAAAAACTTGATTGTTATTTTTGTGGCTGCATAAATCCAGAACTCCTGATGCTCTGGTTATCCGCCTGTCAAATGCGGAAGCCGCAGTGCTTTGGCATATTGGTTAAAGGTGGGAATCTTCTGAGTGGCCGCACCTGGGTCACTGTGCCTGTCTGAATAGGCTCAAATGTCGCGGTTGTAGCACTTACGTGCATTTCTTGGGGATGAAGGATTAACAAGTGATGGATTAGGCAAATTAATCTATGGTTTGTCAGGAGTACATTACACAAGCTTCAATTTAGGTTGATAGATTTATTATTTATTATTTGCTGTTGTGTGTCAGTAAATGGCTCTTCCCAACATTATGATGTATGAGAGCAGCCCGTGGCTGAGCTGCTCTATATAAAGGTCGTTGTTTCCGTAATTAACCCCATTTTTCACGGTCTTTTAATGCCGATACATTAATTTGTGTTGGTCTGGAATGTAACAAAGAAATGTGTTTCCTTGGGTTAGGTTTTCTTAAGCTGAAGAGCTCCAAATCATAGGACCGTGACCACAGACTTTTGGGGTACAAGCACGTGTGTTCTTCAGTGCATTGCTTATAGCTGGGAATCTTTGAGCCAGGAAGGCTTTCAGGGCTAGTGGGAAGACTCATCCAGTGTTAAAAAGAAAGACAAAGTATGGGACTTTGGAGTGATACATCAGAACAAACCCTTTAGCAAGAGACGGGGATCTGGACCACAGTTGCTCTCGAATTTTTTTCCGTTTTGGGCCCTGTGTTGAACCATTGCAAAGAGATCTTTGCAATAGAGAAATATCCAAGTCTTATGGACTGCAGAACTGTCCCTGAGTATACCCAACAGATATTTTTCAGTCTGGTTTTTTTTTTTTGGTTTTTTTTTTGGTTTTTTTTTTTTTTTAAGGTGTTGTGATCCTGTTTCCCACTTTCTGGGCTATCTGACTCCTCTCCCACAGTCAGCTTATTCCTACCATGCTGGGTTTTTGGGATGTCCTTGGGGACAGAGGTTTCTCCCTGGGGGCACCTCCTTGAGTCCTGCCTAAGGCTTTGGAGATGGCTGCTCCCATGGCATAGTTGGCCTTGCATGAGCGGGCTCTTGGAGGTCAGGTCTCTGAGCTGCCCCAGCTGGGAGCTACCCCCTTGCCTGGCTACTGCTGTACCCATTCCCAAATAGTGCCAGTAAGCAGGAAAATGCTTTTATCCCCACCTCCTCCTGGTGCAGGAATTGGGGCCAGCCTTCCCTGTAGAGCTGAGGCTGCTCGTGTGCATCACTACCTCCTTCATCTGCCTGCAAGGGCAGGGGAACAGCAGGGTCCTGCCCTGCCTGGTCCCCCACGGGCAGAAGCAGGTTTTGCTCTGGATTTCCACATCTTTGTGGTTTCAATCAGAACCTTAAGGCTGGCAGAGCGCCCCGCTCAGCGATACCACAGGCTAATCATTTACAGCAGAACGCAGAGGCAGAGAAGAGTGTTTTTAATCTTTACAAATGTATCTAGATAAGCCAGGAGACAGACTTATCTTTTGTGTTACAAGAAAGGAGGGAAAAAAAATCCACACCAAGGAACATTGCTGTACTGTCCTTGGCCTTTTCTTCAGCCTTTGTCTTTTTCTCTGTATCTTGTGCTGTTGAATTAATGGGATATGAACTCTGAATACTTAAGTGATCTATTCATTTTAATTAGCTTCCTAATAGCTTCTGGACAGTGATTGAACACTGCGTCAGGGACCGTGCTGTTTACTTCCCAAAGCGTGGGGCGCTGGCCAGGTGCCTTCTGGTGTACGCGTTCCTGTCCTGCTTTGGCTGCAGGGTGGCCTCTGGGACTGGAGGAGTTTTGGGCAGGTTACACCCATGGAGACCATGAATACGAGGGAGTGGAAGAACACGGCTGCCTGTTTTCAGTGGCTGTAAGTGCCTCCTTCTCTTGGGAGGCTCCATTTCCCCAGCACTGACTACTGGGAATGTCTGGTCTGCTGGGGGCTGAGCAGCCCTGGTGCAAACTCAGATCATGCTGATGGGATGGTCTTGACGCAGGGATTGCCCGTGAGCTGCTCCAGCTCGTGTGCGCAGAGGGCTGCTGGTGCTCCTTGCCCCCCTGCCACCACGCCAGCCAAGAGCCAGCATTATTCCAGAGCCTCTGAGCCACCGACCGGGGAAGTGCTCCCACCAGATGGGCCTGTCTGGATTCTGACGGCATCCTCAGCAGGAAGCATACGGCAGGAGGCTGGGGACGCAGAGGTGAGGAAACCAGCAGCGCTCCTCGCTTTTTGCTGGGCGCGTGTGAAGCTATGAATGGAAGAGAAGTCGGGGAGCTCTCGAGCAGCCAAGACTGGGGGCAGAGAAATTCGCACCGTTCCAGTTTACCGAAGCTGTGAAAGATGTGATAGATGAATCACTTTTGCAGCAACCTTCTCTGCCACCAAATTCCCTGAGATGTTAAGCTTCACTGTACGCAGCTTGTACTTGAGGAAAGGATAGAAGGGATGCTCTCTGAATCAGAAGAGAGTCTGACGCAGAGAGACATTTTCAGGGGAATAATTTACATATGCATTCCCTTTCTAAAAATATCAGTCACAGTATTGCCTCTATTTTTGAATGCAAGGCTCTTTAGACTGTTTGGTGGATAGAACTGGGAATCTGCACTCACAAGGATCCAAATGCTAAGGGTCCACTGGGGCCACAGCATGGGATGCTGTGTGCTTTGCTCAGGAGGCAGAGCTTGGAGATGGCAAAACTCCAAGTTGAGCAGGGGGAAGGAGATATTCAGCCTGGCAATGCCCTGGATTGGAATCCACACATGTTCTCATGAGTGTGGCCTGATGGACAAGGATGGAAGTGAGTATTTGCCTGTTCCCTTCTGGAGAAGGCTGTGTGGCAGAGCAGAGGGCAGTGAGATCCTCTGGGAGCAGCAGAGAAATGCGCAGGAATGTTTCATTTCTTTGGGCGATGGCTGAGAGAGTTGGCGAGAAATGGTGTGTAACACACCACTGTGATTTCCCTGGTGTGATAGGAAAGACTGGTAGGTAGGTGTGGTTGGCTGAAGGGTCTTTCCCACCACAGCTGCCCATGCATCACTGTGTCCCCACATCTACTCGTGCTGGAGCCCTGTGGCCCCAGCACTGTGCTGAGGAAGAGGAAGGGATGTTGCTCCTGCTCTGCCTCCTGGCATGGAGAGCAGAATTGAGTTTTCAGATGCTTTTGGCATTGTCCTGCTTGGCTCTGACAAAGTCAAAGGTGAACTCCCTTTGACGGCAACGGAAACACATCTGGGTCTGCATTGAGCTTAGCCCACAGTTTATAAGTGCTGGAGTTTCATCTCAACAGGGGAAAGATGATGTGGGGTCAGAGCACACCTTGTCATTTCTTCATTTGAAGTGGTCCTTTCTTGTGTCCTTTTTGTGTGTCTGGGGATCCCAGCCAAAGTGTGGTCTGGAGTCTAAAGGGACAGGACTGTCCTTAGTGTCCATCCTGGGGACCAGGTGGGACTGTAGGATAAGATCCCTCTTCTCCTGAGATGCTTATGGCAGAACCTGTGTCCTGGTTTCGCAATAAATTAAGTAGCTCAATAGAAACACACATTTATCTTGAACTTCTGTCATATATCATCCTACAGAAACAAAGCAAGAGTGCTTTGATGTAGCTCCAACAGTCTTCTCCATCCCCAGGTCTCCCATCTGGGATTTGTCTTCACCTTTGCCTTGGGCTTGTAAGGGACTGGTGAGAAAAGAAAGCAAAAGAAAAGAGGGAGGATGGGGGAAAGGTACAAACTGTCCATTAATAAAAGTAAGCTGGAAATAAAAAGGGTATTGCTACCACTGGAGGGGTGAGATTATGAAACAGCTGCGCAGCAACGCTGTGTCTGAGCATACGTGTGGGGCCTGTGCAGTTTTACGACAGAGGCTGATGAATTTATGGATGGGATTATATGGCCCAGACTTTGTGTTAGCAGGGACCAGCCTCTGCGGACCCACTGCAGGGAATCTGCGAAGCGAGAGTTATGCCGATATCCAAACAGCCTTTGTGGTGAAGATGTGGCCAAGCAGTGTTTTTGCTCAGGGTTACAGTGACTGAACTGGGGCAGATGCTCTCCAGGGGTATCGTGGCAGCTCCCTCAAAATGGGCATGTAGGGCTCTGCAGCTGAAACAGTGGGGAAAATTAGTAAAGTTTTTTTTCTCTCTTTTCTCTGTTGGTTTTGTAAGTATGCTCAGGAAATCCATTAACGCCCACTCGCTCCAGTAACACACATCATTTTGCACCTTATCGTGTCTTCTATGAAAAGCTGGTACTGAGGAAGCAGTCTTGTGCTTCTCTGAAATTGTCTGTCAGAAAAAAACATCACCCCGAACGACCAACCAAGCGCACAATCCCTGGGTACGCTGGAGATTGATTTGTAGCACTCTTTTCCCCCACCTTATCTGTTCAGAAATGTTTTGGCAAGCTGTGAAAAATCGGAGCCCGTTGCTGTCAAATGCAATCTATTTCTGAGGGAGCTGCGTTAAGGGCTCTGGATGGGTGTTCCGGCTCTGCCACGGAACTGAACGCTTCCCATCGAAGGGATGCTCATCTTGAAGAGCAAACGTGGCCAGGAAGTATTTTGCAGCCCATGAGCGAGGCCAGGAGAGAAGCGGTGATAGCAGACCGTGCAGGCTGCAGAGAGAGCTGGCAGAAAGAGATGCCACACCAACTGTAGTACAAATGGGAGACAACCTGCCTGCTCAGTCATATCTAGTATTTTTCTAAGTGTTGCTGTTTTTCTGCATCCCGTTAAGCTTTTTGATTTGTTTCCATCTGTTCGGTATAGATCACTTCTGCAGTTTACTTAAAACACAAATACCCTTTATGAATCTCTACAGATGGTTTTCAAAGACTTATAGAAAGACAAAGATAAGATCAAGAAAATCTTGAGTGTTTGCCTCGGGGGAAAAAAATGGGACAGTCACTTTGCCTTGCAGCTGCAAGCCACGTCAAATCAGGCACTTTGATATGTTTCATTTTCTGTCTGAAGTCTACATCTGAAAGGCAGCCTGGCTTATTTCAGTCAATGTGCAATTTTTGTTAGTTGGGGCTCTTTCTCAGCTTCTAAAAAAGATGCTCATTTGCATCCTAGAACAAAGACAGCACTTTCCCCCCACTACATTCAGTGTGTCTTCGCCAAAACCTAATCATGCTGCAAAGTGTGTGTGTGTGCAGGGAGGGGGTTTGGTTTTTTGAGCGGTTCTCTCCTGACGTGCTGGCCTGAGTTGCAGCAGGGATGGGTGCTCATCCTCTGCAGGGGCCTCAGTTGAGGTCTGGTTGAGTTTACACTAACGCTGGAGTCTTGGTAGCTCGAGCAGGACCCCCCAGATCAGAGTTTGGCTGTGCAGAGCTGGTTGGCAGGCTGTGGTGTGGCCGTCGGCATCCCCGTGCAGCCATGGGCTGAGCGAGTGGGGCCAGTGTGCCTTCCCATGCCGGGGCCCTGCTGCCTGACCCTGCGGAATGGGACGTAAAACCTAGGAGCAGTGGGCAATGCCAAGTGGAGAAGGCGACAGGAGAACACAACCGCTGGCCAGTTTCAACTTCTTTTTGCATTAGCTTCTCCCTCAGGCTGTGACTGTGGAGTGCTAAACCTTGTGTCTGCGTGATGCACTGCTTGTGTATTTAGAAAAACCCCAATCATTTCCCAGAGAAACCACATGAAGTAGGGTAACTGCTAAACTTCTGCTCTTCGTCTGCTCCAGAGTGAGCGGAGACTCGTGCTTCTTGTCGTTTTTTTTTTCTTTTTTTTTTTTCTTTTTTTTTCTCTGTTGGGCCTGTCTCAAAGCCATTGGAAATCGAAGGGACTCTCCCCCTGGGCTTCAATGGGCACTGACATGGGCTCTGGAAGATTTGCCTCAGGCAGAATCAAAATCTTTGCAGAAATTTGAATATTTGAATTGCAGATAGGAAGCTGTTGAGAAAGGGAACACATCCACCTTAAATGTACAGCATTACTAAGAGCTGACTGGGGGAAAAAAAAAAAAAAAAAAAACCAAACCACCAGCTCACCAGCTTGTCGGAGTCATGCAGGTTAGCACTGGACTTTATGTGCAAAGACAAGGTGTGTATTGTTTGCCCAATTAAAAAGATAAAACCTGTAGACCGCAGTCAGCGAAATGAGCTGTGAAACGAGAGATGACTTGCTGAACAGGCAGGTGCACGCACAAAAGCACATACAAACTGTTCTGCTTATCTGAGGACAGGTTTATTGCCCGGTCATCAATTTACACGCAGGTTGCTTTGGAAATTTGTGGCCTGCCTTTGTGCTGTGCTCTCAGATAAGCTGGAAGAGGAGCATCCCCAGTGCTTTTCCAGCTTTCTGGAGCAGGAATGGTTATCAACGGTGGGAAGGAGAGAAAAGAGAAGTGCAAAGGCAGGGGCTTGTGGAGGGGGAGGTTGTTGGGGGCAACAGTGGCAGTGCCCAGCCTAGGTCTGGTGATGCTGGGCAGGCTCCTCCCCAGTGTGTGTCCTCCCCTGGGAGACACGGACCCAGCCCCAAAATGCAGGCATGTGAAACAAGTGCATTGCACAAGCCTGGCAGTCAGACGTAAAAAACTAAGTTAGGGAGGCATGGGGGAGCACTTCAATGCATTTGTCTAGACCCCGGCAAAGAGACTTTAGGGTGAAGTGTGTAAAAATTAGATTCCTCTCCTATGCTAATCCAACCTGCTTTCTGTAAAAAACAGTGCTTGTAACAAATAACTAGATAGATGAAATAACTAGATAGATGAAGTTTGCAAACATGGCCCTGAGCTTGGGTTTGGGGCATCACCTTGTGTTTTGTCAGAGTTTCTCTGCGGGGAGCTGCTCATTTTTGAGTTTTCGTTTGGTCTGTGAGCCCCCAGGAGAAGAGGCATCTTCTGCATGGGCTGTGAGGTGGCATGAGATAAAATACTAAATTTACATGTTGGTATGATAGAAATACCAGCAAGTTCTATAAGCACAGGCACATCTACAATATTACTTGGAATGATGTTGTTAAAAATCATTTCGCAGGGAAGAATCTTGCATGCAGAATTTGCAAATGAAGAGGGTTTCCTCTTTCCAGCTTTATAAGTCAGAGTGTTTGCTTCCTGCAAGAGTTTTAAAACCGTATAAATCAAGCCTTTTCCAATGCACATGTGTGGCTTAGGGATTTAGGATTTGCCTCAAACAGGTAATTTTATAGTCTGCATTTTAAATTTGTGTTTCTAGAGATTAATGAGTCTCATAGGCTCAGCTGTGAGACCTTAACAGAAGACAAGTTTGGGTTTGTTACTCAACATCTACACCTGAAAATGGTAACCATAGTAGATCATTTTGCATCCAGGTAGTGAGTCTGTGAACCAAATAATTGTTCGAAAATTTCAGACTTCTTGAACTGAACATGTAATCCATGACAAATAATATCATCTGATGAAACTTCTCAAGAAATAACTATGGCTTGATTGTTAGTCACTGAATTCACTGCTCCTGATCTCAAGTAAAAGAGACACATTTTTTTTAACCAGGAGGTTCAGGAAACCCCAAGTTCATAAAGCAAACACATCTGGTGGCTGCGCTTGCAATGGATTTCACACTCCAGCCCAGCTCTGACATTAGTCTCCAAAGAACATTCATTTTGTAAGCAAGGGCGAGAGCATGGCTGAGACCAATTGGTTATCAAATTAGACTGATTACAGATTTTTTCTTTTTTGTAACACCCATTCTGTGAAATTTCCTTTTCCCAGTCTTCAGTGTCTCATACTAAAGCTTCAGATCTAAGCCCTGCCAAACCTCTGAATCGTTTCAGGTTCTGGCCTATCTCAGTATAAAGGCACTGTGCTTACCTCCTGAGGAGACCCTCACCTATCACGGGGCAGCAGGGACCTGCTGGAGGCAACTGCAGTTCTGACACAGGGAGACGAAAAAGGATGGGAGGAAAGAGGGATAATCAGCCAGGTTGAAATTTCAGGGTGTTGTCCTTTGGCTTGCTGAAAAAAGTTTTATTGCAGGACAAAGAAGAGAGAAAGGACTTCTGGGCACTGCCTGTAATGCTTTTTAACTGGTGTGGATCAAACAAGAGGTTTTTAAGTAGATGAGTGTGTGCATGTGTGCCCATGTGCATAATGCAGGGGAAGTCTCTAGAGACTGATATCAGAGCAAAGAAGGGAAATAGGAGATATTAATTACCAAGCTAATACCAACATTTAGTTGCTGTATGATGGAAAGGAGAAAGCATTGCCATTGCCCTGTAAAGGATTGTGTGACATTCACCTCCCTGCCTCTTCTAGCACGCAGCTGGAGTTCCCACACGCTCATCCCTGCGAGTGGGAGGACAGATTCCGTGTCCCCAGAAAGTCCCTGCCTGGGCCGTGGATGCAGGAGAGCTATCTGGAAATATGTCACATGGTGTACCAAGTCTGCATGAGGTCTCTGGTGATGTCTTTATGTGCCACTCGACAGAATGATGGTTTTATGAAGTTCACTTTATAAATAATTGACGCCGTGATCCCAAGGTAACGGCTGCCCCTGCTCTAAAGAACTTGGGCACTGAGCACTCTCTCCTTGTTTCCAGCATGTGTCTGATGCTGCATATAGTAATTTTCTGAGAACAGAGGAAAGGATGGAGAAGAGAGAAGACAAGGGGGACCGGGTGTGTATGGCTGTGCGGTGACATCAAACCCCACAACTGCTTGATCTGGGAACTGTCACTGATGTACCCACAGGTACATTAATAACACTGACCTTGTACTTCTAGTGCTTCTATTTGCTAACTATCTTGTATGTATATATATGTGTGTATATATACACATATACATAAAATTTTATCCATAGTCAAAGAAGTCTGATAAGTGAAAACTGCTTTGAAAATTAAGATAATTGAAGACCCTGACTTTATTCTTGACTTTGCATGTCCTTGCCTGTAGCCATATACCATACTGTATTCTTTGAAAAAGTTACGTGCCGTTGCTCTTGCTTGTTCGTAGCCACTGCAGGTTTTTGATGAAGCTGAGTTACGACTGCAGCTGCAAAGTGCCGTATGGTATTCATAATGTGGGGATGTGGTTCTCATAATGAATTCAATTAAACCATGTGTTAAAATGCATGGTGTGCAGAACCGTATCCCCCACTGGTTGCAGCGTTTCCAGCAGCTGTGTGCCATTGACTCTGTGCCCTTTGCCTTGGAGGGTCGCTTCACCTTGGTTTTGGTTGTTTCCATCTGGTACCTACTGTTGGTTCACCGCAGTTAAGGTGTTGTGGACCGAGAGGTAAAAGATGCCGCCTGGTACCAGTGCAGATCTAGCAGAGGACAGGCAGAGCATGAATCCAGGCATGTTTGGAGGATGGAGGTGATCTTGTGTTGGGGAGGATGTTTGTGTTCTCAGCAATGACAAATGAAGGGAGGGACAGGAAGGATCTGGGGGCAGGCAGAAGTTTTGGTTGCAGTAAGAGTTAACTGATGGCAAGACATTCACAAGGAGAGACAATTTGTGAGCTGAGATTTTTATTTTTGCCTTTCTATTCCTGACCTTTGCTATGGGGAATTGAACAGTGCAGTCATCAGTTCATCCCTCCGCAGGCAAGAACATGGTTTTCAAAATCTATCCTTAGCTTTTAGGACCTCTGGGGAGTCCTCATGGCAGCATTTGAAACAAATCCCTCATGCATAAAGTAATCAGGTTTTTCCACTCACCTTTTAGAAAACGCCTGTCAGTTCCCCACTGAGCTGGGATGCTCAGCCGAGGGGCTGTGCCCCAGGAGGGCGTGCAAGCACAATGATAACACAACCGCGCTGTGATCACCATCTCCTCTTTTATGATACACGAAGGGACTCGCTCACCTGGTAAAGAGGGACTGCCAGGCTGTTGGGGAAAAAAAAAAAAAAGAAATAAAATTGAGTCCCACTGCTGTAGCAAAATCAGGACACAGATTTTGCTTTGAAGAAGAAACTCGCAAACTAAACAATGGTCCTTGAGATACGTGTTTGCTGTGTATGCAAAACGGGGAATGTGTGGCATGTGTATTTATTATTAAGAAAGTAATAAAGTATCTTGAAAGAAGTGTTTTAAAATGTTCCAACAATCCACCAGCTGTTTGCAATTTTGCTCCACTACTAAAAGGAAAATGCCAGTTGCACAGAGGCTTCTGTAAGGAATGAGCTCCTTCAAATGTCCTTCTGAGCCTTGGTGCTGGCTTATTCAAGAGCCTTCTTCAGCCGAGAAATCTTGAACTTGAAAGAGCTTTTCCCCATCTGTTATTAAACACCCGAATAACCTTTCACAGCATAAGTAGTCTCCTCTCCCACGGATGAGCTCAGGCACTATTCCCTGCGCTCAGATTTTCCTGGAATTTCGGCTCTAATCTAAGTTCCTGGGTGATTTGTGGCAGATCATTTGATATCTGTCTTGGAAATGTTTTGGTGAGACACAGTTGGATGAAAGATTGCTATTTTCAAAGAATTAACTTCAGATGACCCAGTGGAAGAGCTTAGACTCCCTGTTTTGTTATTTTGCCTCCAGCAGTTTGTTTTATTGCAAGCTCTCGAAAAAATTCTCATCCCTAGGAAACACCTCCATTGGGTTAGACAGCGACTGCGTTTCATCCCAGCTGTGTAAAACAAGGCTGTGCTTGCTCACACAGGTGGAGGGTGGCCAACCTGGCCCCGGGAGCCCCACGCCCCGCTCCGGCAGGCCCTGGCACGTGCGGCAGTGCCCGTTCTGCGTGGGGAGCCTGCCAGAGCCTAGCCGCACGCTGTGGGTGAAGGCAGCAGGGTTTAACTGGGGGTGAGCTCCTCCATCACGCTCAGACAGGTACTGCGGGAGCTGGGCAGGGCTTTGGGCTGGGGTGACCCCACTCCGGCAGTTTTTCCAGTCGATGATGTAATGGCACCTTGGTTGTGCAAGATGAGGTCTCTAGCAGTCTGTTATGAAATGAGAGCAGAGGTTTTTTTTTTTCCAAAAGTTTTTAAGGTGGCTGGACTTGCCAAACCCTCCTTGTTACAAAACAAAGTCTTTTGGGGAAGTTTGCACTGTGGACAGCTGTGCTGTTTGTAGACACCCTTCTCTTTGCAGGGTTGCTTTACCAGCCCACCAACTTGGGGAGTTTTGTCTGGTGTAATGGTGTTTTAGCAATGTTCATCCCATTAAAAACCTTGGCTGACTTGAGGAGCCCCCTCTGTGAGCTTGGGCTGCTGCTCATAAGAGGATAGGGAAGCATTTGGTTTTTGAGGATCACAAGGATGTTTGTCACTGTGGTGTGATGACTTTGGAAGGCTGGGCGGATGATGGTGAGGATGGGGGTGAGCAGTTATCCACAGGTCAGCTGTGCCCCCAGGCACACAGCTGGGTTGTCTCAGCTAGCAGCAACGCAAGGAAGAGTGTGTAGGGAATGGCACGCGAGGGGAAGAGCCAGGTTTGGTGCTTGTCATGGCCACTGCTGAAGAGCAGCTCCCAGGACAGTCATTTGGGGCAGGCACACGTGGGTACACTAGCAGAAGTGGAGAATCGAAGCTGGACGAGAAGTGAGGTGGCAGCACGTCCCCCCCAGCACAACATGTGTCCAAGGCCCTTGGAGGACCTGACCTTCTTACGTGCCATGCACCTGGAAAGCGTCCTGCTTGGAGATCACTTCTTTACCAAGAAGCAAGTGAGATGTAGGAATATTCACATGACCGAGATTTTGATAAAGGTGTTTTGATAGAAAAACAGAAGCAAACAGGAAAAAAAAACCAAACAAGTCTGTGGGGAATGTTATGTTTGCTGGGGATCTTGTGACTGCTGCAATGGAAACTGCAGCTACCCAGCGCCCCATCAAAACCTGGATGGTGCCATGGGGGAGGGCTGGTGTGGCTCTGGGTTTCGTACTGGTCCTGCCGCTGGCCCTGGAGGACCTTGGGCAAACTGCTCTTGGTTCTTGAAGTGTTTGCCATAGCCCTGCTCCTCCTCACACACTTCAGGGTTTCCATGCTGCATCTTCCCATGCGAATAAGCAAGGTGGAAATAGTTTAATGTGAGTGTTCCTCAATTCAACAAATGCATTTCTTTCCTCCAGTCTGAATCACAGAGGAAAAAAATTGTCAGAGCTTCGGCTACAAAGGATGTAAAGCTGGTATTACACCTCATAAAACAAGTGGTGCAAACTGGAGCCATGTATAACGCTGAGTAAGCAACTCCACTGCTAAAGTGCAATAGATTATCTCGATCTTGAGCGTTGAGGACCATCAGTCATGTGGTTTCCAAGAAACTGAAGATTTAGACTGAGAAATGATTTGCAGAGGAAAAACTCTGTGACTACATCAGGAAAAAAGCGCATTTAAACCGAGATCAGTCAGCTAACGCGACCTGGGCAACACACTTCTAAAATACACTTTTTCTTTCCTTTCCTAGGTAAACAGATCTGTGAGACTTATCTAAATTCCCATCCTACCTCCAAAGCTGATTTCTTTGAAGGATAATGAATGAGAAACAAGTTAAAAGCAGGCTGTGAGTGGCTGCCTCGCCGGATTCCCAGGGGTCGGGGGCCGTTTAGCTGCCACCATCTCTGCTTTCCCCTCGATCAGGCAGGCTGCTCAGTGGAGCAGAGCAGAAGAAAGGCTTTTTCCCGAACAAGTAATTTGTGTGACAAGACGTGGCGCAAAGAAAAAAGCGGCAGAAGAAAGGTGTTTCCTTTGTTGCTTGTTTATTCTTGAAACATGCTCTGTGCACCTGCCACGTTTGCCGGCTTCGTTCTGGATCTAATGCGGGAAATTGGCACAGTCCTATCGCTGTGGTTAATTTTAAATGCAACAAGATCACACTGCGGTACTTGACACATCTCTGAGAGCAGCGTCATGCCACTGTTGACACTGAATGTTCACTAATGGCATCCACTGCCAAACTCAAATGTAAAATGAGTGGGATAACAACAGCAGCATTTAAAAAAACTTCATTCAAGGGAGCATTTAAAATTTTATCAGGTCTAACTGGGATGGTAGACTTGCAAATGTGGAGAATATCCAGTTTCTGTTGCTTACTCACACGCTTCAGCGTGCGAGCCAAGTACGGCTCCGTCCCCCGAGGCGGGGAAAGGCAGCGGTGCAGCAGCGAGTGCACGTGCAAGCACGGGAACATCTGTCCGCACCGTGCGGTGGTGCCTCGGCAGGCTCGCTCAAGGACCTAGCTCCTGGGTTGGTTTTTTTTTTTCCCCTCTAAGTTAAAGCTTAGTTATTGGGTTATTAATGGTTTTGAAACAGTTGTACAGGTACTTTAGAATATATCGCTTTTAGTTTTCCAGTCAATGAAATAAAATATAATAACATAAAATGAAAATTGAAGTTCTATAAATAAACATGCCCGAGTTAATCATTAGCTAATGCTGTATTTGTGAGGATGTGAGCAGAAAAGAATTACTCTTTTCTGTGCTATTGCTGTGAACATTTCTAAGTGTGGATGCAGTTATATCGGTTTAAATTTTCTCCACAAACACAGCTATCATGTAAACATTTCATACAAATACAACTTCATTCACACTTTTGCTAACACAAACTACTTTCCTAAAAAGCACTCCTATTTAAATATTTATACAAAAAAATTGGTTGGTTTAAAAACACATACTTAGTTCTGACACTGTAAATCACTCATGTAAAGGAGCAGGACTAGGGATGAACAGGGCTCCTGTTTTTGGAGATGGTGAGAAAGAATCGCAGGGGAAGATTTCTTTCTTTTTTTTTTTTTTTGTACTGATGTTTTATATCCTTCTCCCTCTCAATATGGAACCATGGCAGAACTAATCAACGTATATTTGAGTTCTGATGGGTTTCAAATATCTGTATGGCATTTGAAATATAAACATTTTGAATATTGACATTTTATTTAGGGGAAGGTTATGTTTTTAATTTTTTAAAGTGATTCTACTCACAGAAATAGGCTTTGCAGGACTTTAAATCCTCACTCGGGGCTAAAGGATAACAGGAGGAAGAAAACCTTTTATTCTCTTTGTACAATCTGCAGTAGAAATCCTGAGTGGGTCTTTGCTGTACAACCCCAGTTCAGTGATGATGATAAGAAGTTCCTCCAGTTGTTAAGTACGGCTAATAAAGTTGAAAAACACCTTTTGAAAAATGATTAGGTAGATAATAAAATATGTCAACTTGAAAATATGCATTCTTCATGCAATAACTGGAGATAGTTTATCACTTCATGAGTGACACATCCATTTATAAATATTTATTCTCTCCAGTGGTACTGATAAATCTTTTGAGCCTATAAGCCCATTGATACATACACAGTAATATCATTTGTCTTTCCAATGCATTTTATTTATTATTGACTAATTGCCTGCCAGATTGTAAATATGATAGGGGTGGCATTGTGCTTTGATTAACTGTATGTTAAAGTACCCAGAGGAATTTAGATCTAGCTCTGAGCAAAGACATCCAAGGCAATAAATTGTATATTTTGAAATCAGCTATGCAGTACGGAGCTGCGGCGCTAGTTAAACAAGCTGAGCAGAGGCCCTTTCCAGAGCAGTTTATTTTGATTAATGGGTTCCCAAAAGCCTCTTGCCGCTGTTTACAATGGATTTGCTGTAATATTTACAATAAACTGGGGTTAGTCGGGAGAGTTTTAATGTACTTCGGCAGGTTACTTGCACTTCGCAAACCCGGGGCAGGAAGTACAGCGCAAAGTCAAACCAGTGAATCTTTTGTCCTTCACTTTCTGGCACACGTGTGTGTGTTTTCTTCTCTCTCCTCCTTCGATTCCAGTCTCAGACATTTTCTTAACCAACTGTTTAGAACCAGCTTAACACATCTTGAACCATCTATGTGATGACTGGAGATAATTCATCACATTAGAGCTGACACACCATTTATAAACATTTATTCTCGGCGGTGGCAGTGATAAATGGGCTGAGCAACGGGCCCGCTGGCAGAGGCTTGCGGCAACGCTCCCCTTCGCCTTGTCCTCCCAGAGTGAGCGGGTCTGGTACTGGCCTGCTCCTGGCCAGACTGGGAACACAATTAGGGTGGCGGTATCTCTTCATTAACTCCATCAAAGTACTTTGAATTAGGGCACACAAGACCTTGTTAACCAGCTGTTCTCAAAGATCCCAGGCAATGAAATTCAACATTTTCCACACACAAAAGCTGTAGCATAAGGAGCTTTTTGAGCTGGGTGGCTCTTGACACCCACCACACACACATACGCTTGTTCACATCTTAGTTTTCATATCTTGAAACCAGAAAGGCCGAATGTTATAGGTCTCACCTAAATAAAAATCCATCTGTGGACGCTGCTTGCCTGAAACTGGGCAGAAGACGGGTGATGTGTTAATCTATGGCTGCGTTTTGCCCTGCCTCTGCCTGCGAGATGCCTGCCAGCAGCGCTGGCTCTACCAGCCCCTCAGCTCGCCCCCTCTTTTCTAAAAATTGAACCGGTTTGTCAGGCCATATTTATGCACCGTGTAATTTGACGGAAATTCTATTGTAATTAGCACCCGCTAATCACTGTCAGTAATGTTAGTTAGCTAATTGTACCTTGGGCATTCAAAAACAAAGCAAACCCAAACCTAGTACATAATTTTGTCGAAATAGATGAAATAACAAAACGTGTGTGTTCTCTGGAAGGATGTGGCTGGGGAGATGGTGATGCATGCTGTCGTCCCCTTTTGAGTCCTACAGAAATGTCTCCCTTGGGGACCTTCTGGACCTTCTCCAGAAGTCTCGTAACCTGAACTTTTGGGATCGTGCCTGGATGATGCTTTGTAAGCAGGTGGGAGGAGGGTGAACTGTGGGGACTGGTGCAGGAAATCCCCAGGATTAGGGCTCCAGATGCAAAAATGAAAACAGGAGCCAGAGATAGAAATTGTTCTGATGCATGGGCCAGTCAGGGAAGGGTTTGGTGCTTCCAACTAGGAGAAATTATCTTGTTCAGACTTTTTTTTTTCTTTTTGGTCTAAACGTTTATTTCTTTACACTTAAAGAAAAAGGTAGTGCCGTCATCCAAGGCTGTTGCAGCAGCCTTTCCTCCATGGGTGCAGGATAATCTAGCTCTCTTTAATTTTCATTATGCTTTCTAGTGGATCTGAGATGTAATGAATTAATTGATTTTTGCTGCCAGTCTCCTAATTAACACTAAATAAAAATTCATGCCAGGGTTAATAGCTTTAAAGTTTGGAGGCAGGAGCTTCTGCTGCGCAGGTTCGTTGTCCGTTCAGCAGTGTGTTTGGGTTATATTCTCTGTCATGCTTTTAATTCCTAATCAATTGAAAATATTTTTTTTTTCTTCAGTGAAAAGGAGCCAAAAATGGGTTACTGTTACACAACTTGTTTTGCTTTATGGCCTTTACAGGGCTGTGTTCACAGCACAGTTATAACGCCACTGGGGAAAGTGGGACAGCACTGCAGGGACGTGATCCTGGTGTAACACAATCTCCCACATGAGATTTATACTGTGTGCAGGCCTAAAGGTTGTAATCCTGATTCTTATTGCAAATGCTGTGCTCTTGGCTCTTTTTTGTACCGGACAATTACCACATGGATTCATTACTTAGTATTTGTATGATGCTTTGAGGATATGAAGTGCTATATATTATATATATTATGTGCAGCCTAGTAGAGGTTTACTAACAAAAAGTCAGGTTGCTTTTATCCATTATCTCTTACCAGACAATAAAATGACAACAGATGAGACAGAATTATTGAAAATATCGCTCTATGTGTTGGTAAAATTAATTATCTGAACAATCTCACTCTCTCACGGGAGCAGGAATGTTGAAATGCCTCCCAGACCTCGACTGAGCCTGGGAAAGGTGGCCAGCCCCCGTGTGGCTAATTAGGGCTCCTGGCTTTGGGTAAGCCATTAAACCCTTGAGAATGTCCCAGTAAAATTGGTCTGAAAAAATTAAAAACATTCTCTATTTGTCTTAAAAAATGACAGAGAAAAAGGAAAAATATTCTCTCTCTTTCCGACTGCTGCTTTCATTTCTACGTCCCTGTGATTACTTGGTGCTCAATATCTTCCCTTCCCTGGCTGTACGTGGGAAAATCACTGGAATTCCTTCTAAAGGATACCAAGAAGATACTCAGAAGCAACTTCATGAGCAGTGAAATATGGACTTATTTGGCAAAAATGAGATCTGATAGAGAGCTCTGCAGAGTGGCTGTGTGACATTGTATACATTATTTTCAATCGGTGAAGAATTTAGTTTATGAGATGGGATCAAGGCAGTTCAGGTTTGAGTGAGTATATCCGAGGCAAATATCTTGTAATTCTAATTGTTGTTCATTGTGTTTGGGCAAAAACCTGGGAATGTTCATGTTCAAAGGGGTTTTGCATTCTCCTAGCTGTTTGTAAGAGTACAATCGTCCTGAAATATGGAAGTGTTCACCTTCATAGATTCTCTTCCATTTTCCACTGCCTGATATTCTCACTTGCCCTTATGCAACCACAGAGTTAGCAGCCATGCTGCTGCTGTGACACACCTCGGAGCCCTCAAGCTGCCTGGGCTCAAATTGGCAACACGACGTTGAGCAATGGAGAAGCCAAGCTAAAACCCCTGTTCCTGTCTCCTCTTCTTGTCTATGTCTGAGCATTTGCAGCACTGAGCAGTCTGGAAAGAGAAAAAACTGAATTTCAAATAAATGAAAAAAAATATATTTTCTCCAATTCATCCCATTTGCAAGGATGTAGCATGCTCTGTCTCCGTTGGGATCTCTATAGCTAACCCCCAAACATTCAAGTCTGATTTTAGCTTTTTTTTTTTTTTGTTATCAACTTCGTTCTTTGGTCCAATTGGAGGATCAGTTCCATGCTCTTACTTTAACGATCTGCTGCTCATTTGCTTCTCTGCGCAGATACTGTGCTCGGGATGCTGCCAGCCTTTAGCCCTGGCCGTGCTAATACATAATGCAGATGATAAAAGCCAGTGTAACAGAAAAGCAGTCCCAGGGAGAATACAAACCATGACAGAATAAGAAGGAAGCAGATGGTTAGGTATTAAACTGCGGTAATAAAATAACATCTGGCAGAATATCACACACACGCACTGATGCCCATCTGAAGAGTGCACTGATTTAAGTAATATGTTTCTCATTTTGGTGCAATTAACACCAAAATTTACATAGCAAACAGTGGCAGAGCACACAGGAGCTCCTTTTGAAAAATACAATCCAAATATGTCTTTTCTACAAGGAGACTGGCCATGGCAGACATTGATGGCTTTCTATACTGTGGTGTAAAGCAATTAATGAGTCATACCTTCCTGCTGGCCAGGGAACCCATTACTCTGTTTACATGCAGCCTGGCAGATGTACTTGTTTGCAGGGCTGGAAATTAAAAGATAAAAGGGGAATAGCATTTGGCCAAGTGGAATGTCACTCCATCCTGGGCTATAGAGAGCAGAATGCTGTACAAACTAGCTAGATCTCTAAGACCCTATGCAGGCAAATCTGACTGCCTCAGATCCTCTCCCAATTTTCCCTTTGTGGGAGCTTTGGAAAGAGAAACCTTGAGGCTGGGTTTTTCAAAGGAAGTCGAAGGGAAGATGAAATCCCTGCCTGGTTTAGCAAGCCGCATGGCAGCATCAAATACCCTGCAGTCTGTTAGGCTGTGTCTTTCACAAGCCTTGACCTGCCCACAAACCATGCCCGGGGCCAGACGAGCTTGATGAAAGAAAGTTTAATTTGTGTTGCTGAGCAGGTGGAGCACTGATGAAGGGATGCTCTGGGAAAGCTGCTGCTGGGAGCGCTGGGAAGGTGCAGGGTGGCCGGGATGGAGCCAGGCATTGGCACAGGGCTGGCTTGAGCTGGGCTCTCCCTGGGACGGGCCCTGCTGCCAGCCGGGGCCGTTTAGCAGGGAACGGAGCTGCTCCGTGGTGGAGCTCGGAGGCCCCTTCACCACCAGCTTTGATGACACCTTGATGACCAAATGCACACAAATATTGTGACAAGGAGGATGAGGGAGCTGTGTGAAGGCTCCCAGCGGGACCCTCCTGCTGTGGGCACCTTCTCAGCAGTGCCAGCTTTAGGGGAGAGCCTACAGCTGACTGCTCACCACGCACCTCAGCAGACAGGTGTATTTGCAGTTTGGAGATGGAGAGGTACTGCATCTCTTGCATGCTGGAAGCTGCCTCTGGAGCGCTTTGGGATTTTGCCTTTCTCCGCAGTAGGATGCGGTGCATTAACCTCCCTGAGTAGCGTCAGCAGAAGCACACATTACTGTCCTGTAGAAGCAAATACCTGATAAAACGGGCAATGGTTCATTCATCGCAAGCCCATAAAAATACTAGCAGGTGGCAGATATAAGATTGCCAGTGTGATGTGCTGTGTGAAACCAGAGATGCCCTGCGCTCTGCTCCAGCAAAGGAAACACCAGATTTACAGCTGCCGAGGGCCGGTCTGCACTGGGGCCTGGCACGTGTTTCAGCATAAATGTCATTTCTATTTGGAAACTTCCAGTCTAACTCAGAATAAAAGTAACTTTGTTTTGGAATTCCCTTGGAAATAGAGTTTTGAAAAAGAGCAGAAGCATGGGAAGAGCTTTGCCTCCGTAAACCTGCTTGTCCCTAGGAGTGTAGGAGGGAGGCGGGTGGCAAATGTCTGTCCTCAGCTCTGCCACGCCAAGAAGAGAAGGGAGCAGAACTCCCTTGGCATGGAGAAAAGCTTTGCCAAGTATCCAGAAAGGTTTGAATACCTGAGCTGAGCCTGGCTGCTGTAAAGTGTCGTATGCTGAATTTTCTCAGCGTAACGGGCCTTTGTGGTGTGGTCCCAGTGTGCTGCTGCTGGCAGCTCTTTTCCCTGCCTTTTGCAGCGCAGTGAGGCTGGCCGAGTGGCACGCAGTGTCCCAGGGAAGGGAAAGTGTATTTCTTTCTGTTTTGCTGTCTTCAGTGAAAGGCCTGATCTTGCTTCTTTTGAAAATGGTGACAATAGTCCCATTGATTTCTTTAGAAGAAAGGAGTGGGAACACGTCTAAACTTCTTCTTTCAACAAAATGGAATAAAGATGTGCTTTCAACACACCTTCATTCCATTTCCGTCTGCTTTTCATACAGGGGTTATCTGCTGGAAGTCTGTGTCACCCCGTGCACAGAGAGATCCAGGTTTTGACATGAGCCCCTGAATGCCATCATATTTCAAGTGAGAACATAGCGATTTATTTCCATCAAGCACAGAGTTTAGGTCATGTGGTACCTACTTTCCTGCGACAATCTTTACAAGTAGGAATAATAAGGATGCTCTTCTGATGTCTGTTTTTCTTAGAGCAGTAGCAGATCTAGGACATTCACGGGAAGAGCTGAGGGGTGTCTGAAAGCTAGAAGGATATTATGGGTGGAAAGTGTTATTGGTATTACTGGAAATGTGCACTACTGAAGCATCTCTATGGAGTAATAACAGGTAGAATTTTGCCATTTGTAGACTGTGAGGCAAACAGCAATCTTTTTGAATTAATTAATTGTCTTGAAATCTGATTTCCAAAGGTAGCACCCTTGATTTGGTTTGTTCTTTGCTGGGGATCCCACGGGAGCGTAAGCTTGTCTCCAATAAATCAGGAGAGCAACATGCTCTGTGGGCTGAGTCTCAGACACGGTGGGAATTTCTCTCTTCTCCTCAGAGGGCTTTGGATGGAGTCTTTGATTCTAAAATGGATATTATTAGAATAGCTCTAATTCTTATTTCTAAGGGAATACTGCATTTAAGGCAGTATTGCTGCCAAAACCAGGGAACAAATGCCTGCTCTGCAGTTTGCTTGCTCCTGCCCCCGGACCACCTTCCCCCTCTGCCAAACTGCCATCCTACAGAGGTATGGCAACTTTGATCTCCATGAACCAGCCGTCATGGTTCAGGGTATCGCAGTCCTGCGTATTCCCAAATAAGAGCTACATGAGCACAGCCACTGAGAAGAAGCCAGCATCCTTCCCGGAGTGACTCCAACCACATCTGTACGAGCCTGCCTCTCACCCAGGGACCCCTGGGGTCAATGAGCTCTTTTGGCTGCAAAACCTCACACTGAACACACAACCTTTACTTTTGCTGGATTTCTGCTAGCTTTAAGCACTCCTCTCCTGTGCAAAATGGGGCTCTGATTGTGGCTGAGGAGTGAGTGATGGGGTGAACGTGAAAACACTTGCAGAAAAATTGCCTGTTCCAGCCAGTTTTACTTTGGTTTTGCATTTCCCTGGGTTAGTTTCTGAAGATGGTTTAATTTCCTATGTGCTGCTTGTATTTTGCTTATATTTCTTCTCTTCAATGATATCCTAGTGCCTGCCTTCTCAACAGTAATAATAATAATAGCTGCAATATGTTTAATAGCTACCCACTGCCAGCCTCTCTCAGCCTGCTCCGCAGATTCCCCAAGGTACCAGATGCATAATGCATTTCCCAGCTAGAAATCAGGCCTCGCTAGGATCTGCTTTCTTCAGAAAAAAACCTCCTTCCTGGCAGGCTCACTGGCTCTGTGGGAATTAGTGGTGCGTACAGAGACACAGGGAGAGGTGGTTTCCTTTCTCTTTGCGGGTATGAGGCACAAGGCTTGGAGCTACACCAGCCTCTGCAGACAAACAAGGTCGCCCTCACCACTCAAAGCCATACCAAAATGATCTGTCCACTCTGCAGAGGCACTGACGGGACATTTCACCCTGTCTCCAGCCGTCCAAGCCAGTGAGCAGCAGAGGAACAGGGGTGGAGCTGGGTGATACGAGGGAGATTTTGGTAGGAGAAACAGGAAGATGCAGAAACCAGCCTGAATGAAGAAAATCTGTTAAATCTTCCTATGGTGAACCCCGTCCAACTAACCCAGGCTGACCAGAAGCACCTTGGTGTGGCCAACCAGACTTTTCAGAGGCCCCGATCTGACCAGCTTCCTGTTCTACCCTAAAAAAATTGCTGAGTGTGAGGGCTGTGGGGAGGTTACATTTACCTTAAATATTAATTTCTTCAGGAAGAAGTAACTAATTTCATTATTTATTTATTTGGCTTTATATACAAGCAAAGAATGATTTAAAGCAATTTACTCCCGAGCATTTCTGCAACTTCTGGTGTCCTTCAGGACAGGCTTGTTTTACAGAGGACAAACTCATCAAATGACTCGCTGAAGGTTTAATAAAAAAAAAAAAAAAAAGAAAAGAAAAGGCCGTGGTAGAAATGAACCCAGGAATGTTGACTTTGAACTACATGAAACCAGTTGCACTACAGTAGCATGCTCGGTACTTTTGCTTGGTTTTCAGCCACAGCTTTAAAGTTTGGCCAACAAAGTTAAGAAGTCAGGAGAGGGGTAATTTTTATTCTTCAGAAGAGGAAACTGAGAAACCTAAAAGCCTGGTGCTCACAATAACTTATTATTGCTCTTCATTTGATGGAGTGACTCATATAGCACATAGCTTCGGCAGCAGGTTTGGGGAAAGCTATCGCTGAAAACACTGCCAGCTGTAAAAAGCTAGCCATTTCCTACACAGTATCTACTTCAAAAGAATAAAATAGATGTCTCCTTTTTTTCTATCCAAAAAGTCACTGCAGAAGCAGCTTTCTTTTGTTATCTCCCAATAAATGTGTCTCTGTAATAGCGGAATTTATTGCTGGGGGTGTGTGTTTCTCACCACTGCTTCCCCTTACAAAGGAGCTAATCTATCTTGTTCTGGGAGAAGGCAAATGATGTCATGTTTCCTGCATTTCAGCCTACTTTCCAGCTGCTGCAGAAAGGCAGGGCGATAGGTAAACATTTCACTCCACAAGAGCAGAGCGGGAGCTGCCTGGCCCCGACCAGGCCGGGGCCGTGCTGGGCCAGCGCTCTGGGAGCGGGCCGATGGCCACCGCCTTTCTACCTGACACCTCCGCGCAAGCCTGGCTCCGCTTGGTTTTCCCCTTGGGCTGCCTGACTTGAGCAGCCCAGCACAGCGGCACGAACCGGGCTGGGATGCAGGAGCGCTGGGCAGCCAGCATCCTCACCACTCCGTGCCGTGCCCGCTGGCAGTGCTGATGGGGCCAGGAGCCCGGCAAGTCAGGGCGCTCAGCCTTGGCACAGCCCAGCGTGGAAAGTTTGCAGAGCACTGCCTGAACTAGTTTTACTTCCAGCGAGAGACTCTTTGACATTTATTAAGGCTAAATTCACTCTCACATTTTAATCAATGAAATGGAAAAACAACAAAACAGGAATGCATAAGCAAGTCTGACTCCTTTCTTTTTTTTTTTTATATCAGCAATCTAACAAGCCCAGGATGACACCCGCCTGTGTGCCGGCTTCGCCCAGGCAATTATCACAAATGCAGATTGAATAATTATGCATGCGAAGACCCGTCTGGTACCTGCCACATGCAATGACTCAATCCCTGTGCAGGTGCATGTGCCTGCCTTCTGCGCTTGCCGCCGGCCGCTCCTCTTACCCAGTGGGGCTAAGATGCTTTCGACCACCCAATGGAAAATTCAGCTTTTTCCACCACGTCACTGCCTTGTCTCGCCCAAGAGAAAGCTGAGTGCCTGGGTTTGCGGAGGGGAGGCATCGTGCCCTTGACCTTTGAGCCATGGGCTGCCCTGGGCTGCGGTGCGTGAGAGGCAAGGAGGCTCCCTGGATGCTGGGACCCTCTGCTCTTGTGCAGGGTGCTGCAGGGCAGTGTGTGATGACAGGGTGCTGCTGCTGCAGGCTATTATCCACTGACCATGCCGCAGAAGTCACAGTGTTTGAAATCGGCCCTTCCTTGGTGAATTTACCGCTCCGCAGTGCTGTCCCTTTCCCCAGGAGAGCTGCCTGCAGCCCCATGGCTCTGCTGCCTGCAGCTTTGCCTCTCTGTCATTCTGTCCCTTGCCTGTGTACCAGCAAAGTATGACTTTCCTTATACATTATACCTTGAGTGCAGTACAAGAAAATAAAAATGAGTAACAGCTTGTTTCCTAGCCCTGGATGGAGCAAAAATTTTGATGAATGGACAGACTACTTGCATGAAAAAGAGCATGAATAATTTGCAATGAATAATATTCAAGTGTTACCTTTTTTTTTTCCCACTCATAAATTACTTGCAAATTTTTTTTTCCCCCGAGCTGTTAGTCACCAGAGCAGATACAGAGCAGCTTGTTGGACGTATTTGTTTTCTGCTGCTCTGGGCTGTGGTTAGGCGTGCTGGTCACTCTGATTGATGGGGAAACCCGTGCTAGCAAGTTCCTTCAGTCGACACCCCAAGGTTCCCGAGGCTTTGCATATATTTCTTTCATCAGCAATGGCAGATGCTGAAAAAGCTGCTTGTTTGCTATTGTTTATAATTTATAAAGTTATTACTTCTACAAGTCTCAACCAACATTGGAGCTTGACAGAGACCTGGGTTAAGAATGAAGTATTTTATGAAAAATACATGTAGACCTTTATGCTGCTGGAGAGCCACAGTTCCCCATTTCCCCCCATTTCTCTGCAGTTTTGCTGTTAGAAAATAATACACCTATCTTTGTGGGAAAGCTTTGTGGAGGTGGAAGGCGAGGAAGGGAGCCACAGGCCAGGGGTGAGGCTGTCCATCACCTCTGTCACTATTTGTCCTGCTTGTTTTAGTACGTAAGGTTGCCTCTTCCAACCCGCTCCGTCTGAGCAGCGTATGTGGAATAGCTGGGAGCTTGGTTTGTCCTTCCACTTCCCCGAGTTTCATCACTGTTGGTGAATGACACACATAATTCAACCGAGTACATGGTAGAATTAAAAAAAAACCCCACATATCCCCCAAGTGTAACCTCTGTCTCTCCCATGTTTCAGCCTTTCCTCCCACTGGGTTGCACGCGGGACAGGTGAGCTCGGGGTGAGCGTGCAGCAGGACGGGCTGTGGGAAGAGTGGGAGGTGGGAGAGGCATTCCCCACTCTGCCCCGTGCCGGCAGCTCGGCACAGGGAAAGGACACAGGTCAGCACCTGACCGGTGGATGGTTATTTGCACGTGAGCGGCTTCTCATCCTGTATTTTTCACCTTGGAATGCTAACAGTCATGCAGAAAGCCTCACCCCACTGCAAAGCCGGTGAGTAACCCTGCCCTGCCTTCACCCTGCTTCCCTGGGTGAGCTGAGGCCAGGAGACAGTAAGCGAGGTGGCAGTGCTCACTATGTCATGACCGGGTTGCCCATATCCTTGTGCATTGTGTGGACCCCTGTAACATTTGCTGCAGTCTAAGTTATTTTGGGATCTCTCCCCCACCTCTCTGGGCTTCTATTCCTTTTCTAAACAGCTGAGATACTTTCCCTTCTTCTTTTGCTTGAACTCAAAGCAGAGTGAAGGAATGACCTCTCTTTCATGTCCATGATTGTATTTTAAACTTTAATAGCTTCCAGACCCTTTCCTAGGAGGTGCTCTGCTCAGGTGAAGGTTGCACTCACGTTTAGGGAGCTGCCAGAACATGATGGAAAAGTACGGTCTCTGTATCAGGTCTCCTTTTGTGTGACGGACACTGCAAATTTAAGCTACGCTTTTTTCCAAGCTGAACATATGTGAGGTTGAGGTTCATCTCATAGAGCACTTATCGACATTATGCAGCTGTAAAGAAATCTGTTTTGCCTATGAAAAAAATTGAGTGTATGTAGCTAATGCTAATTAAGACATATCTTAATAATGTGCAGTGATTTCTTAATAGATGCCAACGGAATAGGCTTAAGGGGAGATAGTGAAACACACCCACAAAACCCGCTTTTGCTCTGTCACAACCCCTCCTCTGAAGTGCAGAGGAATGTTTGATTTCTGGGTGTGTGTGTCTGCAGGGTTGGCAACGGAAATCAAAGTAATCGAGATTGCAACAGCTCTGCTTATTCTAAACTGAATTTGATTTTTTTGAATGTTTTGAGTTTAATGACTTATTTCCTCTTAGCGCCTCTTTGACTAACCACAGCCTTTCTCGCAGTAGAGGGATATGCTAAGGGACTTGGATATGCTAGGAATGATCTGGGAAGAGTGGTTTGGTAACAGGGATCCCAGAACTGAGAGGTTAAAGCCCAGATTACTTCCTGGTTGTGAGGTACGTGAATTATCAGCTCCTGGGTGGAGAGCTCTCTTATGAACTTTGATGTTATGAACTTTGATGTGACAGTAGCTGTTCAAAGGAGTGGAAAAAGGATGTGTGACGAGTCTGCAAAAATCAGAATAAAAGCTTTTAGCTTATAGACTCTGTCTTTTTCTCGCATGGTGGAGTTGTCTCTTCTCAGAGGCAATTAACTACATCTAGGACAGGGATGAGCTGAGGTTTCTTACTTGCTTCTCCTGGTGGGATAGCTTAAACTGCCAGGTTTAGAAAGATAATTGAAATGCAAAGTGTGAGGGAGATGTTTGCCCAGAACATTTGGCCCAACATTAGACTGTTCCTAACATCAGGGGGAACGCAAGTGAACGCCCCCTGAAAAATAACTGCTTCTTGCCTAAAGCAATTGCCGTGTTCTTAAATTGCCTTTATTACTAACAATGCTGTGGTGAAAACTCACTCATCATTGAAAATCTCTTTGCTGAACAGTCCTTCTGGGTTTTCCAGGCCCTGGTGTTTCCCATCGCCCTGAGGATGAGCCACTCTGGTCCTACTAGGGTGGGGAGGACACCCCTGCAGCGGGCGGGGCAGCAGGGCTCTGCAGATGAGGGTGCAGGAGGAGCGGGCATCCCTGCAGTGCTGGGCTCCTCATCGCCTCTTGGCAGCTACCCTTGTTTCCTAACCATCCTAGAAAGGCTGTGGAGGACTTTGCACTTGACTGTGGAGCAGAAGTGGAGAGCTGAGGCTGGAATCTGGCTTGTGGTGGATAAAATAAAATGCTGGAGAGGTGGGCTGGTCCCCACAAAACCCTCCAGACCACCTCTAAGCAGCAGCTGGCTTCGCTTACGGCCCCGGCTGAGATGAACGGCATTCCAGTGCTCGCCTGCAGCCCACCACCGCTTCTCCTCTTACAGCTGTTGCCTGATTACACCCAGTGGTTTAGCCTCCTGCATTTGCTTTTTGTTGTAAATCCAGCTGGGAGGGCACGTTGGGGTGGGATGCTCAAACTGCACCTTCCAGTGTGAAAGCAGAGCCGAGGGTTAGCAGCAGCAAACGATGTCTCAGTGACCTCTGCTTCCTCTGCCGTGAAAGTTTGCGTTGCGGAGCAGTGAATACATAATTCATTCCCACCCACCAGGGAAAATGCCCTGGTAGCACAGCACAGACATCCACCGCACGGTGTTTCAGGAAGAGAGGAGGCGGTTGTACAAGATTTAAAGACACGATGCACAGCTCTATAGGAGGGACGTGTGAGATGGGTTTTGAGTGGGAATGGAGCAATATGCCTGTTTGGCTGGATTCTTTGCAAATTTTTTTGTTTACCACTAGCATTCAACACTATTGACAGTTTTCCATAATTTCAAGACATCTTTACTCTGGCTGCCAAAAATCCAGAGGGGCTGCAGCGCACAGTGACTGGGTGTCTCCAGGCTTGGTCTGAGGGACGATCCCCTCTGCACTCCCCACGCTGGGGCCACTGCTCTCAGCCCTGCAGGTGGGATGTGACAGAGGCTGGAGAAGCACTTTGCAAACCTTCACCGTTGGGATGCTGGTGTTTAACCCAGGTCTGATTTTTTCTTCTATTTGTAATAGGAATAGACGTTGAGAAGAAAGCATCCATCCCAAATGAACCGCCATCAGAGCTCGGACTCAGCCCCTCCAGGTAGTGTCTAGCCAGTCACTGCCTTTTTCAGCACGGTCTTTTGTACCGGCTGTGTTGGACTTGTTCTGTTATCTTTGTATTAAGGTCTCTTTGTCGAACAGTGAGCTTGGAGGCAACCCGGATAGGTCCTTTAGCCTGTCGCTCTCCTCTGAGATAGGAGTAATTTTATACCCAAACCTTTCCTGCTGGGCGTTTGTCCAGCCCACGCTAAAGGGCACTCAGAGGGAAGCATTCCCCTTAACTTGCCCAGGTCAAGCACGTGATAGGAAGCAGCCCGTGGTGTATCGGTAATTTCTCCACATGTTAACCTTTAAAGGTCTAATCTGAAAATGTTTCCTCCGCAGACTGGAAAGCAGAAGAGCTGAGTCATCCCCCGAGAAGAAATTTCCCACAGCAGATGTTACGCCACGCGATCCCGCTATCTCTTGCAGTCGCTGCTGGAGGAGCCACTGTGTCACTGCAAGGCCGGAGTGCAGATAACACCGTCCCGATCCTCCCGTCGCATCGCTGCAGCGAAGATAAACGCCCTGTGTGGTGTTTGCTGCAGAACAAGTGTCAGGAAATTCTCGCTATTTGGAAGCATCCCTGTCTGCACTGAGACCTTACCTTTGAAAGGTGACAATGTGAAAAGCATCCTGCCACATTTTGCAATGAAGGTCTATTTACGTACGTTATCTGGGAGCTGTCCTGTGGTTCCTAACACTGTGACTTTTCTGTACTTTTCTCTGGCACTGAGAGACAGCTTTATGCCAATAATCTGGGATGACAGTTTATGAGGTCTAAATTCAGTCCCCATTTTTGTTATATATTGCCTGTGATTTAAAGCAAGTCACTTAATTGTCTTGTTCCTCATCTGTAATATAATACGGCGTTTTTCTTCCCTGCCTCCCTGCTTTCTGAGGATCAGACAGTGGTCCAGGCAGGGCTGTCTTGGGCGCAGGTGTCTCAGCAGGCTGTTTTAAACTAATAAAGTACTTTGGGTGATTAACATTGGGAACTAAAGATATTTCAGTTTCCCCAGTTTGTTGCTGACCAGACTGCAAGCTTTGTGAGATTTTCCACAATATGTAAATCCCAGCTTCTTGACTTAGCTGATTCTGTGAGACTCTTAGCTCCTGGGTTTTGTTACGATTTTTGTCTTGTCTTTTAAATGTACATCACTGGCACCAGTGGAAAAAAGAGCCAGAGGATGACATCCCCAGATGGCTGGAATCTTTTATTGCTTCAAATACGAAGAAGTCTGGACTAATCTCATTACTTTCCCCAGGCTCGTCTCATCAGTCTTATGCATGGGGATGGACCCCTACAGAACCAGTGGTGGAGCCAGGGGAGAAGCTACTTTTCCTGTCTGTAGACCAGCAGAAATTCAACACCCAACAGAGCCAAAAAAGCCATAAATGAACCAACCAACAGAAGTAAAGCTCTGCCAAAAGCGCCAAATGCCGCAGCCTGGGAGGATGAGCCCAGGGCAGATGTGCAGCAGCCAGCACTGACGCACTTGGAGCTCAGAGTTTCTTGGAGCTGACACTGTTGGTATAAAAACTGAGTCCCAGCAGTTTCCTTTGGACAGCCTGCTGCCATGGAGTATGTATCTTAATAAACGTTTCTCTGTTGTTACCTAATCTTTTTACCTGCTGGCACAATGCATGTATTGGGTATTAACAAATAGCATCTGGGAAAAGTAATATACACACACTTAACAGAAGCATTTTAAAACCTAGAAAAGTTAAACCTCTCCATTCAGGTTTCCCTCTGGGTGCTCCAAAACAGCCACAAGATTTAAATTAAGGTTTGTATATGTGCTGTCCTATATTAAAGGAGCTGCATTCACATCTTTCATTTGCAGCCTCCGCCTCCTCCTATTCAATTTACAGTCTAGACTGTTTAAAAATATCTTGTTACTGCTTTTCTCTATGGGGAAAGGGCACTTGTGAGACAATGCACTCAACTGGAGATTACACAGATTTGTTGCATGTTGGTGCATGATAACAGGAGAGGTTCCAGCAAGCTCCAATATACAATAAACTGTGAAGGCATAAATTGCATGTGATTAAATCTTTGATGGTGGGCTGTTAGGAATTCCCAGTGCAACATGCCACGCTGCCTTTTACATCAGCCTTAACGATGACACTGCCAGACTCATTGGCTCCAAGGGGTTAATTATACATTATGGATGAAAACAATGCAAGGATACTTGTTAATACTCAAATCATTGCATTGTAACCCTGAGCGACTCCCTTACTGCTGCTGCCAACCTGCAACACTCACCCAGGGCAAGACAGGAACAGGCTTGCCATTCCTCACCCCTTCCACTCTCTTTTCCTCCTCCTTGCTGGGTTTTTCCTATTTGCAACATCAATTTGCTTGTCAAGGTAGCTGACAGGTGAAAAGCCTACCTGATTATCGAAATCGCAAGGTCAAAAGAAATGGAATCCACCTGCCATGGATGGCAATTTACAGCCAGTCCTGGTGCAGGGCAAATACAGATGAGGGGCAGGTGAGGCAGGAAGAGGACACTTACGGGAGTGATAAAGCAGGGGGAGATGAAGAGGGTCAGGGAGGAGGTTCTGGTCTTTGTCCCTGGGGCTTGTGGGGTGGGTGAGGAGCCTGAAGCCTTGGCTCTCAGCTGGTGCATTGACTGGGTGATGTCCTCTGATGCAGTGAGAAGGGGCTGGCTGTTGACCTTCTGCCTTTTCTACCCAGACTCCAGGAGCCTGAGTGCCTTTTATCTGCCAGAAACCAGTGCTGATATCAGAGAGGTGAGATAAGATGTCTGTCTAAATGTTAGGAACTAAGTGGAGATGCCATGAGGGAAAACTTTTAAGAATTCTGAATTGTCTATGTTTTTCAAAAGACTGTAATGAACTGAATTAACTTCCATAAGCCTGGGATGAAGTTATGTTTTCAGCAGTTGCAGGCTTTGTATTTTTGTTTTTCTAAAAATAGCTGCAATTAAATGAGACTCTAGAAACTCTGCTCCCAGCTTCCTTTCCTGCTCTGAGTGAAACCTGTCCCACTCTGTGATCATAAAGCTGAACTGATGCTCTCTGTTTATGCTGATAAGATTTCCTATCTAGACACATCCTGAGTGTCACCAGAGCATCTGAGTGAGTAAACACCTGGGAGCACTGGCTCCAGCAGACTTATAGCTGGGTAGATCTGGGATCCTTTCAGGATGAAGCTGAAGTTGAGCATTTGTACCATGATGCATGTAGAAAACCTTGATAACAAATATTGCAGCCAAGAGTTTTCTTCTTTCCCTTGTAATGGCATGAGATTTGCCTCCAAGTCTCCTGTCCCAGTCCTGGATTGCCCCTCCACTCTCAGTGTGAGGGGAGGCTGCTGCTTGGGCTGATGTGTGCAGTCTCTGGATTTGGCTTATGTAGTTTACAGAATTGGTCTGTACTGGTGTCTGTGTTGTTCCAGCAAGAATTAATCAAGCACCAACATGTGCAGATCCCAGCAGCTAGTTGGGGAGCAAGTATTAATCTTCTGGAAGTCTATCTAATTGAGCTTAAAAATGTTGCTAGCGTCTGCGTCCATGTTCCCACACAGCAACTAACCCCTGCCAAAATCCTGGCAAAGCCTGTCTTGCAGTCTCTTTCCAGACTGGAAAAATGTTTGATGGCTTAAAGAAGGAAAAAAAAAAAAATAAAGACTGTGGGGAGGAAGCCTCTAGTAAATAAGGTTTTGACCTTATCTGAAGTATTCCTGTGCACTGAATCTAGCCAAGGACTCTTGAATAAAACAAACGTGATGTTTCTAGGCCAAGTAGGTTTTGAGATATGGCTCCACGATAAATTGTTAGAGGAATATTTCAAAGGCTGAATTGCACCTCATTTTTCAAAGTCCCGTATCTCACAAACACCTTGTCTGATCTGCCACAAATTTTGCCAATAAATTATCCCCTGGCTACTGATTGCATATGCAAAGTCTTGAGCAAAAAAAAAAAAAAGCCCCACAAATCTTTGCTCTTATCTTAAACCCCTCCCTCCACAAGATACATCCCCTCCTCCCCTAAATGTGGGCAGAGCTTTTGGGGGGCTGCTTTAAAAAAAAAAAAAGGTAAACAAATCTGTGTAACCCAAAGTGATTGGTGCTGAATGGAAAGTCATGGTGCTTCTGGTCTTGGTTATTTTCCTAAAACCTGTGGTTTGCAGGAATGTAATTGTGGAAAGCTATGGGCAGTTTCAAATGGGGCTGTGTGGTTGCTCTCAACTGCTCCATCCAGCAGCTCTTCGCAGAGGCCATTTGTGGCTCTAGTGCCTCCTGCCCCATAGCTGCCAGTTCCCGCTCTGTTCCCGGCCTCCCGTGGGCTGAGGGATGCCAGGAGGTGAGGAGGGGTCTGCTCTGCAGGGCGGCGAAGCCCTGTCCCATGGGAAGTGGGGCCGGGGCAGCACTGTGCCACCAGCACAGCCACCCCTGGGGGCAGGAGACCCCCATGGGCTTCGAGGCTGCCTGCTGCCATCGCTGCGGCTCCCGTCGCTCCTGGCCCTGCTTTCACAGACATTAAAGTTTTAAAGGTTTGTGCTGCCTGTGTCAGACTAGGAAAGGGAAAGAAGGAAGTGATCTTAATTTTGGAGCATGCTATTTTCAAGTTCTTTATTATGGGGAACTTGGATAAAATAGGAAGTGAGAAACTAAGTATTTGTAGGCTATTTTATCTTGAGGAGGAGCTCCAGGTGAGAGTAGAGCAAAGGAAAAGGCCAGGGGAGCTGAGGCAGGAGCAGCAGATAAGGCTGGGATGTAACTGAGCAGGGAATCAATACTGCTTAGTGTCATACTCCATAATTTTTATTTGGAATAATTAATCTCAAGGCATTATGACTCTCTGGCGAACACATTCTTAGAAGAAGGGCTTGATAAATCTGTGCTTCTATTTCAGAGACAGGGATAAGCACTTTTTCTTTCCCCCTATTTGTACACTTGCAAAGATAAGCCTCTTCTTTTTCCAGTATCTGCATTCGAATCCAGGAGGGAGTTATTAGCTGTGCTGGTAGTGCTGCCCTGCAACAATGGGACAATGACCCTGTCCTCCTAGCAATTTGTTCTATGATATTATAAGGATTCAAATGAAATAATAATTTAATAACAGACTAAAGGAATTTTGCATGTCTGTGCTTATGATGATTATTTCTTTTTGCACCAGTCTCTTCTACTCTTCCTTTGGCTCCTAAGGAAGTACAGTAATTGTAGATTTTTATTTTTTTTTTTCCTCCATAGTTAGACCCTGTCTGAAGCCCCTCAGACTTTTCTATGGTAAAAATTTCAATTAAGGTTCACAAAATTAACAGCTTCTCAGACTTAGATATTGGATCCATACCCTTATGTGTGAGACACTTGTAATAAATTTACAAATAAATAATTGAAGGAATTACTGCACTGAAACATGAAGGTGGAATTTGGGATGCTCTCTTCTAAGATCTCAGTAATCTGTTAAAGCATTTAAAAGACAACATTTCTGAAGAACCAAAAGGTAAGTGACTTGGGGAAGTGTTTTCATCTCCAGTCAATTATTTCAGCAATTGGGTTAACTCTCAAATTGATATCCTATCCATCCTCATTAGAAATATATAATCAATATCAGTAATTTAGAAGTTGGGGACTATCTTCATTAATATCCTCTGTTGTGTGGTTTAAAAGTCATTGCGTTATTAGCTATTATTTTGTCACAGTATGAGACTTCAAAGTCATTTTTCAGTGCTCTGATATGCCATGCTAACCATGCCAAGCTGATAATCACCTAAGGAATTGGTGAATAAACAAGCACCACTTAAAATGCTTTTTCACTAGACATTGTTTTTCTTCAAACTGCTGCCCAATAGCAGCACTTCTGAGCAGAGCCATTGCTCTGCATTTCTTTAAAATACAGCTCTTATTTATTTAAGTGCATTTTCTCTGCTACCAGCTGAAGCTGCTGGGCTAACCCCATTGCTGCTGACCCGCACAACTCTGGTGTGGCGTGGAGGTGTGCTGCTCCGGGTCTGGAGCTGGGACACAAACACCAGTTCCTGGAGATGCTGTGGAGCAGATCCAGGATATGAAGCCATGTTGGGGAGCAATGTTCATGCAAGCAGACTGGGCTGAAACAAATGAGTGGGGGCTGAGGTAATGGAGATCTCTTCTGTGCTGCTGATTTACAACTGTTGCAGGACTGGAAGTGAAAATCACAGGGTGAGGAGGAGTGTGAGTTGGGGGGTTGATGACTTTGACCAGCACACAGAGCTATGTTTTTTCCACCTGGAAACTCCCTTCTGACTATAGGTGGGGGCTTTTGGCTAGCAGAGGGGACTGTGTCATTGGCAGGGTGTATCTGGAAGCTTATGTGGGAAACTGTCCTACATGGGTTGTGAAATCCAAGAAAATCCCCTGATGGAGTGAGTGTGTGGTTGTCTGGGCAAGCTCTGCATGAATAGGACTCAGTGACAGCCCCATCCATGGCAAGTCGTGGCTCTTATCTCTGCAATGCATGGAAGACAGGGCTTTTGAAAAGGATTGAGGTAATTTTTTTTTTTTTTCCACCCCTCCTTTTCTGCATGTGTTGGGAGTTGTTTGGAGCAAGCTTTGTGTTTGTTGGTGGCATGTGAAACAGTATTTTCCAGGAAACTTCAGAAATATTTTATGAAGTGCAATAATAAAAGTATCCATGTGGTGCAGCCCATGCAAAATAACACTCTTGTCTAGGAGCAGTACGTACAGTTTCTACAGCACACAATTCTTCCACAAGAAACACTTGCAGATGGATTTAATCTCCCTGGTATTTGAATATTCATTACACAACCCCAAAAAGTTTTTCTAGGGCAATTGTAGAAGTAGTGACCTGGGACAGAACTTCAAGCACAGATCAGGGGCTGGTCTGCACGCAGGTTGGCCCTGCCAGGTTGGATCCAGCCCAGTGCTGCTGGCTTCGCTCCCAGAGAGACCCCAGCAGTCATGCTGAACCAGTTAACTGGGGGCTGTGGGCCCCATCTGCAGGGCTGGAGCTCTGTGGGCAGTAGTGGGACGTGTGGGGCTGAGGCCGTGGGAAACTGCTCGAGGGGTGGAGGGGAAAATCCTGCAAGAGAAGCTCTGCTTCCTGGGATGACTGTACTAGAGGGATGATCCGGACCACCTCTGAAGAGAAAAGGAAGATTAGAATACACTCATGATAAATCAACTAATTAATAGAGCTCAGATATGAGGTTTGCTTTGTAGCTTCTGCTACACAGCTTCTGCTGTGCTCTATGAGGAGTTTGCTACGTGCTTGATAAGAATCCTCCTGTGGCAGCAAGTCCCTTGCCTTTTGCTGGTGTTTTGAGGTCTTTGGGTACAAGGTTTGACGGGATGTGAGCAAGGCTAGTATGCCCAAAGGACAAACTGGGCAGTTCTTCAGGGTTGGCATTTCTAGATCTGATAAGGGATCACATGCAAATTACCCCTAATGAATGTTAATTAGTGGGAGAGTTACATATTTTACCTGATTCCCTTTTGGCAGCTTGTGCAACTGTGTTTTATATACCTGGTACTTGAAATCTTTGATTTAAAAAATAATAATCCTCTGTAATTATAATTGCTTTATTAAAGGTTGCAGGGCTTATATGATCTCTGTAGTAAAACTTTATGAATTCTTCTATCTAGACAGTGATCTCCTGGCTCTTTCTCCAAAAGAGAAGTGTGGAGTTTGCTCACCATTCAGGAGTTTATTGCCAGCCTTCCCTAGCTTGGATGCTATGATATCTAGCAAACAGAGATTGTGAGGACTGAATATTTTGCCCAGGACATCTGTGGGTGGAAACCCAGCTGTCAGCTTGACTTAGTCCTGATAATTGATGTTGGAGGTAGTTTCCCTCTGTACAGCTCAGCTTCCCATGGTTTGCCTAATGAACAGCTTGCACATCAGCTGAGGGTTAAGCAAAACTCAGCTGGAGATTTGCCCTGGTCCTGGACGGGGGAGCAGGAGAAGGGTCTGGGTCTGAGCTGCGCTGGGGTATGCCGAGCTCCAGTCAGTGCTGGGGTGCTGGTCCCAGCCCTGGTTTCAGGAGCTTTGTGGCAGTCCCAAGCCATAGCTCTGCTAAAAGAGAGCCGGGATAGCTCAGCTTTCAGCTGGCTGGGCAAGAAGTGTCCAGACTCAAAAGGACTGGTTGGCTCAGGGAACCCCCTGCCTACAGTCTGGGGACAGGTGCTTTATACCATCGCCTTAACCGTGTGCTGGGCAGGAGGAAAGCACTGCTCTGCATTCAGCATCTGAGACAGGAACAGATCACCACCTAGCCTTTCAGTGCAACCCCTTCTAAAAAAGCTCTGCCCCAAGCTCTTACTGTTTTCCTGTTTAACATTGTGATCTACGAGAGCCCCAGCTGTGGTGGCTTAACCTGGCTTGTTTTTGCGGTTTGTTTGAGCAGTTATGTTTCCTTTTCATAACTCATCTGCAGGAACATCTGACTTTCTCAAGTTCTTCATGGTGAACTTGTCCTTTGTGGCTCTGCAGACAGGTCATGCGTTGTGTTTGGCAGCGTTAGTGGTGATGAGCACACCCGCGACAGCAATTTGGAGCCCTCGTGCCCATTTCCACTGGAGCTACAATCACTGGCTCCGTGTCAAGTTTCCTGTCCTGACTCATAGCTGCTGAGTCATTTTTAATTTTATCTCCCTTTGAAGGGAAATGGCATTTGGTCTCAGATTTCTTTTGTTATTATTTTTAACATATCGCAAGGTTTAATAAGTTTTGGTTCACACTTTATTTTTGCTATTAACACTCTTCCAGTTTCAGGCTGGCTGCCGCAACAGCGTAATTGCGTGTTAGGCTCTGAGCTGGAGTAACTGTTGTTGAAATTGTTGGAATAACTATTGGGGTGATTTGCTCCAGCAATTCCTGCCTGTCTTTCCTCATCTCTGGCCGATGACAGATGATCTGGGGAGAGGTATAAAACCCACACAATGGATCTATCCAAAATGTGCACTTGAAGGAAGATTTTTTTTTTTTTCCCCTGAAGCAGGAGGTTATGTATCCCTTACATCCTTTTGTGCTTGTTAATCATACTGCTGATTTTTATATTTTAGCAACACTCAGAACTCATACAGATTTGATCTTAAATGAATTATCCAGCTCACACACAAGATCCTCTATGTGTTTTGATTTACAACAGTACTAATGGTGAATGAACTCCTCTGTTGTCAGTTGGGTGGGAGAAGGCAGTAAAAGCCTGTTCAGGTGTGCCTTGCCCGGGGATTTGGGGTGCTGCATTTCCACAACCCTGTGTTACTGCCAAAAGATTTGGTGCCACAGCTCAGGCAGGGAGTGGGAAGACTCTTGGTTCGATGAGCCCTGCATCAGGTACATAAAGTTAAGTCCCTTCAGGAAGATACGGTGGAGTGTAGCTCTGTAATTCAACACGGTATATTTTTCAAACAGCGGTGTTTTTCTTCTTTTTGTTAGCGCTTGAGGCACAAGGCACTGAATTCTAACTCACTTCGGGCTTGTAGCTGAGATAAGGTGGCTAGGTTTTACTGTTGCTCTCTGACAGTAGGTAAACTGCTCGAGATACTTAAATTGGGAATATGCTAAGCATTCAGGAGGGAAGAGCTCTGAGCTCAAGGGAAGGTGCTTGGGAAGTGGAATAATTCAGCGAGTGGCAAAGCCAGAGGCTGAGCTCTGCCCCAGCTGTAACGAAATGCTGTCTGGGGGGAGAAGGAAACAGAACGGTACAAACAGTGGATTGAAGGGAAGGGAGATGGCAACAGCCCAGGTGAGGGCATCTGGGGACAAGAAAAGTCTGGCTCAAGCCCAGGGGACTTAGGTGCCTCCCAGACCATTCCAAGTCACTAAAAGCCTGGCTTGGCTGCCAGCTTCCCTGTCGTAACTCCAGCGAGACGGATTGTGGCGCGTGCCGGAGCACAAGCATTGCAAGTGGAGCAGGACCAGACCCCCTTTTTGAGGAGGCCATCTCCTGCTGCTGCCAGCTGCTGAAAGCCCAGCACCCTCCCCATCGGCAGTGGGTTCTGTGGGTTTGACAGAGCCGTTTCTGCGCGGTTCCAAAGCCCAGCGCCGTTGCACGGCGAGCGATGCCGGCCGCATCGCTGTGGTAATACTCATACCATGCCTGGCTACCTGCCAAGAGCAGCAGCAGCAGCTTTTCTTTGCTGGCTAATCGCTGATAAAACAGGAAGACCTTGATCATCCCTTTTGACATGAATAACGATGTTATCTCCTGTGATGTATGACCCAGAGCCAGATAATGTCCTCTGGCAGGCCTTTTTTCTCATGAGATGTAAAATACAATGATTATGTTACAAGGGGGAGATAAAGTGGCACAATCTTCACTAGTTCAAATAACTAATTGAAGCAGGAACTAGTGGAAATGGCTTCCTTTGTTCCCCAGCCATTGTTGATATAACAGTGCTTATAATGAAAGCTGAAACCGTTGCCCTCTTTTTTTTTTTTTCTTCTTTTTTTTTTCCCCTTCTTTATTTTTTCCCTTTTAAGCTCAAGTGCCTTCACTTCTGCTTCCCCCTCCCCATTTCCCTGGGGGAGCTGAGGACAGCAGTGATTTCGAGCAAGGGGACCTGTTTTCCAGCAAGTCTTGTGTGTGAGCGTCAGGAGGATGGAATCAATAAGTAGCTCTCATTCTTTGTTTCCCTAGAGGACTTCTGAGGATGGAAAAATTGAGACCAGTGCTCTCTAAACCATAATTACACTTTTTCTATTTTATTTGCTTTCATTTTTGTGAAAGCAACAAACCTAATTACCTGGCAGGGATGGTCACCGGGGGTATACTGATATTTTGGTGAGCGTACAGTATTTATCACAATTGAGTTCAAATATTAAAAAAAGCACCCCATTGCCCCAGATCTCAAGTATGTTGGTGTAAAAAGCAGGAGGGATAACGGCACAGCTTTACACAAGGAGTGATATTGCACAGTTGTGGTACGTAATGATTAAAGGTGTTGGGAAGCTTGATGCTTCGTAGCCTGGTCTGATCACCAGAAAAGGTGTGATGACACAGTGCCTTTCCTCCCAGGTTGGGCAAATAAGCCTCTGTGGACCAAAATTGGCTTCAAATATGAAATAAAGATTCCTGACTTCAAAAAAACCAAACATATTTCTTAACATGCTTTAGTAATGCTGGTCTTTATGCAGACATCAAACATGAGATAGCCTCTGAGTGCAATCTACCACAGGCTTTACAGCTGTGGCGGGTGTTGCACTGCAGCGGAACAGGCTGTGCTCCCATGGCTTGATAACCTGGACAGATTAAGTCAACAAAGACATATCCTATTGTGTGGCAGATAGAGAATTTAAGAGACTTACTCATATTCATAGATGACTATAGCAACATTGTAATGAGATTAGACATCAGCTCTCATGAACCCAGACCATTGATGCTCCCCTGTCTGAAGTCTCTCATAATCACTAAACTTTAATCTTATTGGGATTCACTTTATGGCACTTTTAGGAAAAACATCTGACTTGTGTGGTGCAGATGTTTCAGCTCTTTATCCTTGCACTGTAGCTTCTGCAAAGTCAGAGGGTCTGCAGCTGGTGCTTTCTTCTTCCTTGGGGTTCAGTCCTGTAAAGCTCAACTCCCACAGCTGCAGAGTCTAGAAATCTTGCCTTGAGCCCACATAGGTGAGGAAAAGCTGACCATCAGCTAGCTGAAAGTCTTTAACTGAGTGCCTGGGCTTTACAAGGCATTTGAATAAGCCAACTTTGTATTTTATTGATGGATGATACAGATGCAAAAGACTTCTAGGTTACCAAAGTACTATGAAGCTTTTGCCTCTAGGTTACATGGGATAGTGGAGTCTGTCATCTGACAGTGGGATTTGTGGCCTCTTTGGTAGGAGTTTTTTTTTTTTTTTGTTAGAGCTGTAGAAGGATGTTTCAACTCGCAGGTGCTTCCTCAGCTCGTTTGCTTCTGGATGCACCTTTTCTGGACTTGTGGGGAAGGACCCTGACAGCCTCTTCCCAGCAGACAGCAGCCACCCACAAGCGTGGGCTGCTTCGGTGTCTGGCAGCCTCCCTGCTGCAGAGTTTGTGTTATTTGCTGTGCATTGCCATGTTTGTGTTGCTATGCTGCTTGTTGCATCTCGCCCAGTGCCTGTTATTGTGTGTTTCCTTACCCCAGTGCCGGGAAGGGAATGCCTGTGCCTGGCTGGACCAGCTGAGGACCAAGAGATGGCAGGAGGGTGATGAACCACAGGGCACCATGGCTGAGAACAGGCTGGGTGAAGGCGGGTGGCGAAGCGGATGCAGGACAGGCCAGACGCTGAGTGGGTTCAAAACCTCTTTGAAGCTGAAGTCCAACTCCCAAAATACTGTTGAAACAGTGTGAGAAAGCTCAGAGTTGGGTAAGAATGGGGCACCTGGGTGCTATTTATGACTGAGCTACTGTGTGACCTTGAGCGGCTCGCTGCGCCTCTGAGTCATCGCTCCGCTTCCCTAGCTGCAAAATGAGTGGTACAGTAACACCTACTTCATTCACAAGGGTATCATGTGGTGCAATTTTGTAATTAATTAATGTAGGAAAACATTTTTTTCTGTGATGCAAAGGCTGTGGTGCAGTGGTCTGATTCTCCTAATGCTTGCTTACAGGCTGGGAGCGCAGCTGAACTCATTGACTCCCAGAGGATGCTTTGTTTCCCCCAAAGTGCAGGAGGAAATATTTGCAGAATTGAGACCCCTGTGCAAAGTTTTACGAGCTACCACATGGCCACTGTGCCAATCAATTAGTGTAGTAGGTCTGTAATGAGACTAACTTACAAAACAGTTACTGAGTCTACAGCAACTTGAGCAGATGCCAAAAAAATGTGGCCAATAATTAGTGACTGCCTGACGGATCCAGGGTTTCTCGGCAGCGTTTGCTCAGCCCACAGTTCACAATGCTGCTGTGTCTGGAGAAGGTCCTGCTCGCAAGGTCAGATTAGCTGTTGTTTTTAAAAATATTTGTTCTGTGTCAGTCTTTGTTAGAATCCCAGTTTAAAACCTTTCAGGTGTAAGTATAAAGCTTAAAAGCTTTTCTACAGCTCCACCCTTAAGAATGGGTTTAATCCGTTTAACAAAGCTCTGATCTGACAGTTTATTTCGCTCTAGGCTTTAGCTTCAGTGGTTGCAGCCAAAACCTGACAAGTTCTTCTTGTTAATTCTGAATGTATTATCCAGTGACAAATGTATCTCCCACTTATATGTGACACTGAGAATGAAATGCATATGATCAGATTTCTTATAGCTGGAGTGGGGCTGGTGGTTAAGAACATCTCCATATCTTTGCAGTATGACAGTCAATCCAAACCCATTCTTTTTCAGCAGTGTATCTCAGCCTAGTTTGGGACACTCATGATGGGTTGCAATCTGCTGCCATACTCTGCAAAGATTAAAGAAAGGCTAAAAATAAACCTGTCATTTTTCCCTGGACGTTTTCTTGTGAAATGCAGAGAGATACGTCACTAGAATGCAGAATAAATTCATATGGAATTTTTTATGCTATGTTTTTTTTTATGGACAGATGGAGTCACTGTCGTTTCTGGTTTCTCATTTCTAAATACAGTGGTGTTATGTACAGCCTTCCACCTGAAAGCTTGTCTTGGAAGCCAAAAGAGGATAAAATGGATTTTTACAATAAAGCCAAAAAAGTTCTAAATTCTTATAAGTTTGCCATTATACAGGGTGCAGATAATGTATTTGATGAACTCAGCCCTCTTCTCTGCTCATAAAATATTGGCGTGCTGATGAGATTTATTTTCTGGCATATAGTCTGTGTCAGGAGGTTGGGGTTTTTCTTTATTGCTATAGGATTGATCTTTGGCTGGTAACAGATTAACACCTCCAGGAGGATGATGCCCTGACTGCATGCAGTGGACTGAGTGCCGGATCTCTGCCACAGCCTGTGTGACCCTGTCCCTCGCTTCATCTCTCTTAAGCTGATCTCTTCTTGCTGTCCATCATCTATGTTTTTGACTGGACCAGTAATCCTCAGACCAGTGCCATTGCTATTTGATCCCAGTCCTTTTGAACTCCATTATTCCTGTGCTTTTCCAGGGACATGTCGTGCTCCCTTGGAGGTTGTTGACAGCAGAAGATGCAATGGATTGATCACTTCTGGGTGTTTCTCTGAAAGCAACTGCATCTTCTAAGTGACTGTCCTGAAATCTCCCTGTTTCCTCTTCCCCCAAACAGTGCAAGGAACTGTGTGGCTTTTGTAAATAGATGCAGAAAGGAGAAATGCTAATGGGCCGGATGTCTCTGGCCAATGCTGGCTTGTGTGTCGCTGCAGTCGGAGACGTGAGGGTGATGGAGAAAGTCAATTTCCTGTTAAATTAGCTTGGCTGTTTCTCGAAGAAAGGTGGAATTTTAATGAAAGTACTTATTAATGGATGAGCCCAGAGGGAAGTGGATTTGTGGTGAGGCCAGAACTTTATAAGGAAAGCCTTACCTCATAAAAGGCCACAAAAGATGCTTACAGGACTGAACTCGGTCTGCTCAGGACTCGGCTGCCTGTACAGAGGGACAGTCTTCCTTTTCCCATAAAACATGCATTAAGGGTGCCAACTAAGTTGGTTCTTTTTTATATCAGTCACAAAAACAGTGGGAGGTTTAGTTCCTGTCAAACTTTATGGGCCATTTACGAGGAGGCTTTCCCCAAAGTATTTCACAGGCCAAATAAAAATAAATGGCACTGAAAAAATTTTATAACACAATGCACGAACTGTTGTGGCAGTGGGAAAACATGTGCCGGAGACCTCTTCTCCCTCCCCTGCGCAGAGGAATTAAAATGGAATTTTAATTACTGTAACTTTTACAGGCTTTTTCATTTTCAAGCGTTACTGTAATCTCATGGTTACCTTTGGGAGGGAGAGATCGTGCCTTTATATAGAAATGAGAAAAAGTGGTGGCAGAGGTGCGGCTTCACAGCCCTCGTGAGGGGCAGCTGCTCTGCAGAGAGGGGAGGAAAACCAGAGGAGGTGGGAGATGGCTTGTGGTGTTGAGGGTCCTGTTGGAGCTGGGGATTGATATCTGTCATGCTTGGGCATCTGGGTGCCAAGAGAGGTAGACCTGGGCACCCATGTGCCTGAGGAGCCCATAAGTCTGGTTCTCTAAAAAACTGGGCTTAAACATGGGTACTTGGTTCAGGCTGATGTGGCTGTGCTGCTGCATGGGAGGCACTTCCCCCTGTTACTTCATTATTCTGGTCAAAATGGGAGGACAAAAGGAAGGAGCCAATTTCCCCCACTGCTACTACCAGATAAAATATTCAGAGAGGAACAGTGTGGTTCAACTTACAGTAAGTAGCTTGTTAACAGGAATAGCTGCAGTCCCCACCTTACAAGTTTTATTCTCTGCTCTGAGTCATGGGGAGGAAAATGCTTCTGTCTGGGGAGGAAAGCAGCATCTAAACACCTGTATGCAGAGGGAGCAGCTCTTGGGAATAACGTTAATAGAAACGGATTGAGCAGTCTCCACTGATGGATGCTTCACAGCTCGCTCGGTGAACTGTTGCACTGTTGAACTCTGTATCTCAACGCTGGATTTACCCTACCAACAGCTTTATCGGAGGACTGAAACAACAGCTTGCTTCTATGGGGAGGGAGAGGAACAACCTACCCCTCAGCAACCAAATGGGCAGCAAGCGAAGATGTTCTCCAAATAGTTTCTCTTCCCCTCTTGTGCACATGTTCTCGGCAACCCTGCTCAGCAGAGGTCAGGCGGTTCAGTTGGTAATGCAATTAGACCCTTGCTCCTTCAGATTGCACATTTGATAAAAAATTAACAGTTAAATCCCTTTACTGACCTTACAATATCGGAGCTGCTGCTATTCTGTTAATTTTTTTTTTTCCCCACGAGTGTGGTGAAACACTGGAACTGAAGCCCAGAGAGGATGTGGCATCTCCACCCTTGGGGATGCTCAGGACTTTCCTGGATGTGGTCCTGATCTAATTGGAACTGCTCTGGGCAGGAGTGTTGGACCAGGGACTTCCAGCCAGTCCCTTCCTTACCATGTCATGCTCTGGCTCTGCAGTTTAGGCTCTTCAGATTTGGACCAGCTTGAATGATTTTGGATCTGTAGTCTTGCTGCCAGAGGATTCTCAGCAAGGGCAGCTGCCTCTCCTCCCACCACAAAAGAGTACTTGGCTCTTCCTCTGGGACGCATCCTGCCATGCAAGGTCAGGAACAGGATCTGCTATTACAGATGTGGGGATCTGATTTAACCTGACAGTGAATAAGTTCCTCTGAACCAGAGCAAGGACAAGGTCTGGTTGCAGGTACCAACCTTTTGCTGAGGGCAGACTGAAAATGGATCAAGCCTACAGAGTCCTCTTTTAGTGTAAAATGAGGTTAAATGAACTTTCTCAGCGTGTGGTTGAGTTGTGACTGATGGCATAGACAGTATGAGCAGATGGGGTAGAATCAGAAATGTCTCCGAAACCTTACTAGAAAACAAAAAGACCCTATTCAAATTTCTCTGTGTGTGTCTTTTGGTTTGGTTTTTTTTTTTTTTTTTTTTAAAGGCAAGCAAAGAGAGTTTGTTTGGTTTTGGTTTGTTTTCCTATCCTCTCTTGTTCCCATCCTTTTCTGTACTTTCCACACACAAGATATTTCAACAAAAGTTAATTTTTCAAGCCTCTCTTAATCTAGGTGTCTGTTTTAGTGACACATCTGAGCTGCACATCGGATCTCTCCTATGCTGACAGGCTGAGTTTGCGTCTGCTGTGATGCCGTATCAGCTCTGGTTCCAAGTCAAGCTATCAACAATGGGACATGGCATTGAAATAAGCCCCTGGGATAAATAGAGCTGTAAAACAGTGATCTCAATAATTTTGCATAACAATGTAGAATATGGAGATGTTATTCCCCCTCCTCAAATATCTGTGAATTCATTATTTTTATTCAAAGCTTTAAGACAGAGTTACACTAATGCAGAAGATCTGAATGCTGTAAAACATACAAATATCCAATTGCTTTTCTAGTTTGGGTGTCAGGCTACAAAGAAAAAATACCAACTAGTAACGTAACACAAAAGGTGTTGTACACTAGAAGTGACTAACTAGATTAATTTACTTTTTAATTTGTTCTGGGTAACATCAAAGTAACGAAAATGCTGTTAATCTTCCTACTCTGAATAAGATGTCTGCTAACAGGGAGGTGTGAGGGAGGGAGAAGCCTATTAAAATATTTTAATTAAGTGAAAGTGGCAGTATTACCCAGGGAGAAAGTACTGTCTCTTATTCTTTCTTAAGCAGTGCCTAGCTAAAGGGATGCAGTAATGCCTTGTCTGCCTGAGCCCTCCTCTGAGCTGAAGGAGTTTGTGGGTGTTAATTATGGGATGTTTGTGATGGTGTTGGCGCCATGATGTGTTGCGTAATGCTGCAGAAGTGTGTTAGGTTTGGGGGACTGGTTGGGTGCTGATCCCTGCATGAGCTTGGTGAGGCTGCAGAGTATCCACAGCCACAGTGAGCAGCACCAAGGCTGATGCCAGGCCTTCCGCCTGCTCCCTGCAAGTAGTGGGACATGGAGATGTCTCTTATCCTGCTGTTTTCTTCTGCTTCCCACGAAGCTTACCATCTCCCTGGCACTGATAGGCAGAAGAATGACATTTTCCCTCTCTAAGATGATCACTATTAACAATACACGAGAGTTCAGAACCTTCCTGCGATGCCTATGCAGCCCCACTGATGAAAAAGGGCTGCACATCAGTAGGAAGAACTGAGACCAAATCTGGCACAAGTGACTGGATGGGGAAGTCGCCTTCCTCTTCCTCACTGCATGTATGTTTGTGGGAGAAGACTGGTGGTTCTGCATGGTTTTACAGCCCATGGGCCTGTCTGATTCTAGCCAGCACTCTTACTACTGCAGCAACTGGTTTGGTTGGTTTTGTGTGTGAGGTGTGTTTGGGTTTTGTTGTTTTTGGTTTGGTTTTTTTTTTGTTGTTTTTGTTTCTCCTGAATTACAGCATATATGAATGGAGGATAAATGAATATTCTGACCCAGCAGATTTCTTAGTGAATAGTCTTCCTGCATGCCACGTGGCTGGGCGCAACCCAGGTGGCCGTGCAGCAGCCCTCACGAACAGGGCTTGTGGTGGACCTTGCACAGTACCTCGGTACCTTCTTCTTGGGAAAAATACTCCCTTGAGTGTAGTGTTCTGCTGAAGGGGACTGAGTAACTCAAGAGACCTTAATTCTGCAGTCTTTGCTCTCATATTTAGGTTTTTACATTCCATCACACAAATAATAATAATCAAAATGCGTCCAGGAGAGGGGGGGGAACTTCAAACCAAAACAAACCCCCCAAAAGCAAACTGCTATTTTTACATAGAATTATTTTGAACTGTGTTTTCATTTTGCTAGGATGTCTGGCAAAAATATTTGCTTGTCAGTAAATTGCTGAAAGTTTTTTTTTCTCTACTGGCAGAGTGAATTTACTTTTGTGTGTGTGTGTATATTTTAAAAAACATTTGGAGAGAAAAGTTGCCATTTTTAATGTAATTTTTTTTAACCGAAGAAAATTATTCTCATCACAAACATTTCTAAAATTTGACAGTTTTGGATTACTCAGCATGTATATTGGACTTAAGGTCTAATCATGTGAGGAAGGGTCATAGGGTCAGGTCTTCCTATGGGACTCATCTTTCCTGTCCACAAGAAGCAACACCTTTAAGACTTGTGTCCAGCTAGGCAAGTTCTGAGTAGGATTGTTTACACTGCTACAAAAAAAAAAAAAAAATGATGGAAGTTAATTTAAGTTAATATAATCTCAGTAATCACTGGATTTATTGCCCAGGAAAACTTAAGACTTCTCAGGCTCTTTGTTCTGCCAAAAGCTGAGATCATGGTTTCTAAACTCTGCTGCTTTGTACTGATACGCAGGTGCTAATAATTTCCATACAGCTGAGCCATGGTTTGCTGGATGGCTCTATAAACACACCAGCTTTCACAGTGCCCTCGTATGTACGCTGCTTTACAAGGAAACTGTAACTAACAATTAAACCAGCATGTAATATATTATTTTCTTAGCTTATAGAAGATTGTTTTACGGGGCAGCGTATTAACAAGAGATGCCTGGAGGTATGTGGTTTGTGGTGTCCAGCCCTTCAACAGTGCAGGTTTATGCATAGATATGAATGTACAACCCTCATCGATAATCAGGTTGCAAATGGCTCCGAGTAATTGCAGCATTAGTCTTCTCTAACTGAAGCTTCAAAGTAATTTCAGCTTTTTATAATTACAGAGCTAGCGGACTGTAATAATTTCCAAATGTTTTGGAGCTGATTTTGAAGCTGATCTGCAACGTGTAGTTAAGCTAAATCTCAAAGGCCCAGATCCTGAAGAAATGCTTTGGCAAGTGGGCTGGGACACTTCTTTTTCATTAAGCAAAACCTACTGGGGAAGCCTTCACTGATGCATGTAAGATTTACAGCGGCCACAAAATGGTCTGGATAAAGCGGCACCTCTGGGGGCAAGACAGAGAAGAGATGCAGAGAGGATATACAGACAGGACCAAACTTGTGATATTAGGAACATTTTAATGGCCATTTTTGATGCAAGCTTTATTAGAAAACCATATTTTTTTGCCTTTTGTTTTAAAGGATAAAAACTACTGTCAGTCTAGGTCTTAATGTATTTCAGTTGATGATTTTGAAGCAAGGCCATTTCATTGGTTAGAAACACCTTTTTGTCTAGGAAGTTTAGGTGGCTTATGGGGTTTCTGTGCTGCATATGTAAAGAGCTTGTGGGTCAAGGCTTCAAAGGTAGTGAGGCGCTTATGAGAGATGAGTACTTTAAGTGGATTCTCAAAAGCACCCCTACATGCTGACTTACCGGATCATTCTTGGTGTTTGTGGAAAAATAAGCCTGAAAACTGGGCTTGAGGGACACAGAGGATGGCCATCACCTCAGCTGTCTCATCCTGGTGACCTAGTCTTAATGTCTTTCCCCATAAAGCTTCTCATGTCTGAACACAAGGCTGGATGTATTAATGCACTTGACATGTTCATCTAGTGAATAACCCTCAATTACTTTTCAGGGAAGTAAGGCTTCAATTACTGCATCTAGGATTATAAAAAATAAATAATCTCCATTGTTTCTCAGGCTGCCTGAAAGCTACGAAAGCTATATTATAGGGGGAGAGCTTGGGAACTATTAGAGAATATCTGGAAAAGAAGGGGCTAAAAAGGATGTAACTGATTCTGGCCTGGCAGTTATGTAACTGAGTCTGATTTGTGGTGTGGGAAGGGAATTAAGGAGGTTCCTGGCCAGCCCAAGGGAACAAGATCAGGTTAAAAATCTTTGCTTTAGCAACAAAACACTGGAGTGGGAGGAAGGAGTAATGTGCAAATGGCAGCTGACTGCAGAACTGAGCAGAACTAGCTAAGGCTTGCTTTTTTCCTTCTCGTTTTCATGGTATTACAGCATGGCTTCGCCCTGCTGGTAGTTAAGCTCTCTGCATCTTCTCTTTCAAGGAACTGAAGCATGTGGGTATTTCTGCAGAAGTCATGAGGAAACTGTGCACGTTTGTGGTGCATGTAAGCTCCCTGGCAGGGCTGATGGCTCCATCAGCAGCTTCTTGGCTCTTCCTTTTTGGGCCATGAAATTTTGTTTGATTTAGAGTGAGGGCTGTCTGACACCGTGGGTTCTGGTGTAGAAATAGGGGCGTTAACTTTTCTGAGAACCTCATTGTTTCAAAGCAGAAGTGTTTTAAGAAATTTAAGATTTATGTGGGAGGTAAAGGTCTTCAGGGATTTCAAATCAGACAAGAGCAGTGCTAATGATACCCTATGGCCCTCTGGCTCCAAACTGTGCCTATGAGTAAGATGGATGATGAGGAGGGCTAATTAAGTTGGCAAGGGACAAGTGTGTTTGTGCTTACTGCATGGTTTGAGCAAGGCAGTGCTGTTGAATTTGGTTTCTCCTGCCTTGTGCATAACACCTTGAAAATCAGGTACAAAGTGCCATTGCCTCCTTTCCTGCAAGCCTTCCTTGCCTACTGCATCATCTTGGGATTGGTACTCGGGGATATCATCTTGCCTCTGTGTTTCAATGTGAAAACTAACTTTTATTGGAAACAAGTCTTATTTTAAATAAGAAAGAGAGCAAAGAATTTTTATCCTTTCATGAAGCTGATCCAAGCCTTCAAAGTGTTTTAGTAATTGTGTTTATGGCTGAAAGATTGATTATTTAAGTCTGTGTTAGAGTATACTTTTTAGTATGAAGTAATGGCTCATTACAAACCAGCTCAGGAATGCTTTTGAGTTTTTTAGGAATTTTTTTAATGCTGGATGAGGAGGGAAGAGTGTGAGGCACTAAGTATAGCATTTCAAAACATCTGGATCTGCTCTATGGTTTATTTTTTAATATGTTTTCCATAAGTCTAGTTAAATAACCACATGGCTTGATGGCAAAATGAATGCAAGTGTAGCATTTGGAAGGGGACCCTGGATAAAAGTTTGGCTTGATAACCAGAGTCAAGTGGCATGCTCTTGTTTCTGGTTAGGTTGTGAGGATTCACAGCAAGCCCATTGTGGCTGCTGCTCTTCCTTTTCTCTGCCAAAAGCTGCTAAACATAAAGCAGGCAAAGGAAGTACTAAATTACAGAACACCTAATCTTTAGTCCTTTGTTTAGTCTCAAATGAGTCTCCCACATCCCATGAACTAGAAATGAGGACGACCCAGAAGATCAGCCACAAGATGGTCTAGGACCTGTGCTTGGGCAAAGGGTCTCCTGTGGCTGCAGGAGCTGGAGCAAAGAGGGATGATTCTGGTGATGCCTGGTTTAGATTGTGCTATTATAGTGCTGTTGAGAGAGTTGTTCTTCTGATGGGTTGCCAGCATATCAGCAAGGTGTAGCAAGAACTGGTCCCTATTTAACTCCTATTAATTTTGAGCAGACTGAGATTTTTTTTTTTTTTAAGGAAATAGATATTGTTATATTGCTATGAAATTCATAAGGACCTAATTGCTGATAGACATTGGCAATGGTAATCATTTAGCTTCAATTCTGCTTGCAAATGATCTTTAATCATTGCTCTTTGCCCTACCCTCTGGCATCCTTTTTCTTCCATCTATTTCCCCACCTTTTCTCTCTTCCAAGCGTGTGTTTTTATTTTGTTGCTGCTTTCAGCTTCGCCCAAATGCTAACACGGCCTAAGGTCTTCAATCCTGCACTTGTGTCAGGAGAGTGGGGCTGACTAATGTACGACCTGGGGTAGCTCTTGAGGATTGTGGGGTCCATCTCCAACTGTGTTTTAAAGCCTTCCCTAAAATTCCTGTCATTCATTTCCATTCTGTCTTAACAGTGACATGCAGTGGCAGCACGATGCAACAGAGGCAGCTGCGGACATCATACAATCTTGTTACTAATCACTTTTTCCACTGATATACAAACATCTCGGAGGATCTCAGTGCATTTTGTGTCCCTGCATTAGCCATCTGCGAGGGTTTTGTTGATTCTCAAGCTTGCAGGGTTGGGCACAGGCCAGTGCAGGCTGAGGGTGGGGAGAGGCATGTAGGCAAGAGAGACAGTATCTTTTACAAGGCAAGGATGTTTTTCTTGTTTCTCAGCATATAAGACTAAATATTCCTGTCCTGCTGGTATTGCTGTGATAAGGAATTGCCCGTTCTGTTCTTGTTTTGTGTCATAGTGTTCTCTTAATCGTCTCCTGCACTTTACGCATGTGCATGCACATGCAAAACTACTGCAAATATTTCTGCTGAGATCCCACCAGCTAAAAAGTGTTAGGTGCTGCTGGGCACAATTTAGGTTGCTATGTACCTTGGAATGATTTGTAGAGGTCATTCTTAAAAACTGTATTTCCCAAGAAAGACTGAAAATTGTGTTGAATTGATCTTTTGAGAATTAGCCCCTTGCAAAACGTTTGCAGTAAGGGTTGGATCGCAGTGTTTGTACAGGCAGTAAAGGTAAAAAACGAATTCCTCAGGAAGGAGAGGAGGGAGCGCAAAAGGAACAAAATGAAGGACGTTGAGGGAGGGGTAGGCTGAAGAAGGGTAGAGAAAGTTAGATATTGATACTTCAGGACACCACTTTCAGGATGTCTTCTGTGCTGCAGGGATACAGCTAGTCTAAATGCATGGAAAACGAGGGATTTCAGCATGTAGATGTGAAAAGGGGGCTGGAGATGGAGCCAAGGATAGTGCTATTTGTCTTCAGTGTCTTGTACAGATTCCTGAGCTGAGGAGTAGAAGGGTTAACCACTGTGTGTATTAAGGCTACAAAAAGCTTTTCAGCTGGGAACATAAATTACTGAAGCTGCTATTCACAAAAACACATATCAGACATAAAACAACTGCCATGGCTTTTCAGATGTCTTATTGTGCTTCATCTCATGGTGATGACTGGAGTGCTCTGCGACTACTTTTCAAAGTATTCTCCTTTGTATCTCAAGAATACACAGTGGCTCAGCCTTGACATCTGTCTTCATGTGTAAGGAGACTGATAGGTCACCAGTGACATAGCTGCAAACACATTATCAAGCATCTTCCCATCGCTTCTGAGCAAGTGCTCTTGTCCTGCATAAGACAGACAGCATTTAGATGTTCCTTTCCTGAATATCTTACTAGATTTTTATATACTTTGAATGATGGGCAGAACAAACATTAGACACATTTTTTTCTCTACTTTGTGATTTGCAGGGAGTCTGAGATCAATGTTTCCAGCAACGGCTGAATTCCCTCATTCCCAGCAGGGTCCTACTCTGAAGTGAATATGCAAAAATCCCAATCCTAGAGAGCTGCTGATGTCCGGATCTACAGGGAGAATACTCAACTAATCAGTAGCCATGCACTTCTGGCCTCTCTGTTTAAAAGCAGCGGGATGCTGCCATGGTCTTTATCAAGTTGAACTAAACAGACAAGAATGTTGCTGGACCAGGATCTTCTATTCCCTTCCCAGTTGCTGTGGACAGGGACTGTTCAGCCATCTAGCCAGAGTTGATTATCAACTTGCCAGCCTTCTGCCTGTCTTGCATTCATGCTTGGGAAATTTCAAAATTGTCTACATAATTTATAATGGATCAGTTTGATAACCCAACTCATTGCATGGACACAGGAAACATTGTCACAGGTGTTGGGGAAGACAAACTGATGTGTGGCCAGGCTGGGTTTTGAGAGGAGGACGGATTTCTCCATAGGATTTTCCTCTCTCCTCCCTCTGCCTGCTATTGAGTAATGACCTGAGTGTCAGGCCTCTGATATGGAGAAAATCTCATGTCAGTCCTGGGGAACATGGTGCTATAAAGGTAAATACAGGCAGAATCCAGAGCATCAAGTACAGGCTCACGCTGGCTGGCAAGGCAGTTCCCCAGGTCCTGCTCACAAGGGGGGACCATCTCTTAGGAAGGAGCTGGTGCAGTTATGACTATCACCAGAAGTTCATGTGACTGTAGTTCCACATGCTTTTGGTTACACAGGTGAAAAAAATGAGGACAAGCTGTCCAAACATTTTTGTGGATCCGTGTATGCCTAAAAATGTTGCTTTCTCCCTATGCTGCAAGAAAAAGGAAGGGGAAACAATCGTGGTAGCGATATGAAGTGCTGCAGTGGTTGAACATCCTTGTTTGGGATCATCAGCTTTGAACTGTTGAAAGAGAGAAGATGGGTTAGCCATTGGTTGGCTTCAGCTTTTTAGCACTCAGTTAAATAGCTCATACTCCTCCTCATGCCTCTGAGCTGAAAAAACCCTGGTCTCCTTCAGAAAGTGGAGCTAAAACACAGGGTAGGGCTCCTGTTTGCGTTGTAGTGGAGGCATTCAGTCTGCTTAATTATTTAATATCAACAGATGATAATTGTTGGCTCTACCTCTGTGCATTTATCTGCTCCACAGCAGATTGTATTTGCTTTTGTCTGGGAGGGCTGACAAAGACACGGGGTCTGGAGCGAGGCGGCTTTGGGGGCCTGCTCATGGCAGGGGGATGGCTCCATGGGAGCAGAGACCTGCAGCGCCAGGCTGGGCTGAGGACATGGAGTTATGCAGGGGAAGGCTTGTATGTAAATGTTTTCTTTCCCAAATCAGGAACTCTGTGAGAAGCAGGTTCCACAGCACATATAAACAACCAGCCCTTCCCAGCACCAGCCCTTGCAGCTCTGAGGCTGGTTGTGCCTAGTGATGCCCGCTCCTTTTAATTTTTTTTTTTTGTTACAGTAAACTAAATCAAAATCCAGAGTTAACCACAACTAAGTGACCATGAGAGGCTCAGTTTAATCCTAGGGCCCTGGTCCTTTCCATCACTAGCCCTACTGTGACTCTAGCAATCTTTTCTAGCTCTGCAGGTTTCCAATTTTTCAAATGTTCCTTACCAATGTCCAAACCCAAGATAGAAACCCAAGCTGGTAATGGGTGCTTGCACCCCAGTGGATCAGAAGAGGTGTGTATTTCCACATATCCACTCTCTCAGTAAATTTCTGAATCTGGAAGAAATAGAAACAAAGCTCCTTCTACCGTATTTCCCAAATTTTTATTTGACTCAGAAGTGAAGTACAACCCTGTTAACACCTGCTGACCCAGATACACCAGCATTTTGAGTCCATGAATGCAGCAGTGAATTATCAGCTTTTCCAACCCCAAAATTTAGATCCACGTGAATGTGGTCTGAAGCATGGACAGATGACCTCTCTCTGTGCTGAAAAACAACCCCTTCCACTTTCATGCATTAATTCCTGTCATATGCACTGATACGGCTCAGTCATAAATTTAACTCATAAATGCTGACACATGTACACAAGGGTTAGTTTGAAATCTGTGTTCGTTCATAATCCTGGAGTGATTAGCTACTCGTTCACACTGGTAACGTATCTACTTGCTCATTGCTGGGAGGCGGAGATGATTTTGGGGATCTCTGCTCAGTGAGACCCAGTTCTAGCAGGTTTTCCATGCTCTGCAGGTGCTAGGGGGTGAATTCAGCCTCTGTTTCTCCCAATCACCAATAAAAAAATCAGTCTGAAACAATGACTCAAAGCTCATGGACTTTCCACTGTGGTATTTGGGGAAAAACCCTTAGGGGGGGATGTTTTTTGTCATGGTGTTGGAGTGCTTTCACTTAAGTACAGAACTGTAAGGATACCAGAAATCAATAAAGTTTTGCTCTAGCTCTTATTTGGAGCTTGACTAATTTTACAGCAGGCTCCAAGGAGACTGTGTGGTGCTGTCTGGGAGGATTTTGAAGTTGAATAATGTTGAGATGAGGCAGCACAGTAGTAGTGTGGGATGGGGAAGGCTTTTTTGCTTCCACGAACAAGTCAGATGCTTCTTTTCTGCAGGGGATGACTGATTATCCAGGAGGACAGTAGATCTCCATGCATGGGGAGGGATCATAGCTGTGGAGCTTTTATGGAGTCTGTTGAACTAAGGATCAAGTAATTGTAAAAGCTAGGGAGCATTCCCACCAAGCTGAGCACTGAGTTGAGATGGCTGTTGGGATGGGCTCAGCTGGCCGAAATGAACAGCTACTAGTGTGAGAATGTGATGAAAATAATCAAGATATTGTTAGGAGACTCTGTTAAGCAGTGGAAAGACAATTCACCTGCTGCATTTGTGGCAGCTGAATAAAATAAAATACCTTGAGAAAGAGCTTGAGGTCACTGGTTTCTCTGGGATGGAGAGACTAAATCAGAAGCTTACACCTTTCAGGGAAGGCAATCAAGCTCTTTTTCACCAAACATTTGGGTGTCAATATGAGCAGCTTGAGCCTATGTAAGATTATAGACTTTTTCATGTGTCAGTCAAAATATCCTGGGGAGAAAAATGTCACATTCTTCCTCTGTGTTACTGGCACTCGTGTTCTGTAAAACACATAGCTTTTTATTTAAAATAGATCTGCTGATATAAAAACTGAACACAAAATATCAGGAAGTTGGCTGGTCTCTAAAAGGGATGCCTGCTGAGAATGTAAAATTAATTTGCTGAATATGAAAAATGCTAGCTGTGGGGACAGATGACAGGGAAGGTGTCTGAAAGAGAATAGCGTGGATATTTTTCCTCTATCTTGCCAAGCAAAATAGTCCAATTTTTTTTTTTCCACAGAGACTGTTTTGGGGGCTAGCTTGGTAGTCTGATTTTTATTCCTTTCATACTTGTTTCCTCCTTTCCTAGCCTTTCTTTTCCAGCACAAAATACTTTTGCATATCTTCTATGAGGACAGCAAATAGGCAGAGGGTTCTGCTCTTTGCCAGTGAAGGATACCTCATTCACTTGCTCAATAATATTGTTCTCTGTAAGATGCTGGGGATCTTTAGGTAACACACTGGTCCAGGTTTTCCCCCATGGCAGAGTTCTGCTGTTAGGACTTGGTTCGTAGATCCAGCTTAACAGAAACTAGTTGTTCTTAGGCTGAATTAACTTGCTCCCCTGATTAAATAAACTAAAACATCAACATTTTTCCACACATATATAAAAATTGCATAAGATGTCTTAAACACACCAGGCCCAAGACCGTAGCAGAAACAGCATTGGCCATTTCTCTCAGCTGCTGACTGTGACCTCTAGAATATCTTCCTTGTTTCTCTGGCACCCAACGGCATTTAAGTCAGAGGAAGGACTCTGTTAGCAGATCCAGGGGTAAAAGCTTGCTTTCAGGACATGGTTTGACTGTTGGCTGTGTGATGTCAGGTGTAAGAAGACAAAGCCATGACTGTACTTCTGTGGTGCTCAGCTGAATTTCACTTCTGGGTTAAAGCATGATTCTCCTTGTCTGCACTAGATTCACATTTACACAGAAAATGTGGAGGGAGAGAGAGAGAGGTGCTTTATTGCAAACTTAAGAAGACTCAGTATGGAAAAGCGCATCCGTATTTTTTGATTTTAAAAGAAGATTCGAAGTGCATGCTTCAACCTAAATCCATGATTAATACCGTGGGGTCCAGCCTGCAGGAGAGGAACCAGAAGATCCAAACTGCAGTTTCAGGATCCTTAAGGCTTCTTGGTTGAACAGAACATTGCTTCAAATTGATTGTTAAATCAGGGAGCGTGGGTGTAGCTCATTCTATTATAATCCCCACAAATTGCTTTGTAATCGAAAGCTTTTGTTCCAGTGTCAAGTGGTTAAGCACCAAGTAAGAAGATCTATTTTACAAGACCAGACAAGATCTGACAGACAGCGGAAACTTAACTTTCAACAAATATAACAATCACCACGAGAGAACCAAAAGGTCCTCATTAAGCACTGCTGTTTTTAATTAATTGGTCCTTCAGATTTACTTCTTTAAAGCTGCTAACAGCCTTAAGCCTTTCCTAGATTAATTACAAAAGACGAGCAAATCACAATAATTAGTTTAGCTTCAGGCTCTTGCTAGGCCTCTGACCTACGTGTGTAGGTTTGCTCCATGCAGTGTAGACAGGGGGAAGCAATTTGCCTTCTTGTCTTGTTTCTGAATCAGAATTTCTGGCAGGAAGTTTTTTTTTTTTTATTTTCTTGAGTTGTTGAAAAGTGTAATTTTTCCTTCCCCTAATATATTCTTGTCACTTAGTTTAAAATGATCAGCTCTAATGACTCCCACTTGGGCTGGAAACCCTCCTTCACCAACAACAGCTCAGTCAGTGATGATGACTTTCAAGACTTGTAGTTCTTGGCTTATGGGGTCTGCAGACTCAGGGAAGTATCATTAAAAATGAATCATGCTGCTCCCCTGGGGATGTGCTTGCTTCCTGGGATGCACATTAATGTGAATCCATCACCCCTCCTTTGCCGCAGAGGGCTGGTAAGTCAACAGAGCAATGTAGGAATGAATTCCAAGAGGAACATATATATGTACCTATTTCTAAAGAGAGGGACTTTCTGTGTGTACCTGTAAGAGGCAAACCCATTGTTGCACAGAGAAGCTGGTGCTCTTTAGGTCTTTTCCTATATGACCTGTCCTTTCATCTGTAACTTGATGCAGACTTTTGAGACCATCTCTAGTCCCTTCATTCATGAAACAAATCCTTCTGTTTCAACCATCATCCCCTTGGTTTCAACGAGTCTGTTGACAGTGTAAATGGGAAACATGCTTATCTTTGCCTGGCAACCATGTGCCTCGGTTTCCCTACCTTGTAAAATGCGCACAGTACCCCCTCTTGGAGATAAGCTACATGTCTTGACTTACTCATTCTGTAAATTGCTTTGAGATCCTAGGCTGATGGGGAGATAAGGCAAAATTATTGCTGTTTGTGTTCTTGATTAGATAATCATCTGCTTAATTTCCTGTGAGTTCAATGAGACTTATCAAGGCACCTAAGAATTATGCTGAACTGTGGTTTAAGAAGTGACATCATCACAGTGCTGTACTGTCTGATATAATCAGGTGTAACCATGGATAACAACTAAAACCCATTGTTCTAAACTATCTGTTGTGCCCCTCCATGAGGCTTTTCCCCAGGGTGAAGCTAAGAGGGAGGTTTGGAGGTGAGGGCACAGGGGCTGCCTGCTCCCCATGTCCCCCAGGCAAGAGGCTTCTGTCACTCCAAAACTCTTTATCCCAGAAGCAAGGTGCAGTCCTGCTATAGAGAGAGGAGGGAGAATCCACCCCAAAGGTACTTTCTAAGCACAGTAGTGCTGTGTTAGCACAATATACTGCTCTATATTTTCCTCCTGAAAACAAAAGGAGGTTAAACTGTTCACTGGAGCTCTTGGGTTCTCTCTTCCTGCCTACCTGCCCTCTGTCTCACTGCTGTTGGGTGCAAGTTTAAAAGGTGTATTTTTATTTATTTTTTAATGCTCTTAAGACATCTTCTTTCAGACCAGACACAGTTGAACGCCTGTGTGCTGAACTGCTGGGCATGGCTTTATTGTTATCTAGAAGCTGTAGAGTGGCATCAGCTCACTGCTGTGCTCCAGCTAATAAATCTGTGCTATTTCTTGCTAAAAAATTCCCATCTGATTTGGAAAAAGTGGTAGGAACCAGTGATTTTTTTTTTTTTTTTTCACCTTTAAATAGGAAGTAGCTACAGTGGAGTGAATGCCCATTTGGAAGAGGCTTTGCTCGCGTCCTAGGACAGCTGGTACCACTAGTATCACAGCGGTAGACGGACATCAGGAGGGAGTCAGACAACCCAAGCTTGCTGCTTCCTGCTCTCTCCGGGTCCATGAGGAAAATCCTGGCCAGCACAGCTAATCCCCTTCCCTTTTATTGCTCTGACAAAAAGAAAAGGCTCCTTATCTCCCTAAACTAGAAGTGTAATGGGAAGCAAACAGGGACCTTCCTCTTCCTTCTACTTATCATTTCTTTGTTCCTCTAAATTTATCTCTGTCCCTGGACCTTAACCTTCCACTCCAAGGGCAGGACAGAGCAGGCTGATAAGCTGTCTCTGAAACCACTGGTATTGAAGCAATTATTCAGCAGCTGCAGCCCTTTGCAGCTGAGCAGAGATTACCATCTCTATCCCTGGGAAAACTGTCTTTGTGCCTCCTTAATGTATCCTGCCCTGCGGACCTTATTTATGGCACCTTCTGGCTGAATTACCAGAGTGACGCAGCCCTGGGATCTTTACTGCTCTTTCTTTGGACTCCGTCCTCAAAAACAAGGTCACTTTTTTTTTTCCCCCTCCCTGTGTACAACTGCTTATGCTTAATCCTGTTCATGGGATAGCAACACTCCCACTCGCCTCGGAGAGCTGGTCCTGCGTGTCTGCTGTCCTTGGAGAACTTGTGCAGTGGGACACAGGCAGACACAGGCCCATAGCTGCTCTGCTACCTAGTTAATAGCTCCGATTCATCGCTAATTTGAATGCAGTTGGGGAAATATTGTCTGCGATATTTCTATGGATTTTTAAAGCAATCTGCCTGTGGTTTCTGGGCACAAATTATTGCAGAATGTAGATTTGATACTTCAAGGTTTGCAAACTTAGCCCATAAGCACGCTTGGTCCCCAAGACTGGGAGTGCAGCCTTAAATATTTGTATTCACCCTTGATTCAGAGTTGAAGAAATCTATAAGAATCATTAAATTGTCACCAATTTTAAGTACTGAAGTCAGGGAAGTTTTGATGCATGGTCCAGAAGCTAAAAGCAGAAATGAGGATCATCTTTCTGGGTATTTTTTTTTTAGTATTTAATGATACTGTCCCAATAGCTGCCAGCAGGGACACACTCAGACGGAAAATAAGAGAACTCACAGAAGTTCTTTTCACTCCTGTGAACTGATGCTCGGTTATCCAGCATGTGAAATGGGTGCAGTAACACAGCAACCTGCTGCACTGTCCAGTGTTCCCTCCTGTGACTCTATGGCTTTAAGAAGCTCTTACCTCTACACACTTTATCACATTTGTTTTATTGTGCAATTTCATTATCAAACTGTTGGGATGAGAAGGAAGCAATGAGAAGTGCGAGGAGGCTGCATGTGCAGAAAAAGGCAAGACAAAAATCATTTTTCCAAAACTTCTTAGGCGAGAGTTTCCTCTGCTTGAGGAAAGAAAAGCCCTATAGGATTGTCAAATATTTCAGCAAAGATATTTTAAAAATAAATAAATTCAGCAGAGACACCCCCCCGACCCCGTCTATTAAAACCAGTGCCTCCAGTGGTAACCATGGCAGCACTGCTGGCAAGATACAACTGACAGAAAGGAAAAATGGTTTTTTTTTGTATTTTTTCCTTTCATTTACGCCTGGCACAACCTAGACCTGCGCCACTTTCGGTGCTGTTCCTCTGGAGGTGCATGTGCATGGGAGCACGGAGGGGCTTGTGCTGGGGTAGGAGAGATGGGAGGATCAGATCTTTTTTTCTGCGTTATGGATTTAGCAATAAAAGACAACTATTTCCCCTTTATATAAGCAACAGTAGGGGAAACTAAACAAAACCCTTGCCTCATTTCCTGTTGTGTTTTGAGGTTTCTTACCAACACTGAAAACCACAGTTCATTACGGGAAGTTTTAGTGGTCTGTATCTGACAGTCTTTTAAATCGGTATTTGGCATCAGCGAATGAGACACTTTTCCCTTGAAACAGGAGGGGAATTTGACTCTTTTATGTGTGTTTTATTTGAGAAATTGTGTATTCACATTTCTTGTCAAGTTTCTCATTTGTAAGCTTTGTGAAAAGCTACGCTAACAAAACCAAGAATGTTTTGAATGGTTTTCCTTCAAGTTCAATGAATAACACTTCACGATTAACCTGCCTGCTTGCCAGGGGCTTGGGAGCACGGCAGTCACTGGTCTGTTGTCAGCTTGGTTTTATATCACAGCCTCCTTGCAGAGACATTAGTTTTCATCAGTGTACTTGTTCTGGAAAGAGTTATTAGCTTGAGATGCTGGTAAATTTTTGTGAAATTAGTAGGCTTATGTTTTACACCATCTAAGGTGTTGGTATGGCATTGTGCAAGGTGCTGTACAAATACACGCGTAACGGTGCCTCCTCAAAATGTATTGTAGATTGGAGGAGCTAGCAGGTCCATGAAACACAACATTGGGTGGGTGAAAATTTCTTCAGAATTAATGGGAGGTGGCCATGAAGCAGAAGCTCCTGCTTACCTTCAGTTTGCTCTTTGCTTGCATGGTATTGCAGTGATTTTGCTCATGCACTGGAGGAGATGGGTTGGGAGGCTGTGGTTAAGAGTGTATGAGCTGGAGGAAATGTCACCTCTCCCAGTGGGGTGTCAAGCCTGAACCGAGCCCTGACTTTTTCACTACCTCATTTGTGACTCAGAAGAACCCTATTAGTCTTTCCTGCCCAGCTTCCAGTCTTAAAAAGCAGTAGGACTGCTGGTATTAATCTGATTTTGTGGAGTACACTGGGGTGCTCAGATGAGAATAAGCACAAGAAAGGCAGTGATGCCATAGGGTTCCCCAAATGACTGAGTTACTGGGCAGTCAGATTTGAGCAAAGCCAGGCCCCTCTCAGGCTGCTGTGGGAGGTTTGCACTGTGAGGAAACCCTGATACTCCAGCCACCAATGCATCAACTGGCAGTTCTCTGCGACTACAGCATCTCCCTTCTCACCTCAAGCACAGTGTTAAAAAAAGCTGTCTTGGGGTCAAAGCCTCCAGAAATACAGAACTGGGTGTTATTTAAGGATGATGGAAGCCAGTGTCATCTCCCCATCTCTACTCTCTGGAGGAGCAGGTGGAGCAGGCTATGGAGTGACGTGGCTTTGCTGCCATTCCTGCCTCTCTATGGAGACTTTGAGCCCCCAAGGAATGCCCTCAGCTGCTGTGGATCTGGCCCACAGGTTAAGTGTTTTAAAACAAGGGAGGCATAAAACAAACAGTCTGAGCGTTTGCATCTGCCACTGAGATCCATTAATTTGGTAGCATAAAGAGGGCTGCACTTTGGCATCCTCCCCACCTCCACCAGCTGCTCAAAGAAGGGATTAGCAGGGCATTTAATTAATAAACAGTGACTTTTTTTTTCCTTCACCCCACTGCCCCCTGCCAAACACAGCTTGTCCTACCTGGATATTGCCCTATGTGGCACTCAGGCTAATGCCCCCTTACCTGGGCCCAGAGAAACTCTTGTTCTTGTTTTACCACGGCACATGAAGATTTGAATAGATGGTCCAATAACCCTGTCTCCCCTCCTAAAATGGATGTGGCTAGTATATATGAGAGAAAGACAACAGGCCTTAGGAAGGAGGAGGGAAAGGTCACCCTGTCAAACTTGTGCTGCTGTGATACTTTTCTTTTATCCCTTTGCTTTACAAGGGAATAATGCAAAATCATTAAGGCTAACACCCCTTGAAAATGCAATGAGCTAATGAGCCCTGCAAGTTTTTTGGTTGAAACTTGTAACATCCTTGGGTTTTGTGCCAGGTAACGTGTTGCTATGTCGCACGCTGCCAAGGAATCCGAGTACTCCAAGTGCAGGGACACTAAAGATGCCACACAGAAGGCTCTGCATGCTTGCTGTGTTTTTCCATAGCAACAAATACGCCTGATTACAGCACATTCATATGCTCTATATAATGAACATCCCATAGGAAATTTATCACCGTGCATCCTGCATCATAATTAGAAATCAGACCCGGACAACTGAAATGAATTCCCCAGGCGCAGGATGGAGGATATGTTCTGTGTGGTGAGGGTGGTGGGAATGAGGAGAGGAGAGGGCGAACGGGCAGCTCTGCTGAGTGCCCTGGTCCAACGCTTGTTGCTGAACTTCACGGCTAGTTCTGAAATATTTGTGCTGTCCTTCCTGGCAGTATTTGTGTGTGTGTGTGTATGAGCGAGAAGAGGTGGTTTTGAGGTTTTTCTTTTCTCTCTCTCTCTCTCTCTGTCTTTTTTTTTTTTTTCTTTTTTCATTTCCCATCCTGATTTCTCTTCTGCTCCCCTCTGGCAGGGAGAAATTGAACCCAGCAGCATTTGGACTTCAGTTTTGTAGGCAAAGCAATGTTCTCCCGAGGGGCTTCTGCTGTGGCTTGGTCCAATTGTTACTGATGTATCACTTATGATATCCTTAACTACTTCAGACAAATTCAGCGGCGCTCTAATGAAAAACTAAAATACACGGGCATACTTTCAACCAGACAAATTTAATAAAGAATTTTATTCACCTGACAAATCTAATAAATTTTCACCAAATAAGGCAATGTTCAGCCTCAAGGCTAGGAGATCACTGCATGTGCAGTGTATGTGTCTTTCCAAGTCCAAAAGACTTGAGTTTTGTGGACGGTGCTGAGTTCAAAATAAAATATTATCGGCAGGTCGAAAGCTGTTTTCTAGCACAACAATTGTTAGGTATTCATATGGCTCAGTCAGTGATGATAGCTATTAAGGTAGCTACTTATATTTGCTATCAGCACCGCATTAAGGTTTTTTCCTTCCATGTCAAGATCTGCTCAGATTCAGATAATGAAATTATCTTTCTTCTCCGTTAACCTGTGTCACTTCAATTGATGAATAAATACTGCCCTTGACTGTAGTCTGGTCTGAATCCACAGGTTTTCACTATACGTCCAAGGACAGAATTTGGTCACTGTTGGTATGCAAAACCTCAAAGGGGAGGCACAAATACATCCTCGGTCTGTGCCATACTGTGTTGGTTTTTGTTTAGTTAGCTTTCTAGTTAAATCAACTGACTTGATACCAAGAGGAAATTTTCTGAGGCTTTGGTGAGTTCCTGGCCAGAGGTAGGCTGGGAATTCTTCAGGGCAGAGATGTTCCATGCTGAGGTTTATCATGTTACATCAGCTGCTATTGCAGGGTAATGTGGGAGTGAATCAGGCACCCAAATGTGGGTGTCTTGTGACATTTTAGATTCCCTGGAGCATTTGAGACAAGGCCATAGAGTTGGCATCTAGGATACAGGAGACCTGTTTCCACTTGCAGCATGCACAGTAGGATGTCAAAGTGGCAATAGATGCTTGTCAGGTACTCAAACTGTTCCCTTGTATGGTGAAATAACTATATTTATTCAATAAAAGGGCTAATTTCATTTCCTGGAGATTGAGCTCACTTTAGGCATGGTAATTCATATTTCAGTGAAATTATTTAGGATGGGCTCACAAAAGTTCATTAGGTTTCTAGTTCTTTCTGTACTAAAAAAATAAAGGCAAACCACATGCTGCCAAATTGAACTGTATTATGCTCGTGTAGTGACTCTAAGTGATTCTGTCATAGCATTATGGAAGTATAACATTTCAGACCATTACTATTGAACAACACGTGTGTAAGTGTGAAGCAATCAGTGAGACGTGCTTCATCTTCATTTTTTATCTTAGCCATAGACTAAGTTTGGATTTGGGGCATGCAAAGGGCAGCCTGCACCTAACCTTTGCAATGACATAAAGATTACTGTGGCTGCTTTATCATTTCATGGGTACTTGAGTGCGCACAGAGCTCACTTGCAGGTTGCTGTCATTAGCAAGCCTGGAGGATTCAGGGCTGGAGATCAGGGAGGAAAATTTGGCCTTGCCATGGCTCTCAGTGCAATTATCATCTTGGGAATAACTGATTCACAGGGCTGTGTTAAGGTAAAAGAGAGCAATGCCGGGTTTCTGGGGCTGACATTGCAAACGCTCTGGTAAATAAACAGTATGGTTCATTTGCTATCAACTGAGTGTTTTAACTTGGACTCATTTTGCGGATAAACCAGATCTATCACAACAAGCACATCACTTCGTTCCCGTATTCTGCACTTTGAAACAAGCAAAAATGAAATAAGTCTCTTTTCTTTTGTCCTTTCCAGGCCTGAATGCCAACATTTGTGCCAGTCCCACAGCTCTGCAGCATTAATGAAAATGTTGGATGATGCTCTATGAATTGAAGTGGCCAGAATGCTCTGTAGTAACCCTCAGATTAAGTGCTGCTCATCATATCTCAGAGGTAAGGCAGCTGGGCAAGCAGACTGGCAGCCAGCCCAGATGCCTAGAGGGCACCTGCTGGGCACCAAATGGCATTTGTGCTCTGTGTCCAAATGCTCTGGCTGCAAAAGGCCCTGTTTCGCAGCGCCTGTGCCTAAGGAAGTGTTCTTTGGTCTCCGGAGGGGATGCTACGCAGTTCCCATGCCATTTGTTCCTGCTGTTTACCAGCTCGCTTCCCAAAGTGGCCGGGTCAGGTAGAAGTGAGTTTTCATTGGGAGGAGACATTGCAGAAAGCGCTGATGTCTTGTTTGGCATACGGTGGAGAAGCATGATTTTTAGATTTTTCTTGTTTCTCCTTGCTTACAGATTCTCAGGGCAAGAGACAGGTTAGTAAATGGCTGCCATGTGGAGGGAAAGAGTAATTTTCATCCTCAGGTTTCCCGTCACGTGGGGCCAGCAGGCTCCCTGCTGCTTGACACCGCATCTTGCTGTGATTTATTGTAATGCAGAGTCCACAGCTCTAAAAGCTCCTCTTTCCATAGTCAAGAGGCTGCAAGTGAGTTTTATTCATTTTCAGGGAATTTTCTTGATTATGGACAAAGAAAAGTCCATTCCTGGTGGTTAGCACCCTTCCTGCCGAAGATCTGGGCAGCGACTGGGATGGGTTCCTAAGGGTTTGTGCTGCAACGTGATCTGCGGTTGAACACGATGACCGAGGGATTATCGTCCTAAATGCTCCCTGGATTAGATTTTCCTTTGGGAGTCAGGTGTTCTTCCTAATAAAGCATGGCTAAGGCAGGGTGTTAAAGTGGCATCCTGCGTTGGTTTAGGGTGACTGACTGACAGACTGTATCCTGCAGCACTTACTGCAATGCTATCAGGGCAGCAGAGCGGGTTTTAAAACCATCTATATATGAAACGAGTTTGGTGCAGCAAGAATAGATCAGAGCAGGAAAAGAGAGATGAGTAAGGAGGAGGGGATGGGAAACAGACTGATACTTCTTTGGAGGGAGGAAAAGGAATGTGTAAAACAGACACAGGAACAGTAGATCAAAGTAGCCCAGCAGGAAGAGGAGAAAGAGCAAACTAGTTATTGCATGAACAAAAATATAATCGTGGATGAGACATGAAGGGAATGACAGGAGGAAAGGAACAGAGATTGAGAGTAAAAAGAAACATTTTTCCTCTTAGAAAAGAATAGAAGAAGAGTAATAAAAGATAGGAGTGGGAGGTGAAAGAGAATTAGATGAAGAGGAGGAAGGCTGGAAATAAAGACACACTAAAATGGTGTCTGTGTGACCCCAGGGGAAGAGCAGCAGCTTGGAGATGTATCTTGAAAGTCACTTTGGGTAGCACATGATGAGGCTTAGCTTTGGCAGGAGCTTTTTTCTTTTGGGGAAGAACAATCTGTGTCTGCACTAATTTTGGGGTGGTCTGGATGCAGATGGGGGCCACAGAAATGAGTGTGTGGCTGGAGCCCTGGAAGAGGGAGCCGAGTCTTGTTTAAGGTAAAGGAGAAGAGTCCAGGGAAGCATGACCAAGCTGCTGTGGTTTAGTGAACCAAGCAGTATGCAATGACATTTCCCTTAAATCCCTGCCTGTGATTAGTTTGCTCCAAGGGAAGCCAGATCGCTGGTGTCTCGGAGCAGAGCAGTGGCTGGCTGCACAGCACCCTGAAGGATGCACCTGGGCTGCATGGCTGCCTGACCTTTCGGAGACAGGGTCATGGGAATCAGAGCAGTGGAGAGGTTGAAAACAATCCTTGGAAAATACCTTGAAGAGAAAGTAAATACCTTTGCACTCCCCTGCCTGCACATACTTGGACAATTTTGGTGTCTTAGCCCTCAGGCCCCTGCTCACTTAGGCGACCTGCAACCCAAATACTCCTTCAAGTGGTAACAGAAATAAATCAGTAGGGATAAGGAAAAAGGATGAGAGTGGGAAGGCAGACAAGCAGGGAGAAAGATGAGTCCTGCAGTCATAGGGCAGGGTAGAGATACATGGACAAGGAGATGGAAGCATGTTTGCATAGTGGCTTTCCCTTCAAAGGACGTGTTTGGTGGCCAGGCCTGTTGAAGGCTCAGCATGTGTTTGTGTAAAGCCCTTTTAACCCCTTCCAGGTCCTTTGGTTTGCTGGAGAACCCTTGGGGAGTGGGAAGCAGCATGTGGCTCCCCAGAGCCTCCTGACTGGGTGCGCAGTCCTTGCTCTCTGCTCGGGACTGGCATGGGGAGGTCAGGGGCTGCGGCAGCTCTGCCCTTGCAATGTGCTTCAGTCACCCCAATGAGTTTCAGATCCAGCCACCCTCTGTCCTCCTCTGCTCACCAATCAGGACGACAAGAGGTGTAGCCAGCATCCTACCAGTTTTCACTGAGCAAACAGCACCTGGGCCAAGAGCACTGCTGATGAAGTTTCTCAAAAAGACAATCTCCCAGCATCTGCTTTCCATCTTACACCTGGTTTTTACACTCTGGCTTCATTTTTTAAATTTTGCATGTTTGTGAGCTTTGCAAACAGCAAAACCAGTATTACACTGTACTTGAACTGACATTGAGGTCAGAAATCATGAAGTGTTTGAGGAAGAAAAGAAAAAGACTTGGGGGAAGCTGATACAAAATATGAATACATCACTCCAACTTCAAACCGTGTCTTCCACTACACTGCCTGGAGTTGTAGCAACGAGAAAGTTGTGTGATTTATGTTCGTGTTGTGGCTGCCTTGCACTTAGCAGAGTTTTAGCTGAGGCAGAGAACTCAATTGAAAAGCAGAGTTTATCTGTGGCCAGGACTTGCATATGGGCAACCAGTACCGGCTCAGTATGAGCAAAATCTCACCTGGACTGTGCAGTAAGGATAAGCCTTGTGAGCCTTTCTGAGGCTTTCATACATACTCAGTTCTAGTGGGCTCCTGCCTGGCTTTCCCTGCCTCTGGCTGCTTGCTGATAGTGTCCAAATCCTGCCCTTTTGGCAGCTGGAGATGCTCTTCTTCATGCTGCCCATCTCCTGTGGGCTAATGGGATAGATGTGTCCCTCATTCATCATCCCTGGTGCCCATTGCTTGGTGGACCAGCTTGCTTCCTTCCCAGCTGTAACCAGCATTGTTAGGCTTTTGGCTCTAATAGTCTTAATTTGAAGCTCTAATGGATATCTACACAGATAACATGCTAATTTATTAGTTCAGCTCAACTGGGCTGTAGGATGAAAAATGATTGCGGAAGACTTTTAATAAAATTCAAAGGGATTTTATAGGTCTCAAGCCACTTTTAAAATGCAAAAGAAAGCCAAGAGTATTACTTTGTTAACCCACATAATTCTATCCTGCCTAATGAGGTCTGGAGCTAATCTCCAGCACTCTGCCCTGGGATCAGAATTATTGGAGCAGGTAAACACCACTAAGTACCGTGCTGCATCTGAGTTTTGGTTGCATTGTCACTGTGACTTTCTGTTCCTTCCCTTTTATGAACTTTTCATAAAGCTCAGAATAGAGATGATTATGTAAAAACAAAGATTTGGCTTCCTGTAGTTACTTGCATGCAGTAGCCTCCTTTTTCCTCTCTGCTGCTAGGGTTTAGGCACTCAAAGAAAGCACGGCGTTTTGGCCTGGGGAGTGCACAGGTCTTTTATTTTCAGATTGCTTTTCCAAAGGGATGTAAAGAGAGCAACCCACAAAAGCAGGCTACTTAGCTCTGAAACTCATGCTGCAAGCTCAGGTTAAGCAATGTATTTCTTTTTCATGGCACTTCACATTTCTTACTCATTTCTGCAAAGGTATTTAGCAGGTTTTGGGAGGGAGAGGAGGGGTACATAAGTAAGGAGGGAAATAGCCTCCTTAATCCTGTTCAGGAGAGAGCAAAATCTTCTAACATAAATGTGGAAGGAATGTCTATTCTCTTCTACTTTATTTATTTATTTATTTTTAACTGGTACAGTCAATCAATGCAGTTTGACAATGTCAGTGTCAAAGAGGACAGAAAACACAGACTGAGACTACCAATTACTATAAACTGGTAACCCCACTTGATTCACTGGAGTTGCACCACCTCGAAACCTGCTTCCCGTTTGAGAAGCTGTAATAAACACTGTCCCTGTCAGTAGTATTTCAGCTGAGACCTTGCCACTAAAACCAAACAAAGCATTAAAAAAGTCAGTCTTGTTAAGGGTTCCTCTAGCTTCTCACGCAGCTCCCTCCTTGTATGGGTTGTGATGAAGCTTATTTTGGACTGAATTAAAAACAAGGCAATCAAACCCCAGTTCTTAGAATGGTTTGGAGAAGTTCATCTGAGTTTCCAGAACATTACACCATTACGCAGCAGGCTCCGCTTTGCTGGTTTCACAATGTGTACAATGCCATAACCAACAATAAGGCAAAACTAGGTGAGCGTAGAGCTCGTTATTACACTTACGAGTTTAATACAGCAGCACCTGTCCTGTGTTCAGCGCACATTTTGTGAAGATTTTTAAGAATCATGATATTACTATTTTTTGCCTGCCTGTGTAAGCAGTGCTTGCCACAGTAATCAGCAATGCACCGTCGTGTATGTGGTTCAGATGCTGGAGATAGTTTTGTTGAACCAAGTGACCTAGCAATTCACTTTGGTCCCATTACTCAGTGATTATAGTGTGACCTGGGGAATATTAGCTGCAGTCAAAGCAGAGGAGGTTAAGGTGACCACTTACCAGGAAAATGTAGCTTTCAGGGTATAATCTGTTTACAAGCATTTAATTGCAGTAAATGAGCCAGGCAGAAGGTGAGGAAGATCTGAAACACAGAGGAATAATAAATTGACTCATGTTTATTTAAGCACTTATATCTTCTGAAGCTGGGCTTAGCCTGAGGATGCATGGGGATTAAGACATGCTTGCAAAGCCCCTTGTCTTCTGCATCCCACTTTTCCCCCTGTAATGTCTCTATCCCCTTCCAGCGGGGTCTATGCACTCCTATATAATTTTTTTTTGCTCAGAAAATTCTTCCCTGTAATCTGTGCTGTTCAGTCCTGTACATCTCTCTACCAACCTGTTCCTTGTGCTTCAGTAAGTGCTGTTCTTTCAAGCCGATGTATCTTCTCCCATTTTCCTTTAATTTGAGTGTAGAATTCCTGTCTTGCTGCCTGAATGTGTAAACTGGGTTGTATCACTTCAGGTCAGCTGAAACCTGTACTTTCCAGAAGTAATTAAACAGATCCCAAGCCCAAATTAATTTTGAGCTAAGTTCTAAAATGCTTGACATAAAATGGATTATTTTCTTGAGTTTTCCTATTGGTGAATCCACATTTAACATCAAACCAAAAATTTAATTAGCTTTTTTTTTTCTTGCAAAATGTCAACATTTTCATTTTGAAAAATGTTGAAACAAAATGTTCTGACGTTTTTGGAAAAATCTATCTCCTCCTGTCCCAATTTCCCTTCCAAAAACCTATCATTAATTTGCTATTCATAAAAATAACCTCATCAGCATTTTTGGGCCTGTTTCTTGCAACCTGATGTAGCAGAGCTGTTCATCTCCTCCTTTTGGTTAGACTACTCATGGGATTACAAACCTACTTGCATTTTTGGATTGCTCCTTGAATCAGAGCCTGCGCTGGGTACAACAGAATGTGCTAAATGGGAGATGTGGCCCCATTGGCATGGTGGCTCATATTTTGCATGTGGACTGCTGTGGCTGGAATGGCTGTCATGTTGGCTTCACTGTAGTTGCTTTTGGCTGGCTGTGTAAGAGCTTCACCTACACCTGACTGATGGGCACTAATAAGTCTTGATGGCCCTGATGGGCTCCACCTGGGGCTCCAGGAGCCCATGTCAGCTCTGCCTGGGGCCATTCCCCTTCCCCAGAGATGCTGTAGTGTGTCTCCAGCTCTGCCATGGGCCCTGCTGAGACAGGCACTACCTGCAAGCTGATGTTCTGTCTCAGACTTGACCCATCCCCATAGAGGTGCTTGATGTCTAGGACTGCGGCTGCCCCTGCAGCTGTCCTGCCTTTTACCCCTTAGGGTAAAAGCCTTTGTTTCCCTCAGCATTGACTTGGTGCTTGAGTCCTAGAAGATGCTCCTAACCCAATAAAGACCCGCAGAAATGCTGTATTTGTCAGGTAAGGAATATTGTTATCTTTGTTTTTTGGAGGAAGAAAGGAAGCATGTTTTCCTAGCTCTTGCTGATTTGTAGTAGTTGCCTTCATTTTTATGACTTACTATGGTTCTCCCTTTCTGGCTATAGTCAAAAAGTATTTTTTCACCATGATTCCCATATAGCCCCAGCTGAACAGCCCAGTATGGCTTGTGCTGCACTATCCTGCTGCCCTCCCTCCATCGCACGCTTCCCATGTGGGCTCCTGCTGGGCCCCTGCCTGCACCCTTCCCTCGCTGCTGTGGTCGGGCACGCAGGACGAGATGCAGCCAGCTTGTTTTACATGGCATTACAAGCAGCAGTTTGCTGCCCAGCAAATCCCAGTAACACCTCTGAGGCTGTGACAATGTGTCGTGGTCTTCCCGTTTCAGCTCAAAGTCCCCTTTTCTCCCTGTTGTGCGAGACAAAAGGTGAGCGAGCAGCGAAAGCTGTCACACGCGTTAGTTATGATTCGATCAGCCCTATTTACGATCTCATGATTCAAGCTTCTGGCTTGGAAAACGGTGGTGCTCATGGGCTTGTTTTGTTAACAAGCTCTTGCAGGATGGCTGTTGGAGGCAGTCGCGCTGGTGAGGTGAAAGCCTTGCGGTAGCCGAGGCTGCGGTGCTCGAGGGAGCAGAGCAAGGTGACCCGCGAGGTGCTTTGTTGCTGTGATTTATCTGGGACCTGTGTAGACTTTCTCCTTTGACGTTGTCTCTTATAGTTTATGCTGTCTGCAGTTGGGGATGAGGCTGGGAGGAATCATGAGGAGATTTTCTAATTTCCCCTGGTGCAGAGCCGACCCTTGTTGGCATGCGCGAGTCTAATGGGCTGCGGCGTGTGGGTGGTCCGCACATGGGGTGCGTTAAGCAAGCTGCCAGACCCCGGCACACCGTTAGTTGTGGCTCCCATAAAAGATGCATCGCACATATGGTTGGTGCGTGCACGCCCTGTTTGTATTCATTTATTGATCGGCCTTGAGGGGCAGCTGTGATAGTTAACCGTCATGAGCCCCTGAGACCCAGCTCTGTTGGATGCAGCTCTTGTGCCCTACAAGCACCCGTGCCGGTCAGCCAGAGCGGGAGTATCGCTGTCTGTGGATGCAAAACGTCGATCGTTACTGTTCGTTCCTGGTGTCTGATGTCCCAGGTATTTACTGTGTCTGGTTTCAAGCTGGGGACTGTTCCGATGTTTTGAGTTAACTCAGGGCTTAGTCCCGTTCCTATTAAAACTCATGAAAAGATTCCCATAGGTTTCTGTTGCAACCGGACCTCCTTGTCTGCCTTTCACTTTCTGAAGAACAGATTAGTCGCATGGGATTTGCAGCGTAAAACTAACTGTGCCAAAAAATGTAGACAACTTTGCAAGAGCAGACATTTCAAATTGCTGGGCTGCAGATGACTTGGAGCAACTTGTAAAGCCATCCGAAATGGAAATATTTTTCCTCATTTTGAATAGAGATTTTTTCCAAGTTAATCTGCAAATGGGAAAAAAAAATCTCCTGATGTTAAAAAGGAGTGTTGTTTGGCTTGGGCAGTGATTTCACTGGGTTCACTGGTGATCTAAGCAAAGGCTTTTGGTGAAGGAAAATTCTGTGCCCCATTTTTGAACAGGATCTGGCTCTTGTGCTGCTCCTTTGGTGTGCACTGTGCTCAGACAGGACACTGACCCTCAGCCTCTGCTGAGGCTTCCTACTGGGGATGGAGGTGAGGGAAAGACCTTTCTGCAGCCAAGTAACTTAGATGTGTTAGTGTACGTCAGAATGGTTGCCACATGAAGAAGACACTGCTTATAAAGGGAATTATCTGAGGAGCAGCAAAGCAGTGAACTTCAGACCACTCTGGATGTTCCCTGCTTCACCTGCTGTGGTGGAGCAGATGCTCCTGCAAAAGGAGCTGCCCGAGTGTGCCCTGCACACTGCTGGGCTGTGTGTGGGAGCAGTGACCCAAGCTTGGCTAGCTGCTGGGTCCCGGGTTTTAAAGTCCTGACCTGAGGTCTGCAGTGTCAAAGAGTAGGGCAGAGAAGGAAAGTGAAACAAGGAAAAAGAAGCTGGGGGAATATTTTAAAGAAATGGTGGCTCTCATGCTGCAAGAGGCCATGACTGGACTCAATGCAGTGCCCTGCTCTGATATCCCCGATCCCAGGACACAACTTCTTTCAGTTCCTTCTAGACACTCGAGAATAGGAAAGACCATGTAAAGGCTGCAATGGGCCTTGTAGTTACCTTCAGGAAGACCTGCTTGGCCCCAAGCTGGTAAGAAGCTCCTCCCCACTGTATGCTCCTGCCCTGCTCCCCAGGAAGCAAAAACTTTTTGAATTCAAAGAAAGGTGATCTGAACAGCAAAAGGCCCCGAGAAGATGGTATGTCAAAGCCAGGCAATAATTTCCCACCGCCTTAAGGGCTGCGTGGGTGTTAGCATCAGAGTTAGTTTCTTAGAGTGCAGTGAATGTCATCCGAACTTTAATGCTATTCATCTGATGGGTTTTTTGTTTGTTTGGTTTTTTTTTGTGGGTTTTTTTTTTTGTGTGTGCGTGTTTTGGTTTGTTTATTTATTTATTTATTTAATTCTACTAGTGAGCAAAGCCCCACAGCAGCGCGTAGGGAAACTCAGGCTGTGCTGCTGGGCAGGGCATGACTGTGGCTCGGTCTCCCCATTGGTAAAATAGAGGATATCATCCTTCACTGAGGGCTGTGACGGAAAGCTGTGTAAGAGCTGGGCATTTTGTTATTTCTCTGTGTGTTTGAGAAAGGGAAGCAGAATTTGGTCTTTTTGTTGTAAAGCCTTTTGAGTGAAATCTTTGTGGGTAGAGTGACCTTAAAATACCTACCTGAAATAGGTAGGTGCCTATTTTATATCTTCAGATATCCCTGCAGAGAAGTAGCAAGAGTAGCCCTGGGAACAGGGATATGATTTAGAGATGTCAACTCCCTAGGCAGATATCTAGTTTGCTTTCAAGTATTCCCCTAGCACTTACAGGAGCACTTTTCCCTTTATTTATTTATTTATTTATTTATTTTATTTATTGCCTGCCTAATGGTTCGGCCTTATCACAGAGCATGATAGCAGCATATCGCTGAAGTATAGCTTATAGTCTGCTATTGCAGGCACAAGTAGTAAATAGCCCATTCAGAAAAAATAAATGCTACTTTTATCAGTCTGTCCGCAGCACCCATATGTCCAGTTTGGGACTGATCACTCATGCAGAAAAGCTAATAACACTAAGTACTCTGCTTTTAGACTCCATAGAAAGAGACAGGGTATGTGACCTCTGTTTGCACCACAAGCCTGGTATTGTGCTGCTTCACCCCTTGCCAAATTTTGTTTGTTTTAAGAAGGCAGCAGGTGTGGAGCAAGAGACAAGTGAGGGAACAGGATAAAGAATTTTAGGCCTGGTTAAGAACACTTTAAATGTGAGGACATCAGGCTTCCACCTTATAAAGCTATGCCCAGACTAGGCATAATTCCTCTTCAGGACCCGTGTGTCAGACCTGAGGAAGACAACAAACCCTTGTGGCCTGAAAAAAAAAAAGAAAACCAAAAATCCCATCACATGGAGTTCCCAAACATTTCCACATTTGGCTATGAAAAGAGCAGTGTGAAAATGAGAACCATCTACAGCATCTTACCCTGGCTCTTCTGAAGAGAAACTGTATCCTCTGGTTATTGGAATGAATGGTTAAATAACCCCTACCTAGAGTCTTCGTTTCTTGACTTTACTGGAGAGGGAGAGGTTTAAACTTCCAGATGTTTGCTGTTTGCCATAAGGCTTGTGGTGCATCAGTGGCTTCTGGTCTGCTGCTACGGCGAGGGAGTTTCATGGCTCTGGGCTGTCTGGGTCCCTCTGATGTTTTTCTTGGTCATTCGATTCATTCAACTTGAGGTTTTAATTAGGGTATATTTGAGCTCAGAACTGACATGTGAGTCAGGTGGAATTTTATGCTGCAGTGCTCAAAGGAAAAAAAATGAAACTCCACTTTCAGCATTGCCAGAAATTACAGTAAATGATATACCTGTATTAGCAGTTTATTTGACAACATAACTACAGATTGGTGACAACTATTAAAAAAAAAAAAAAAGAAAGAAAAAGGGGAAAATAAGACATTTTTATTATATGTTAGCATCTCTGGGAATAAGAATTGGGGGTGGGTGGGGGAAAGGCTAAGAAAGCAGATATAGCCTGGATCTTTGCAAATGTTCTGTAACAGCAAAGGGCTAAAATCTTCCATTATGATATCTGAAACCCAAGATCTAGTTTTCTTTCTTATGACTATGTCCTGATGCTGAGAATAGGACACTTCAGAGTGATGGTTTTTTCATAGCTCTACAGAGAGCAGGGTGCTGTGGGAGGAGGCACAAAGGCACAAGATTTGTGTTAAGAATATAAGTGGTGTATTAATCTTCCTAGGATTTCACAATGTGTAGAAGAGTGCTTGGGAATAACAGAGCTTCTTAGTAAATGGCCAGACTCTTGACCTTGCTGTGTGCTATCAAAAAGCGGGGAAAAATTAAAATAAACATAACAGCCCACTCTAAATTTTAAGTATAACCAGAGAGAGAGAGAGAGTTACAAGGTGCTGGCCTGCCCTCTCTGCAGACTTGGGTAACCATCGCTAAAGGGAAGAGCAGTGTGAACCTTTGGGACATTGCTAAATTCAGCGGTTTGGTGATGGGAAAAGCTGTACATTTGGTCTCTTGTATCAGTGTGCTGGAGTTGTGGAGACCTCCTTGCATAGGGAGAAAGCCTTGCCAGTGCCTGGCTGTCATGAGGATCCATTTCTAAACCTGAAATCTCAGTTGAATCCTGCAAGGGTGAGGTGTTTCCAATTGATCCATTCTGGACAACTTCCTGCTGCTGAAGTATACAGAAGTATTTGATAGATGCTTATAATAGCTCTCAACCTAAATATTTCTGTTGGATTCAAGAAGCCAAGTATCTCTTTAAAATGCCTTTCCAAAATTGTCTGCAGACGTCTCCTCCATTATAACTGATCCCAAATTTGAGTGTCTCATGCATTTGTAACAGGTGCCATAGGAAACCTATTAAACTTCTTAAAAGGGAACACCAGCTAACAGGTAATACCATAAAGATGTTACTATAAAGGGCAGCATTTTAGGACACTTAGACTATTTTTGGGTGTGTATTTTCTGTTACATTAACACAGTGTTTCCCTCAGATTTGTTGACCTTTTATTTTTAGTGGGTTAAATGACTTAGATGTACCAAGGATCTGGCCTTCTTTCTATGAAAAAGAAAGCTAACATTTAGTGCAAAGATTTCTCTTCATGAGCTAGGGGAGAATTTCCTCCTTTCTGATGGACCCAGCCCTTTAAAGTCTCTGAAAGGAAACCAAACATCTTTAATTCCCAGGAGATATCTCAGAGGATCAGAGCTGAAATGTTACTCTCTGAACTATCAGATACAGAGACCTCTGCATGACCCTTTGTGTTTCAGAGTCTAGAGGCTGTGGATTCTCCAGAAGAACCTATTTCCCCTATAACCAGGGGCTGAACAAGAGTGCACGGTTGTAGAAGTTTAAACTACATAAGGTCAGCTGCTGCTTAAATCCTTGCTACCAGCTCTGTAGATATTTTTGCTTTGTTTCTAAGTAAGCTGAGAGTCCTGGTGCCAAAGGGCAACATGTAAATTGTGCTCTTATTCTGAAGCATGTAAGGTAATAAATGGTGCTGTCAATTGTTTTCACTCAAGTGACAGATTTATTCTCTTCAAAATGAATGACCAGGAATGGCTATTATTGCAAAAAATTCACTACGTATCATCTTGTGCCTGTTGTTTAACAAATAATGCTGAAGTCTAATTGCCTTCCTCCTTGGCCAAGTATCTATGACTTAATGTTTTTTTTTATTGATGACTTGTAATTTACCATTGCTTTTGATGTGCCATCTGATTGAATGTCTCTGTGAATCACATCTGCAATCTAGCACCATGTGTCCCAAAGGAGTATTCCTTATCCTGTTGTTTTCTAGTGATCTGCGTAAAAACAATCTTTCTGGTTTTTTTTTACACAAACTATTAAGCTTCTGGCTCCCAATTTCTAGGTTGAAATTCCAGCTTCTGGCAGATGCATTGAAGTTTAGTAAATCAGTTGCATGTGGGAATGTATGATGTTTTATAGTACTACCAAGGAGTGGTTTTAAATCTCAATAGCACTTTTCCAGAGTGAACAGGAATTAGCCTGGAATCTGATCCTGCATTTCTGCCGAAGCTCTCCTGGAATCTGACTGAAGCCCTTTCTCATAGCACCTTGTTTTCCAACAACAAATTGCTGCAGCTGGTTAACAAGTCACCTCAAACCTTATCATTTCTTTAAGATTTTGTGATTCGGGAAAGCCCTGTTTTCTGTAAGTCTGCATTCCATTTTTTTTCTAGTCAACATTGCAATCTCTTTAATGTTTTAGTAAACTTGAGAGGAGGTTATAAAATAGCATATAAAACTGAAAAGCTTGCATAAAGCTTGTGCTCCAACAATATATTTCAGAAAGAGCTGATTGCAGACAAATGTGGAAGTTAAAAAAGGTGATGGGGAGCAAAGATAAAACTTCTGCCTGCAACAAACTTCCCCCTTGTAGCTATTGAGGTCTGTTGCGGTTGAGAATGCAGTGAAGTGGTCCCAAAAAGGCCATCAGAGATGTAAACAGAGGTGGTGGAGACAGCTTGTGGCCCATTGGCTGCTGTGCCAGCCAAAGCGGTCCATTTCAGATTCTTTTGTTACGAAGATCTAGAGAAATGCAAGTTGTGCACTGGTGTAATGGGCTGAATTAGACATACAGTGATTTAATCTGAAGGTATTCCAAATGGTTGTATGGACACATTGAACTCTCCTCTGGTTAAAGATGGCTAATACTACTGGTATGGCTTGTTTGTTGTCTTTAGTTGTGTTTTTACGGCAGCATCACACTGTATTAGTCATCCTGGTGTAGTTACAAAATATGACTTTTGTGTGGAGATAAATTTTTAGCAAACACTTACTGCCAAGGCTTGCATTTGCATTTCTTTATTGCATTAATGCTCCATTAGTAGACTTTCTCAAGCAGCAAAGGCTAAGGTCTGGTTTGCCAGTAGGTGGAGGTTAAAAAGGGGAAATAAGATGGGGAAATAAAAATAGAGGATAGAAGCAGGACAGGAACTGTGACTTGCATTACAGTCACTCAGAAGTCAGTGGAAGCGCTGAGGACAGTCCCTGAGCTAATGTGCCAGTGCTTTAGCATCCTCTGGGCTGGGAGTGGAGCCCTTCAGGTGAGGAATGTCTGGAACCCCATTAGTGGGAGTGGAGACCCCGACTTGCCAGAGGAAGCATCTCTGAGGATGCTTGCTCAGGAAGCTGTTATTCTTCAGCAAAAGCAATTTGCTAGCAAACCCCCAGAACGGATTGCTTTGTTCTGTTAAAACAAACATCCAGTAAATTCAGCTACAAACTTTTACTATCACTCAGCTCTTATCTTACTCTATTCCAATAGAGCTATTTGATGACCTAAACAGTGGCCTTGAATCCAGTAATCAGTTCAAGTGTGCAACAAAATCCTTTCTTTTTTCTAAACAAGTACAAGTAATGAGAGGTTGTCTTGACCTTTTATCTCCGCATGCTGATCTGCTCTTTGAGGGTCTCAATGGAGGACTTGGCTCTCCAGACTCTGCCTTGGCTGGGACATGTTGTCTCGTAACTGCCTGGCAAAGCAAAGGAGGTAACTATACCCCTAGCCTGAAAGGCAACATGGGCTGGTTGGTTTTACCTGGGCTACCACCAAGAAGTTCAGCTGGTTGGTTTGCCTAGATAATTTTTAACTCCTTTTTAGCCTGGAGGGATTTGGAGAGTAAATGATTCAAATGATTCACTCAAGGAGACAGCCAGGTTTAGCACTGAGAAGCCAGTGATGCTGGTAACTTTTTGTCCCAGCTATAAGTCTCTGATGGTGTGGAAAGGGTTAAATTGCAGCCAGTGACAATGCACACTCAGGGGCTGCAAAGCATTTGTCTGAGGTCTGGGACTATGCTTATCCTCACAGTGAAATATTATCCCTTCGTGGTTAACAACTAGGAGCAAACCTGTTCATCGTGGAAGCAGTTTGGCATAATTAGCCAGTTAAAGAAGTCTGCCTATTGATTAACTGAACTAAATGACCCATAATTAACAGCACAACTGTGGAGCTAATCTATTTGGTGGTGTTTTCCTTCCCCTTAAAGATTTGGAACCTGCAGGTCTGTTCATTATTAGGGGATGGGTTGGTGAGGAGTCCGCACGGCGTGGTAATTGAGTTAGTGTGCCCCTGCGGGGCTCTAAAGCACGGGCTGGCGCGTTGTAAAAGGCCTGCTGGCACAGTGCTTTCATCTCTCGGACCGCAGAGGTACCAGCGTGAGTCCTGCCGACTCCGGGCAGATTCGCTGCTTTTCTGAGAGTGCACAGAAACACCTGCTCCAGAAGACGTCGGATTTACTGGGGGCTTGGCAGGAGTTCGCTTCAGCCCTACAAGCAGCTGGGCAAGTGCGCTAATTCGTGCTGCCTTCAGAGACCTCCGTGGGCTACAGGGGCTTTGCCCGGGCCATGGTCAACAAGAGACAAAGCTGGAGCTGAAGTCTTGTTTGTTTGGATAGCTTGCAGTGTTGTTTGGATAGCTTGGATAGCTGTTTGTTTGGATAGCTCGCAGTGTTATTTCCTTGTTAAAAGTTGCCTATTTACAGTTGTGATTTATGTCTGGCATGATGTACAGCCTCTATAAAACATACCTGAACCGGAGCTTAACTTGAGTAGTTTAGAGGAGCTCGAATTAGACCTGTATATTACTGCATCTCTCATTACTGTCTCTGTAGAATGCTACTTTCTTCTCACTCTTTTTCTCAGGTGTCCTATTAAAGATTACGCTAGAGTGAGTTCATTGCTCTACCCTCCCTTTGCTGCGAGGTCATAAAAACGGAAAGGGTTGCACGCTGGTGCTGAGATCAGCCAGCCTGCACGGTGCTAGCTGGGACCGCCGCTGCACCAGCCTGAGTTACTGATAAAATTAAACTACAGTTTCAAATAGCCAGAAAGGAAACAAAGATTATTTTTTGAAAGCTGACTCTTATCTGCCTCCTCCTCCCGAGTAATCCCCCAGAAAAACACAGAAGTATAAATCTGACCGTATTGGCTCTCAGAGAGTTGAGTGTAGGGTTAAAGGACTCTAAAGACTAGTTTTTCCTCTGTTTAGCTTACTGAAATAATCAGAAATATTTCCACCAACTTTACTGGGTGTTAGAACAGGCCCCCCAGATCCTCATCCACTGAAAAAAGCTTCAGGCTGTGTGCTTTCTGGCACAGGAGGAAGATTCTTTCTCCATGTTATTTCCCTAAATCTCTATAAGTTTTTAGCCAACAACAATGGAAGGTGCTGGCCACAGTGTTTGCTCTGCTGATGTCCTCAACCTGAACCAGTAAAGAAGCCTTTCAAGAAATAAAGACTTGTGGTGATTTTGGCACACCTGCACCCCAAAGGAGGACTGGGAGAGGCAGAGCTGCCTCCTGCCAGCTGGGAGCTGTGCAAGGAACAGAGGTACCTGGCAAAAAACACAGGGATGGAGGTACCCATTCCTTCAGGCTGGGAGCTTCATGCTCTTCACTTCATCTTGCTCCAGGTCTTTAGGTTTCTGGGTCAAAATGGACTCCAGTTTGGGGAGGCATTTTCTAGATGCAGACCCCGCTCTAAGGGTTTGAACTGGTTTTGGAAGCTGGACTCATGTCTCAGCTGTAAAACACTTCAGTGTGTATCTGGCTAGGGAATGACCTTACCACAAAGATGGTCTATAGGAACTGTGCAAGGAGTGTAGCTGGAGCTGCAGAAAAACATTGTAAGCAGTTATAAGACAGCTCATAAGTGAACCTGATTGAGGACAAAACCACACAGCTGCCTTTTAAAGTTGATTTTTATCTCATTCTGTCCTTTCATCCTGCCTTTCATAAACATTGCCATGAGGGAATAGTTAGTAAGGCCTTATCAACAGTTTGGCACCTTCATGCAATGTCCAAACAGCAGAGATGTGTTCAGCTAAGCATCTGACTGTGATCCAGGAGTCTGCTTTGGTCATAATGGTGGGAAGCAGGGAGAGAGAAGGCTGCTTTCTGCCTCTGACTGCAGAAGGCCATGCTGACATTCACATCACCTTGCTCCCCCACAGCTGCAAATCTCTATAGCAGCTCTCACATTTGTCCACCTGTAAGCCCTCTAAGAGGCAGTGAATTAGCTCCCTGCAAAGATGTGAGAGCTTAGAGTTGCATGAAATCTCACCGGGCTTCCCTTACACGCGTATGTCTGAAACCCTCCCGCGAGGGATCAGATCCCGGGAAGGCAGGGATCACTGAAATGCCAGTGCCGGCCTGTTGCCAGCCAGTAAGGCAGCCCTCAGTTGTAATGTTATTGGGAAGAAATGAGATGTCTTCTCTCGTCTTCTTTGTAGAAGTGGCACTTCTTGATGTATTTGATGCTTTTTAAGAGTTTGGATTTGCCCAGTATGGTGCAGGGGCTTTTGCTTTGGCAGCCTGGCATTGAGTGATGAGTTGCTTCCAGTAGCTTGCAGATCCCCCAGAAAAACTTGAGCTTGAGAGTTTGTATTCTTTTATCTATATATATATATAGATATAGATAATGTAATGTATATATTATTAAAGAAGCTATGACTGTATTTCTTAGCAGATCACATTATACCTCATGTATCAGCATGCAGATACTCTTAAGAGTGCCTTGCTTGCATAACACAGCTTTAATAGCTGTAGCAAGGCAATTAGTACATCATTCCACTTGAACTTTAACATAGTAATTGGCAGTAAGTAATCCCCCTCTGATGCTCTACGCAGCCCATGTTGTGAACAAATATCAGAGCAGCCCTGTTTACAAAAGAGAGGGAAAAAAAAGTCACAGCTGCTGATTAAGGCCAAGGAGGTGGATTTTGGGTTGATGTTTCATGATGACGAACATCAGCGGTGGACCAGAAGCGCTATGAGACCTCTCACTGGATGCAGCATCCTGATCTGCTGCGTCTCTGAATGGGCAGGGTGTATTGGTGCTGTGGCCATTCCCAGAGCACAAGGGTGGGGAATCAGCAGTGTAGTACTGCTGTGGTTTCTTCTGCAAGGGAGAGGATGGGCACGTCCTGGCTTTGTGGTGCTACCCCCAAGTTGAGGGGTGCATTCCCGCGTTGGTCAGAGGAGGAGACTCTGCTTCTACAGCTCTCCCAGGACTCCACCTGCCACCACTGCCCTGAGCCAGGGCTTAGCCCAGATGCTCTGCACAGATGGCAGGCACTGTGGGGTCACACCACCTGAACCAGCTCTGTATGTGAAGCACCAGGGGAGGGGACAGATTTATCCCCCAGGTGTGGCACTGACAGGCACAAGAGAGACTCTTCTTTCGTACTCCCTGCCTGGAGAGAGGTTGGCTTTGAGAAAGAGGCATTTAAATAGCAAAGGTCCTTTTTGGTATCCAGTGAATCAGAGCCTCAGGAGAGGCCAGCAAAGCCAGAGCAGAATAACGATTACCTCTTTCTCACATGGAGTGCTTAACCCCAAATGCTTCTGAATTTCAAGTGAGTTTCCTATCCTGTTGCAGCAGAGTTGATTGGTGAAAATAGGCTTTAATGCATCTGTGTGATTTGAAGTTCTACATCTACATTGTGCTCTAATGCCTAGTAGATCCTGTATCACAGAAAAGCATTTGGTTCCCATGATGGATCAAGTGGATGCCAGCAGATTGCTCCTCCTGCACCAGGAGCTGAGCTGCACTGCCAGTGCATGTTCCTGGTGCTCTGTAGAAACTGCCCTTGTGTCAGGGAAGCTCTTCCAGGCTGCCCTGATGATGTTCACATGAAAAGACAAGGAAAGAGGAGGGAGAAAACATTGTAATCCATGTTTCGCCTGATCTTTCCAGTGATCACATCCTGTCTCTGATCTAAACTTGTGAATATTTGAAGTGTAGGTGGTTGGTGTGTTTGATAGTAACTGTGCGTTTAGCTTTGTGAGATGCATAGGTATGAAAGGCTGCTTAGCATGGTGAGTTTGTGATCTGGAGAAAACAAGAAGTGATATTTTGGGCAGTACTACAGCAGATGTTTTTTTTTTGACCCTATGTAGACTTTTATGATGTAGGCATCATAAAAATATTTCTAACCAAGGAGGGTGAGGTATATGTTTCCCAAACTTCTGAGATAACACTCAAACAGAGCACAGGAATAGGGACAGTTGCTCAGGGGCCTGGTGTGGGGGAAGGCAGCGACACTTGGGTGAAGGGAGTTGGGGAGTCCCAGGACACCATGTCCGAGTCCAGCCTTGCCTCTTGCGAAGAGCTTCCCTGCTGCACTGAGACTGAGACCAGTGAAATTCCTCCTCCAGCACAGGCAGACATGGATGGAGAAAGCATCTGCAGTCCGCAAAGCCCCTGGCAGGACAGCAGCGGTGCTCTATCCTGGGTCAGTGCTTTAACCCCAGAGCATCCTTCCCTCTGTCCTGCCATGTGCCTCCAGAAAAACCCCCAAAGCCTAACTTAAGTGTTTCCCATCCAAGTGTCATAGGATCTGCTCTGTTTGGTGGTGAGTCTACAGGCAGACATCAGCTGAAGAGAGAGCAGGAGAATAGGAAGAGAAACATGTCAGGACCTCCAGGAGCTGCTCTCCTTCCACTCAAATTTGGCAGCTGGATCCCCCACTGCTCCTGTTCATAAAAAGCAAATAACTTCTCAGATTTATTAGTTACCTCCAGGTGCAATTTATCAATCCCAGGCAGGGCTCTGCCCAGGCAGCTGGGAAGAGGCTTGTGTCTTTGATTAATGTACTATCCCCCACAATGGTGGCAGGTTTCTTACTGGAGTTTAATTCTAACAGATTCTTAGGAATAACAAGAAGCATATTCAGTGAGCTGTTTAAGAGGATGCAGAGCCGAAGCGTGGTTCATTCTCTAAAGCTTTGAAGTGTTTACAGAAGGGGCTGAGGAAACCTTCGTGGAAGCTGGGGCAGGTAAAGGCAGATCTTGCTGTAGGATAAATGGGGAAGGCGGGGAAAAGGGAACAAATATTGCAGCTTAAAATGGAAACAGGAGACTGAGGGGTTACTAGACAGAAGTGAAACAATGGGAAGCAAGAACTCAATAAGAATAAGCAAAAAAGGTTAAGACTGGGCTCTTGCAAACAGAAATAATTCCTCTAAACAATGCAAATTTTGTTTCTGAAACTGTTCTGAAAGAGCAGAGAGATTCGGTGGAAAGAAAACAAGAAAAACTAAGAAGATGAGGGGAAAAGGAGAAGCCCCGGACCTTGAGCTGAAATGTGGAAAAACTCTGAAGCTCCACTGCAGCCATTCCCCTGATGCTGTGTCCTCCACAGATACACAGGACTGCATCGGGAGGATGCCTTTCCCCATCTTTAGTTTCTTCTCCTTTTAGCTTTAGCAGAAAATGAAAATGTTACATACAGACCTACCTTTGGAGACCAAGCCAAGAGGAGCTCTTGATCTTTTGGCCTTTTTTTCACAGATGGAATTATGTTCACTTTTCTCTCCTTTTCAACGATACCAAAGCAGTTTTCTCACGTTTCAGGTCTGTACTGGAGAGCAAGACAGGCTCACACCAAGGCAAGGGCAGAGTAGTTCGCTGTTTTCCAGTGGGATTAGAATACTGGACCGAGATGTCTTGCAAAAGCTCCACCAGCATCACCTTGTCCCCTCTGTGCCCGTGTCAGCTGCTGACAGCCCTCCTAGGTGCAGCAGTTTAGATTTCAGTGTGACAGTGTTTTCACACTCTTCTTAAGGAAGAACTTCACAACCCAGTTAAAGGGCAGTGTACTCCAAGTTTTTGATGCATATTTACACCATCTATTTTAGGTAGCTGATTTCAAATCTTTCTATATGGTCAGTGCAAAGAAAGATCTGCGACTCTGGAAGGTGACTCACAACACCCAAAATAGACTCCTGCTCTCAGACATCCTCTCTCTCTGTGCTAATTATAGAAGGAGGCTGGAGATGTTAAGCTCCTAGTTACAGCACGTGAAGGCTGATGCATACAGGAGAGGGCAACAATAACCTCTTTGTTTTCCTTGACACAGGGAGTGAGGTGGCTGGAGTGAGTGTGTGCGGGTTGCCTGTAGCCCGGCTCCCTGGTTTACAGCTTCCCTGTAAGACGCAGCGCTGTTTCCGTCTGCTCTAGAGAAGGGTGTTGAAGCCCACAAAGGTACTCACAGGCTTTTTCAGGCTGCTGGTCTGCTCGGCTGCTGGTAACGCTGTACCTGCCATGCATGGCCATCAGGGCTGGCAGAGCTGCTGCTAGCTGGAGTGCCTCTGATAGTGGGAGGAGTGCGGGTGACAGTGCCCAGCCAGGTCACACTGCTACTGCTGCGTGATGCCATGGGAAGTGAGCTGAGATGCCTGGCTCCATGCATCTCTCCCAGAAAGGCTGTTGGAGGAGAAACCAACTATGGTCTCCTTTCATGTCACAGCATCATCTTCTCAGCTGTGTAAGAACAAAGTTGGCTTTGAGAAGGATGCATAAAAACATTAACATGTGGAGTTAGCCTGAGACTTGGGGTTGACCTTCACTTGCTTTCCTGCTGTAGAAAGAGACCAAAATGGTGTGCCTGTGGGCAAAGACATGGGATCACGGGGTGGTTTTCCCCATTGTGCTCATCCCTCAGAGCAGCAATGCCACAGCTCAGAGTGGCACAGCCCAGCGTTTCTCCTTCCCCTCATCCTCACTGTGCATAGCCATCTTTGGAGCTACAGTTGAAAATTAACCCCAGAGTTAGACATTTGTAAACCAAGCTGACAGGAAATTGCTGGCTTTGTGCTGAAGAAGTCATTACCTTAAGCTTTATTGCCGTGTGCAGAGTTTACTTGTGACAAAGTAAATGTGCAGAGATGTCTGTAAATAGGGCTGGGATATTGCTGCGTTAACAGCTCCGTAGTAAGCTATCAATCAGGAGAACAGTGTGTAAGAAACCATTAAAAGCCACTGTTGTAAATGCAGAGTCTCCCACACAGTGCATGCGTGCTGCTCTGTGCCCCACCTGCAGGTTCTTCCATTGCTGCTCCCCTGGTTGAGCAAAGCCCACTTCTCATATGGTTTTTAGAGGATGCTTTGCAGTCCTGAAATGTCATCAGAGATGGTGATGGGAACAGAGGGTAGCAGGGAGCACTGGGTTGAGGGAGGCCGTCAGAAACAGTTTGGCTGAATGCAGTGTGGTCTTTGGTATACCTGTCACTTTGGAGGGAACAGCATTGCTGTAGAGATAGTGCGAAAGCCTGGTAGCCTTTGGGGCTTTGGTCTTGTTCATTAATGTTATGGCTGTGAAGGGGAGAGAGGTTTGTTTCTGTAATACCAGCATAGAGCTCATTTGAAATAAATGAGGTAGCAAGATGGACCACTCACGCTACTCGAACTGCAGGAGAAGCTGCACTGGGGGGAACGCACATGTATTGAAAATAAGTTGGTGTCTATGTGGTTGGTGTGTGTCTAATGACATAGGGGGTGCTTAGAAAGAGCATCTACCCCCCACTCCCTGCTCCCCTGGCTGCTGGTTAGGAGTTTCTGGCAACCAGGCAGCTCTGGCCGCAGAGCGGCTGAGCTCTCCAGCTCGCAGAGCTCTGGCAAGCAGCAGAAGTGGGTTTCTGGCTTATCTGTGTTTTCTCAGGGTGGCCGACAGCCTGCCTTCACGTCGTCTGAGCACTTCAGGATGTCTGGAACCTTTTATGTGCTTCTTCCCTCAGAGTCAGTCCCCTACTTCTGATGCCGTTTTGTTTTTTTGCCAAAATTGTGGCAGCCCACTGCAAGCACACATTTCTGGCTTTTTCCGGCTTCTGCCACTTGTGGAAGTGATAAGGTCAGACAGGGAATAAAAACGCATTGCTTGGGGGTCACTGGAGGGGCAGAGCGGGGGAATTTCCCAGGCATTGGCTGCGCAGGGCTGGACCGCTGCACTCTGGTGAAGGGCAGCAGCTGAGGAAGCCAGAGCCCCACGCTTGGCATTTTATAGCGACTGCTTCCTTCAGGACAGCAGAGCTGTTTGCAGGTGCTACAACGTAGGGTGGTGCGGGAAGGGAAAGGGGAGGGCTGAGAGGCGACACCATAAATCAGATGATGCTGCAGACTTCCTCCCTCTCAGTCCTTGTTCTCACAGCTCTTGCCTCTCCTGTGCCCAGATGTTGCAAGGTTTTGTAGAGGCTGATAAAATCCTGTATCCCCGTAACAAAACCCTGACGCTGGCCTGACAGACCCGGTGCCAATCCCCCCACTTCAGCCAGACAGAGCTTTTTTTTTTTTTTTCTGTCTCTCAGCCTTGGCTTGTGAGTGTCCATGACTCTGCTGGGGAAGGGATTAATTTTTTACTTACTCTTCAGCTCCCCTGCTCCTGCAGGCCAGGCCCTTTGCCATGCAGAGGGAACGGTGCCTAGCTACCCTGCATGAGGAGCATCCACCTGTAACGGATGGCTCCCAGAGCAGCGCTACTCTTACAGCCAGCTCTCACTAGGGAGCGAGCCATGGAGAACTTGGCCCTGAGTGTGCAAAGATCCCTGCTGACACGGAGCTTTTCCTTTTCATCCACAACACAGCATCCCTGTGAGCCCAATTAGCCTGACTCCCATGGTGCCAGCCTGCCTGAGAGCTGCATCCCCCTTCCAGCTTCTCCTTTCTGACCCCTGCCTGAGTTTGTGGCTGTGGTGCTGGCAGCCTCCCGTCCGCTCACCCCTTATCAGTGGGAAGCAAGAGGGCTCCCCTGGGGCCTCTGCCCAGCTGCAAGGCATCTCCTTCAGTCGCTGCAGATCGTTGGCAGAGCGCACAGAGGGCTTTGAGGAACCCAAAGCACAGCAGAAGCTCACCCGGAGCCAGGCGCCAGCCCCTCAACTTTCCCTGCTCAGCAGGGTGTGGGAAGGACAGCCAGCGGCTCCTGGATCCCCACCTGGGGCAGGGACACGGGGTTGCTGGTGCCAGCAGCGAGGGCTGCGGCGTGCCCCCTGCCCAGGCTCAGCCAGGGACGGTGCTTCCCTGGGAAATGCTGCCCAGGCACAGACGCAGGGGCTCCACGGCTGCTGGGTTAACTGAGCCTGGTTTGCTCTGGGGCTGTGCGTCTGAGTTGCTGGGGAGTTCAGGAGAACTGTCCCCAGGGCTGATGTCTGAGAAATCTGCAATGGCTCTTTCCCTTGTGGATTCTTCGGTGTCTAATCAAAGCTGAGCACACACTGCAACATTTGTTCAGTTGAGGTTACTCATAACATCTCTCCTTTATGTGGATATTTATTTTTATGAACTTTTGAGGAACTGAATAGTCCCTGAGACAGTTATCTTTGTCAAATTTGGCTGAAATTGCTAAATAAGTTCAAAGTTTTTGAGGGAGACACAGATGCTGTGAACGTATGAGCCATAGGAAACCAGACTGACAGGCTGAAATGAGAAACACTTTAAAACTGTCGAAACAAAAAGCCTTCCTGGTGGTCTGATCTGACTTTTTGTCCAGATTATCGGTTCCTAAAGCCTCCCAAGATCCTGCCAGCTACCCCAGCCGCAAGGGGCTCCCAAGAGCCCTGTGTCGCAAAATGCAGCACATGCTGACAGTATAAGGGATCCTTGGGATTAACGAGAGACTTGGCACCAGCTTTTCTTGCGGGTTCTCAAGTCTGTGAGAGTGGAAGCCCATGGCCATTCACCCATCCATGCCATTACCAGCCCACCCGGACAGGAGATCGTGTGACAAACTGGTTTGATTTGTGCTTCCTTTTGCCAAATGCCTTTGTTTGAAAAGGGATCCAACAATAGTTAATTAGACACAGGTGCAGGTTAGAAAAATAGTTGCAATAATGAATCTTGTTTTACTGGTCCCTGCTGCTGTTCCAGTAGTGCTGTCACAGCCATTCACAGGATGGTTAATCTTTTAGCTAGCGCTTTAAGCGTTTTGTGCAGGGAGCTACGCACCATCAAAAAGAATGAATGACCCTGTTTCTCTTCCCTATTGTGGCTATCAACCAGAGCTGTCTTTGGCATAGCTTGTAGGTTGATTTCTGGTTGAACATTAGAGGCAGAATTCATCTGTCCAAATGTAGACATCTAATTGTGGATGTCTACATCTGAGTTACTTGTCTAGACTCTTGTTTATAGGAAAGAAATGGGCACCCCGAGGACATGAGTCATTGTATGCTCGAGTAAATGTCTAAAATAGGTCAAATGAATCATCCTGTAAATGGGCCTCTCTCTCTCTCTCCTGTGACTATAAAGGGAGTCCAGAGTTATCAAGCTGGGGGGGAACAGAGAGATGTCTCTAAAGTACGTTAAGATGCATCCCATATCAGATATGTTTCTGGGTATTTACTGTTAGCTGCTCTTCTGTTTGCACCTCCTTCTGATATCCTCTCTCCACTTCTTGCTCTTCTGGTTATAAGTTAACCTGGGACTGAGATGCCATTTTGTCCCTGCAGCTTCTGCTGCAGTTATATCGAGGCACCTGCCTCTCTCCTTTTCTCAGTGTCATCAGACTGGCATCGCCTTTATCCCAAACCTAGGGCTGGGGCTCTGCTTTATTTTCTTGTGCACCCCTCCTTTTCCCTCTCCAGTGAAACGCTGCCAGGGACCCGCTTTCCCTGCAGCCAGGTACACGCTGCTTTGTCCTTCCACGTGGGCCATCTGCAAACGTTTCAGGGGTCCTCATGTTCCCTAGGCCAACACAACCTGCTGTGATTTGCTCAAAATTTCCTTAAGCTGCTGGTAAGCAGCCAGGATCCCCACCTGGGCTTTGGTTGTTGCCTTTTTCTGTTTCTGTTGTATCTGCTAGTTTGGGCACTGGCACCTGATGGAGACGGACTCACAGCAGCTTAGTGTCACCACTGCTCAGATGAACTGCCATAACTGACTCATCTTGGTACATGGTCTCAGTTGGGAGGTCACGGGTATTAACCTGAACCTCCTTTGCTGATTTACTCCCATCTTATTGCTGTTTCTTGAACAAAATAAATGTATAAGACTTCCAAATTCTTCCAACTAGGCTTGGAGTCCAGTCCTAGAAACGTAGCATTATTTTAATAAAACCAGTGCTATGCTGACAAATGGGATAGTGTGATGAAGGCAAGAAACTATTGGTGCAGCAGAGGAGGGAGAGAAGAGAAGAGAACTGAAGAGTGCAGATAAGATTTTTGCTGCAGGTGTTTTCTCAAGTTTTGGCTAGGAGACAAAGGATAACCCACAGACCATCCAGATAAGCGCATTAGTCAGGTTAGCTGAGCATTGTTTCATTTCTCAATAGTGTTATCTAGACCCTCTGGCCTCAGCACAATCCCAACTTTATTCTTTTCTCAAATAGTGTTTTATTAAAAAATCCTCTCTGTGTGAGAGGATTTAAAAAAAACAAACAAACAACAAAACATATTTAAAAAAAACATGTTGGAACCTGGGAATATTTTCAAATGGTGGTGAGCTGCATCCTTGAGTAGGATACAGATGTGCTGATGGTCTCTTGACCCTCAGTGGTTTTGGCTTTGGCTGTTTAGATCGAGCCTTGGATCCACATGTTCAGCTCTGACCTTTGTAAGACTCTGCTGCTTGCACCCAGAGCTGATGAGGGCTGAGGGACATGGGACCAGATCATGGCTGTATGAGTGGCTCAGGAAGAAAAAAGGAACAGTCCTCTCCCCTGGACTCCTGAACACCAAGAGAGGTTGTTAGGCAGCAACTGCCTTTCTCAGCATGGGAAACAGCTGGTACTGGAAACCGTTGAATGAGGTACAACAACCCTTCTGAGCAGTTTGGCGAGTGCTTGAGTGAGGAACTCGGCTGAACTTCCTTCCAGAGAACCTGAATTATGTATCATAATACATATATTCCTGAGAACTGGGCAAGCATGAGCGCTTGCTGGAGATGAAAACTGATGGAACATGCAAACCAAAACCACAGCAAGCTTCACTCTGCTCTGAACTGTTTCCCACTAGGAAACTCCTCGCCGCAGCAGCCAGCATTTCTATTTGCTCTGCAAAGTATCTTCCATTTGCATGTGGCTCTGTGGCAGGAGGCACTCCAGGAGGCTGCTCCCTTCTCTGCGCTCATTGCTAACAGTAAACAGAGTTGGTATGACTCAGAGGTGTTTTCCCTTCCATCATGTAGCTTCAAGATCAGCCCATGTTAATAACGAACCTCTTCATCGTTCATCTGATGGCGTTCAGTGCTCTGATATGAGTTGCCAATTCCTGTCTGGTTCCCAGTAGGCTGACACCTACTTTTTGTAGAAAGACCTGTCCTTACACTCTGACCAGAAAGGTTGACATTTGACTGCATTAACTGCTCAGTATAAGGTCTCAGCTCCCACTGGACAATGATGCTTGTCAGGACAGATCTTCTCTGCTCTTACACCATTCCACACCTCCTCGTCTAACGCAGCTCTTCTCTTGATACCTTATAGGCTTTCTATGTTTTCTTCTTATATCCAGAGTTAACCTTACAACTAAAGCTCAGCAAATCTCTTGAAATCCGTTTGTTCCTGGAAGCTTTCTCACTGCAATGATACCTGTGTGTGCTATTGTCCTGCAAATACTGAGTTAGAGATTTTTACTGATGATAAGAGATGTCATTACTAAAACTGAAGCAGATGGTAGAGTGGGATTAAAGTAATGCTATGGAGATTTTCTGAAGGTATCATGTATTTTCCACAATTATGAAGCACTAAAATGGCTCACTGGAGGAGGCTAAAAGACCTCCACCTTGGGAAGGTCTTTAACAACAGTGAATATTTGTCAGGGTTGACTTCATTACCCAGCCCTTCCCTGGGGAAGGAGATGAACTACGTGGTTTCCTGAGGTCCATTCTAGTCCCAGGAAAGCCAACCAAGAAACTCAACAGATACCAAAAGGGACGTAAGGATTAGCAACAGAGAGGAAACGTTCAAAGAAAAGAGTATATCTCGGATTCAGAGCTGTTTGCTGAGCAGTAGTGCTGAGTTTAACTATGGCAAATCCTGCCACATTCGGCATTTGAAATGATTGGGTAACAAATTGCATCTGATTCACAGGACAGGAGGATCTCAGAGTGCAGTCTCCTTGGGGCAGAGCATGTGGGAGTTTGCTTTGTGTTCTGTCTGACCCACACTTGAGCATTTAGATACTCTTTAAAAAACAATAATGGTATTAGGGAGCAGTGGCTAGGCTCAATCTGATCCCAGGTGAATTTGCATTAAGTGTGTTTAAATTCTTTCTCTTTAATATCGCTCTCATGCCTAGCCTGCGTGTTGCTCATTTCCTCTGGTGAAGAAGTGAGAAGCACATGCAGCGGAAACAGAGCAAGCCAATAAAAATTATGTGGAAGAGGGAAAGAGAGGAATGCTGCAAACAATCCCTGTTTTGGCTGATAAAGGCATCCTCAGGAAGCTTGCATGTTGCAGGACTCTGTCATTTTGCTGGGCTAGGGAGAGGAATAGAAGAAAAAAATACATGCACAAAAGCAGCATTTCCTCTTTTGACTCGATTTCCATAATATTTTAGTACTTATTCTACTTTTGCACAGTGTGGGGCAGAGATCCAGGTCTCTTTATCCAGGTTTCCTGATGCTTTGATAGGGATGCAGGACTTCTAGTCTTTTACTGTGGTCTCCAGCTGTGGAAAGCTGACCTGGAGTGATGTGGAGGAAGAGGAGGCTACTGCAGGTGCTGCTGCCTTATTTTTCAGATTGCCATATTTCCCCAAACCAAGTGACATGTTGTCAGAGGGATGGCCTTTCTGAACTTCTGCAGGTATTTAGTAGGTGCAAAGCAACATGGTCAGTGAAATCACAGGCTGGAGCGTCACGTTGTGCACCACAACCGTGTACCGCCAAGTCAGTAGGCTGCTGGTGGAGCACTCTGGCCAGGCCCCATCCCAGGCCGGTCCCAGCCCCTCGCTGAATGCCAAGCCCTCAGACGGGCAGGCTGCTGCGTCAGGCTGCGTGGTTATCGCCCACTTCAAACGGTGTAAGTGGCAATGCTGCTTGTAGTGACATGGCATCGGAAATCCCCAACATGCAATTGCATGAGAAGGTCACAGCTCAGTCAGAACAGCACATTAAACATTAAACGCTCCATTTATACGCACTAGTGGCGTCATGCCAAGATGAATCCAAAATGATTAAATCTCCAGCCGTGTCGGTTCCTTTCACAGCAACATAAAACATTTTGCTCCACTAGTCAATGCGATGATGTTGTGCCGAGGACAACAGACCCGGGCTCTGAGCCGTGTTCATCTCAGCAATTTGTCATTAAAATGCATCTCTGGCTGAGAGGCACTACTGGGTTTCCCGGAGGTTCGAGCTGCCACTCGGTTAAGATGCATAGCAGTTTCCACTGGCCAGATGACTCACCTCAGCCTCTCTCATCACCCGAGCGAGACAAAGGCAATTGGAAGGCAGAGAAGAAAATAACAAACTGTTGACCACATCGTAAATCCAAAGATGTGGCAACAACAGGGCTTAGCTCATTCATGCAGGCAATATTGTAAATGAAACCACAGTGTTCGGATACAGTGTCTGCTGAGAAGGAAATCTCTTTTGGTAGCTTGCACCTGCCAGCTATAAAAAGAAAGAGACTGGATTTCTTAATTTTGCAGGACTCTATTTTTTTCCTCAAAAGGCAGCATATTTATAACTCTAGTAAAACTCCAAAAACTGGTAAATAAAAAGAACCCTACAAGAAGGAGAAATTGATTTCTGGATCTGATCAGAGCAAAGCTCTTAATCTTTGTTCCTCTTTTATAGAATTGCTGCCTAGATGATGCCTCTACGGGCCTGAGACCTAACACTTTATTCAGTCCATACTCAAATGGAAAACTACCAGGAAAGAGAAAGAATCTTAATTTCTTTTCTCTTTCCTTGACTTAAAAAAAAAAAAAAAAAGAAAATATACATTTGGATCAATTGATCAATTGTTCTCCTTCGTTTTTTGTGCTCCTCAGGTCACAGAAGCAGGTGAAAACTGTCTTGTAACCCCTTGCCCAGTCATTGAACATCAGTCTTCAGAGAGCATGGAGATGGGGTCCCTGACACTGTCCCTGCTCCAGGGCAGGGCAAGGTGCGGTACGAGGTTACACAGAGCAGGAACAGGCGCATCGACCTGAGCAAGCTCCAGCTGTTGGCTGATGTTCTGGAGATTGTTGCTGGTGGGCACAGGTGAGCACCAATAACTGCTCCTGTGTGTGCCTGGGAGTCTTAAGCAGCGTGGCAGTGAGTGAATCCCAGCCAGACTGAGCAGATTTGAAGATGATGTGGTGGAGGACCACACAGTTAAAACCGGTCCCGGAGGCTGTATGTAGGTGATGTACACACGTCCCATCTTTCACTCCTGTCCTGGAGGTTGCAGTCCTTAGCCTTCTCTGTGATGCACCCAGCTCTTCAGCCTCACTGAGAAAATTCCTGCTAATGGCACAGCTTGCTCAGCTATTGCTGGCATGCACGTATGCCTCAGGTGGATGAGGTTCACCATAAGAACAGCAAATCGAGGCTTGAGGCCAGTCTGCAGAGTATCACTAATAGCATTGAAGTTAAGCGGTCCTGCTACAAAAAATGCAGCGTGCCAAATACAGATGGTGTGCCCAAATACTGAGCTGACGTGCGTAAGCAAACGTCTTGTGCAACCTCATGAACCAGTTTGCATAGTGGTCTAAAGACCAGACAAAACGAAAAAGCAGATCTGCAAGCACTCAGATGGGTCCAAATGTTCAGAAATCTGAGCAGCTGACCCTCACATAACATGTAGAGATCTTTTTTCAGATCAGTCCACTTGCTCTGTGTTGCAAATGAGTCGCAGAGGGAATCCTGCTTCATTTATAACTCAAAGGCCTCAAGGCTTTAAGTAACAGCAGAAACAAGCTCTGCGAAAGGCTCTGGAAGAGCCTGCAGCGGTCCCCTGTGATGGCACCCTGGCTCAGACAGAGCTTTGAAGCGGACCTGCTCCACCTTCCCTTGAGATCCCCAAAGAAGATTTGAAAGGCTTTAAGCTTAAAATAAATAAACAAACAAAAACCAATTGGACCAGATTTTATTAGAATAAAACCAGGGACATTGAACTTTGCAAATGGAGAAAATGCAAAGTAGCTGTCTCTGCCCTCCCTGCCTTCTGTCTGCCTGCAAATGTGTCTCTGCTTCCAGAACTGGTTTTAGTTCCATGATTATCTGAGCTGCAGCCAACTGCCAGGGAGCTTCCCTCCACCACCGGCAATGCCTGGCTGGGCTGCCTGCTGTGAGCAGGGTCTGCCTCTTTTGCCTGGGGTGCTCTGGTGTCCTGCAGAAACTTCTCCCCGTGGCAGCAGAGATCGTCACCCTCCCGGGTGCCCAGCTGGCCTCTTCTTCACAAAGGGGGAAAACGCTGTCTTCAAAAGGAAGGAAAACCCCATATACCGACCCACGCTGCTGCAATGGAGAGCTCCTGACGGGAAATGCGCAGCGCAATAGCATGTTTAGGAGTAGGGTGTCTAGAAATTAGGTAGGAAACCTCCCCTACAGACTGGTATGTGCTCAGGAGGTAGTCAGGCAAGCACCAAAGGAAGGGAAATCAGCATTTAGGTTTCATTTCTGGGGCTGTAGCTGAGTCAGCCTGGTCCAATGCTCATGTGGCTGCCTCAACACTGGAAAGGCAATGCTCTCTCCCTTCACCTCTCTCCTGGCACTGAGATCTCTCAGGTGTCTCCAGTGCCTCAGTATTTCACTTTCCTATTTGTTAATAAAGCTGGAGGCTTTGAAAAGTCCTGTCTGACTTAATCCCTATTGATCACAGATCCAAGAGCCCTGATGTGAAGGAATTTTAAATTTCCAGCCGCTGGCTGTTTAACAACTTCTGACTTCAAAAGCTCTAGGAGCCGCCTTCTCCTTTTAAACACACTTTAGACTTAAAGAAAATACAGTCAGTCCCTCATTAAAGTGTACTTCTCCCATAATTATACAAGTGTTTGTAGTGCAAACGCTCAGTTCTCACACCATGTGCACACTCTTCATTCACGAAATCAATAGGCAATAAGCAAGGTCCATTTCTGATCTTTATAGAAATTATTTGCTGCAAGGACAAGTTTTACTCAGACTGGAAAGTTAGATGTGAAATAGATTTTCTTAAAAAACATACAAGCCTCCTGAGCCAACTGTCCCCAAATAAACCGATGCATATTTTCCAGTGCAAGGTACATAAAAGCCCAGGACAGGTTTTTTTTTTCTCTCTATGATGGCTGTTAAGCCGCTGCACTGAGCCACCCTGCGTGGCACCAACACCTCGTCCCTCCTGCCCAGGGACATGGAGCTCTGTGTGAAGGCTGGTCCCCAGGCAAGCTGAGGAGCTACCAAAGAGGCCTCTTGAGCACAGAGGGTGACAGCCTGAGTTATAGCCCTTAGTCAGGGAGCATGAAGGAAGCTGGAAATAATTACGGAACGTACGGGGGAGCTTGGATAGTGGAGAAACTGCAGAAACCATGCTAGTCCCTGAGGAACTCAAACTGTATAATTTAGACGGGTTTATGCCTGAACTTACCTTTACAGTCATGCTCTTGGAAGAGAGTTTACTTAAAACAGTGGGGATACATAAATCTCTGGGGCTAAAGGAGAGGCTGAGCAGAGTCAGGTTTATAGGGTGGAGATTTGCATGCTTCCAAATGCACACAGCCTTCCTGCGTGGCTTATGGCGGGCACAGAGGTGGTGAGGGGCAGGGAAATCTGGCAGCTTCATCCTGCGCTGGCGTGAGCGCCGTGTGTCCGGAGAGAGGTGCAGCTCAGGGACCACAGGGCACATGGCGAGTGGGTACTTGGTGATGCTCAAGGGAAAGTGGTGTGAGTGGGTGTTACAGGCTCTGCAGATGGAGCTATTCCAGATGCAAATGCTCAGGGGAGCTTTGTGAAGGTTCTCACATAAAACTGAGATTTGGTAGTTCTGAGTTTGGGGTTTTTTTTCTGGTTTTGTCAAAAAGAGAAAAGAAAAATTTCTTACCTCCCCTTCCCAGATCACCAGGGTGACTAAAGAAAGTGAGCTAAAAAAGCATGCAGAACCTAATGTACACCTTCCAGCTTCTGAAACAAATGAGGTGGGGGTCCCAGATGCAACAGCTTTCTTCACTGACCAGTTCTGACTCACCCTCCTTCTGGAGAAGTCATGAGACATAGCGAAACCCCGTGGTCTCAAACTGTTTACAAAATGTGCAGGAAGGCATCAGTCCAACTAACTTAATAATGGTTTTTGGTACTGAGGCACACTCAGCTGTGCAGCCCAAGACAGAAAACCAAAACTGTGGGTGGAGCAAAGCAGGAAACTGCATCAAGCTACACAAAGCTGCGTGCAAGCCTGGGACCAGTGCTGGGCATGGAAAAGATTTCCAATGATCTTTAATCACACCTTTCCTTGAAGGTGGCAGAAAAAAAAATGGCACTGAGCTGATACTCGAGTGTTTTTCCTCTCAGATATACGTGAACAAAAGGCAGTGAGACACGATCCAGTGGCTTTTCACCTCAAGTGAATGCTGTGGTTCAGGACGAAATAGTTGCAACGGTTGCTTTCAGACCATTAGGAGAGGAGACTTCTCTGTAGTATGTTGGAGGGGGAGAAATCCTCTGGAGTTACATTCATGTTGGATTGTATCTTCCATGGATGAGGGATTGTGGAGCTCTAACGTGCAAGCTGGTGCTTGCAGCTCTGAGGACAGTCCCTGCAGCAGCCAGGCTGTTTGCGTATGCACACCCTTGCACCAGGCAGGCAGATCTCCTGCGCTTGCACCAAGCTGCTCTGCCCCCAAGGTCAAATTTTCTTCTATCATGCATCATTTTAATGGCCTTTGGATATCTTCCTAAACCTGGTCTTGTGTCTTGACGAAGCTTTTGACAGGCAGTGAATAACAGGGGTGTTATTTATTCACGTCAGATGGGACCAAAACATTCCTGGTTTCTTGTTTATTCTGCCAAAATGGTAAACAAAAAAAATGGACTTTTTCTTTGACCTTGGTTTTGGTTCATGCTCTAGATCCCAAAAGAACAAAATATCTCAGTAGTAAGTGCCTTATTAACAGAAAGCATCTGTAGAAGGAAGAACAATGTGTTCTGGCCCAAACTCACAGCTGTGGCCACCAGCTGTGACAGCCTTGTTATTCCAGCTCTGCCTTTCCTACGTTATTTCAGTGGTAGCTTTAAAGATGAGAAAGAAGAGCTCATGGGGAGTCTGGCTTAGAAGCAACCTCCTGCAATCTGCAGAAAACCTCTTGGGTGTGTGAAGGGCTCCAGGAGCCCTTCTCCGAGGGCTCGGCAGCCTGGAGGATAACCTGACGCTTGGCTCCAGGGGCCTCAGAGGCAAGCCAGGGAATGCTGGAAAACCGGGGGATCTGGCAAGTGGAGACGCATTTAGTAGCAGAAATGAAGTGCATGCCTTCCAGTCACATAAGGTATAAAGCCTTTGGCCAGACTCTAGACATCTCGTTGGAGATCATTGCTGCTCTCTTTCTGTAACTTCAGGTCTTTTTTACTTAAGTTTTATTTTAGATATTGGGAAGTGTTCAAAGGCCTTTGGCATGGATCTTGTATGGCTATATCTCAAATAACTCTCCGAGCTCCTGAGGCTGTCTGTGACAGCTGTGGACTCATGCTTTAGGTAGTTCTTTCCAGTACCGTCCTCCTTTGAAGCAAGGACTGCACAGAGTATTTGGCACCTACTGAATATGGGAACATCTTACTACCTGTAGATGGTTTGCCTGGCCTATTCCTCTGCATTGTCCACATGCCCTTGGGAGGTAATTCAAAGCAGGTATCAGGAATTTTGGCCCTGCTGGGTTGTCTACCCTGGCAGCTTGGGCGGAGATGAAATGATTGTTTGCACCCGCTGGACCACAGCCACTGTTGCAGAGTGTCGGTGCCATTTTGTTCATGAGCTGGTCCTTGCACATTCTTCTAATAAAATACAATATAAATAAAAAAGTGAGAACACATTCCCCTCACCTCCACCCCAATAAAACCTGTTGTGTACAGCTCTCTCTTACATAACCCATCTGACTCCAAGAACAAATGTCCCTAATTTCTTCTGGATGGTAGGCTTTGTGGAGATTTAAAGGGCAATTTCTCTCTTTCTTTAGCTCTCACGAAGTATTACAATAAGGAACTGCAGTGACAGACAATACTTAAAGGCATGGTTTAGAAGTGATTCATCCGTGAAACATGGTGTAGCATATTTTATTGTATTTTAGCTAGCAAAAGTGGTGCATTCTAGCCCAGCTCTGTCACACTGCATGGTAAATTATACTTACAGGAATACCAGCCATCTAGCTGAAAATAAGCACCCTCTATACAAGAGTTAATGCGGTAGATTTGTACTTAGACATGTATTCGTAAAATATTTAAACTGCATGAAAAGGGCATCTGTAGGAAGATATGATTACAGGATCACATAAGCGCAGCACAGTGCTGTCGTATTTTAAGGTTAAAGAGCTATCATTGGGCTTTGGTGGCCGACAAGGCATGCACGGAGGAAGAGGAGCCCTTTCAAAGGCTCAGTGGGGCAGGAGAATGGGGAACAGCCTGAGTCTTGCATCTGCTGGCTCAGCTGCAGAACAACCCCAGCATGAAGGATGGTGTGGTTACTGCTGCCGGGACCCTCCTGTATTGTCTTCTTATGGCAGGAGAAAAGAGCTATGTGAAATTGGCTTCTTATGGTTCGTGCTTTATGCCTGCTACATGCCAGGCAGAAAAGTGCAGATGATCTGGAGATGTTCTTCTCAACTTTACAGCAGTAACTTGTCATTCTGAGGCTGCTCATGCTTTCCAAAAGCACACAGCAGTTTCACAAGCTCTCCAACACATCTAGACAGTGCCTTGTAGCCTCCTGGCACAAAGCGTTTCAATCTGCTAGTGCAGGAGCTTTCAGGAAAGCAGAAAACTGGGCTATCAGTCCTTACGGCAGAGGGGCTGACTTAGACCTGCAGAAAACACACATCTCTGCACCATGACCACAAAGCTCTATGGAGTGTTAGGCAAACCAAACTTGAATCTTCTATAGGCTTGAGTCTTACTTATTTATTCTTACAGTGCTAGCAGTTTTCCAGCCAAAAGGAAAGGAGGACGTGTTCAGGTACTACAGTATGAGGAAAAGTATTGGAAATTTTTGATTGCTGATGCCTTTCCCTAAATCACACACAGTCTAAACAAGCTCCAATTCACTGAAGCATTTTAGCAGCCTTCCATTGACTTCACCGAGCACATATTTAAACTTAAGTGCATGCTTGAGTTTTGCTGAATCATACAGCAAATAAAATATGCAGAGCTGGTCTTTAATATAACCTACTGATTCATGTGAAAACTACACATTTCCCGCAAAGCCTACTTTGACTTAATTAATGGGCATTAAGGACTCACATTTTTCTAGTGCAGAAGAGCCCCAAGGGATCACAGCAATTTGTATTCATACCCTGAATGGTACCAATGCAATCTTCCCATTGAGACAAAGCCCCAAGCACTCCCTCTGCAATAACCAAGCACTTAGATGTGATGGATGGGTTTTAGCTGCCTCTGACACCCCACGGGTCAGGAGGGAGGACCTGGCCTCTGACCTGTACCTTTCATTCCCACTGACTAGAAGTGTGCCCACCACATCACCAGTTTGGGGGGGATGAGGAGTGTCTGCACCCTGGGTAAGCAAGGAGGGGTGCACAGGGTCTGCCTTCCTGAACTTAAGTTCCCAACATTTTAGTCAATTGCACTGACTCCCATTGCTGTCGTTACAAGGTTCTTCACGAGCTTGACAAAACGAGGCTGTGATCCGTGTCCGCAGAGCATGCTGACCACAGGAAACCCTGGCTGTTAATTTATTTCAGTAGCAGAGCCAAATGAATTGGAGCAGTTGGGTATGACAGAGGGAGGCAGGCTGAGTGCCACTGGAGCGAGGGACCGCCAACCTTACGGCAAAGCATCCCAGGGCCTTGTTAAGGTGGGACTGTCCTGATGCAGCCCCTGACGCAGGAGGGAAAGGAGTATTCCTTCAGGAAAGAGACACAAATTCCCAAAGTGCCAGGAACAGAGCTGGAGCTGAGCGTTGCAATGCAATTTTCTTGATTACTGCTTTAGTGTCCCAGCTTTGTTTGTTTGGCAGCCAAGGTTTTAAAGAAATAAACCTTGGCAGCTGTGAGCTGAACAGCTCAGCGCTTTCAAGGAAGTTGGAGGGAGCACCAGGCTGGAAAGACCTCCTTCATCAGCAGGTCTGACTCCATGCATCCCAGGCAGCCACCCCTATAGATTTACCAAGCTCCATCTTAAAACCACATAGATTAGCTAAGGGTTTTTTTTTGTCCTTAATTTTTACCCCCCACTACTGCTCTCCCAGGTCTATTCCAGAAGCTCACTCTGCTGGTCAGAAACTGTTTAATTTCCACTCAGACTTATGTCAACATTGCCTGGTAGCGGTTTCCATTATTTCTATTTATCCTCCTAGAAATCATCACTCAGCCCCATTCCCAGCCCTGTGTGGTCCTCCTTCTGCTGGAAAAGCAGGGGCAAAGAAGGAGATTGTTATGGGAAGCACTGGAACAATAAAATGCGTGGTGTGGTGAGTTGTCTATGAGGAGTGAGCCTAGCAAAGACACAGACTTGGAGTGCTGGTGGCAGGCAGGTTTGGAGAAGAAGGTTATCCAAGGGAAAGGAGTCATCTGTCCTCGCCAGGTGAAGCTACCTCATGCTTGGCCTCGAACCAACTGTTTCCGCAAAGGGGCTAAGGATGCTCTGCATGTCTGCAGCTCTGAGGAGCAATAAGACAAGGTTAGCCAGAAGGAGAATTACTGTGATATTTTATTTAATGAGGAATGTGGAGTGCTTGAGATGGACATGAAGCACAGAATTATGTTCACCAGTTGTCAACTATTTGGCCTGGGGAATGCCATATTTCAGCCTCTTTGTCCCCATCTGTGAAAAACAGGATAATAATAGCCAGTCATCTCTCCCCAGGGTATTGTGAGTGTCAACGTCTGTAAAGGGTGTGGACCATTTAAAGCAATAAAGAAATGCTAAGTATCATTATTATTAATCTTCCTGTGCCTCGGTTCCCCATTTGCAGACTCTCATGTAGTACGTTTTGACTCCCATTTCCCCATGGAGCTCTGCCCAAAGAGGTCCTGGTTGGGGATTAGCTCTCCTGCTGCTGCCACTTGTAACCATGGCCCAGTTGCTAAAGACCCTGGGAAGTGCTGAGAAGCCACTCAGCAGGAGGGTTCAATCCTATTTATGGAGCAGATTATTGTTAATGTTACGTGTTCATGTCATTGTTGCAGAAGAAAACAAAGCTACTGACGCACTGGGTGCATGCACACCACTGCATGTCCACCCCTTTGTTGACCAGAGGCTGGTGTCCTCCCATGTCTTCTCTGGTCACCGGGCTTCCCGTCACATGCCTTGAGCAGTCCAACTCTTCCTTTTTCTGAGTTTTACACTTTCTGGTGTCAAGTTTATAGCTTTTACTCCTTTGTTTTAAGCCCATTCACGGTGTAACCATTGACATCTGAACTGATTTCCACGACAGAGCTGCAAGTGGTCCTGTAAACTGTTGTGGGCAACAGTTGTAATTAAAGAGCAGAGTGCAGACACAAACCACAACAGCAGCCTGTAGGAGCTACCCTGCTGCATCAGCTTTAATGTGGAGAAGCCCTTAGGGTCGTATCAGTGCTTACAAGGGCTTGTTGCTGGTTTCCCCTCCTCCCTCCCCTCTTCTGAAAGAGACAAAAAAAAATTAGCAATCCTTTTCCTTAGGGAAAGCCAAGGTGCTGGTAGTGTGACAAATGCCGTGTGCCTGTTTGACAGTGCCTCGTAGGGTCTTTCTACAACAGAGCTGATTCACCCCCCTTCCACAAAAGGACTCCCAGGGCAAGAACATCGCCATGGACCCTGAGCCATCACACTGGGCTGTGAGGTGGAACAAGCTGAAGGAGGTCAAGACATGGAAGAAAATTGCTAGGGATGGATCTCCTTGGCCCCAAAATCCTGGAGAGGTGGTTGCAGCAGAGGTTACCTATACCAGGAATTAGTTTATGTCACATTAAAATAACCCATGTCCACCGGTTTGTTTTGTCTGATGGGGATCATTTGATGTTTTAGTGCATACTATTAAACACACTCTGGAAGTGAGTCTGCTCAAATTTTCCTGTAGCAGAAACAGCTGTTGAACCTCTGCCAGCTCCTCAGGAGAGCCCACACCCTTTTGCTTGTCAGCTGGACGCAATGATCCCCTCACCTGTGTGGTCTTTCCTGCTGCAAGGTCTCCCAGAATGGGGACCAGTTTTCCATTTAAAAAGGAAGTTCTCAAGCAGCTGTGGCTTTTTCTGTACTTGGGTTCTGGGTGATGTTTCTTGCTGAGAGGGGACTCACAGGACCTTGTCTAAAAAACAGTGCTTCTAGTGTGGCTCAAGTGCTGTGGGAAAGCAAAGGACTTCAAACTATGTGGTAAGAATGGGAAGGGTAATAATAGGATTTCTGGGACTATCTATCTGGGCTGCAGGAACTAGGAATATTCCTGTGCTGGGAGAAGATTTAGGTATTTGCTATCCTCTCCTGAGCCCTGGTTTTCCTAGGAGTGTGACGCATCCCTACTTTGAACCAGATCAAAATGCGAAGCTGATTTTCAGACACTTCGCAAGGTTTTGATTTTTGTTCTGTTATTGCTGGATTCTATTTACCTTTGCAGTGCCCTCCTATTACCTGTCTTCTCTTGATTTTCCAGCTGGTTTCTTATATATGGTTCAAGAAAAAATGACTTGGAAGATGAAGAGAGTGCCTTGTAGAGGGTGTAATTTCACCCACCTCTGCAGTGACATATCCCATCTTTCAGGTGAGCAGAGGTAAGCCTCCTTTTCCAGCAGCAGCACAATTTTAGGCGGGTAACCACCTCTGAACCCCTGGGTCAGAAGGATAAGAAACGGGAGACAAAGGGAGCAGACTTCATGAGGTATATTTGGATGGAAAGCTGAGTAAAGCCATGGGTTTGTAGTTGCGTGTCTGCTTTGTGCTGCTGTAAGGAGATGCAACAGTGCTTCTGCATGTTTTTTAAAAATATAGCATTATTGAGTTTGCAGTTGGTTTAAAGTGCAGGGAAAGGTTTTGTGGTTTCCAGTCCAAGTGCTTACCTGCCTCATCCAAAGCCTGACTGCTCTCTTACAGTAAAATGAGCCCTGTATTTGGTGAGCCTTGTGTCACTTCACTTCTCCCTGATCCCTCCTTGCTCTCTAGCAAGGTTAATCTAGCAAAGTTGTTTTTCTTGAGCTTGGCTTGTTTGTCAAGTGAAGCATCACACATTGCCTGGAGCCAGGATGAAACTCTTGAAATCCAATAGTTTGCATGCTGCTTCCGCAGAAAGCTCAATTGACTTGGGATGATTTATTCTGAAGTAATATTTTTTTCTTGTTTATTTTTTTCTGGACAGATCTTCTGCTTCCCCCATGCCTCTTCACATTAAACCATTCATACACAAAGTAAGAAGTTTGGGTTTGCTCTTGTGACTTTACTGGAACCAGTTGCTTATTCCTATCATGATTCTGTCAGCAAGTGCTTCAGTGAAAGAAATGATAAACTACCCTACTACAGGTAGGGTACC
>WHYT01016964.1:142045-166679 GCA_009806455.1 Tetrax tetrax
TTTTTTTTTTTTTTTTTTTTTTTTTTTCTCTTCCTTCCCTTCATCTCCTGTCTTGAAGGCAGTCCCTGTTACTCCACAAGTGGGAAAGTAATCTATGCAAATTACATGTACTTTTCTGGTTGAATCATGTTCCCTCCACTCATGGTAATGAGTCACTTGGCATAAAGTGGACTGTTGCTATGAATGGAGGGAGCACATCAGGGCTCTGCCTCTCAAAAATTATTTCCACTTGCTGAATCTCATTTAGGCCTGGAACCACAAGGGATGAGACTATGCTGTCGACTAATCTGTGCCTGAGTGACTGTAGCTACTCAGATTTTCACTGGTAGAACAGGGGAGAATTGGTCCCAGACTCTTGTTACCCTTTGATGATGAGGATGATGGTTCATGGGCAGTCATCAAAGCAGTCTCACACAGTTCCCAAATACTGCCCACATGGTCTTTTTTTCCTGTAGTAATACTGAGAGCAAACCAAGAACTGACCTCAGAGAAGAGGAAGGCACAAGTGAGTCCCGTCCCACGTGGTGTCTATGAAGCTGACTGTTCAAAATGTAGCCTGTCTGGCCAAGACATTGGTTCTTGCAGAGTCAGCTGCAATCTGAAAACAGGTCCTTCTTGTATCTCAGCATTGGAACAGAGCAACCTAAATCAAATTATCACTCTGGAAAATCTTATTTTCTTGTATTTTTTCTTATATAGTAATTAACCCAGTGACCAGATGGTGAGGTCTGGTGCTTAGACCAAAAACATGGGTGTCAGAGAGCTCAGATTTCCCTCTCACAACTTCATAAGCACTACTGCAAAAGAAACTCCCAGGGGCATGACATGTTACGCCTCCTTCAACCTCACGTAGGCTTACATTGTTTTTTTTTCCTCACTGGAATACATAATTCTTATTTATTTATTGTAATGGAAACAGACAACAGACACTGAAGTATTATGACACCACTGATTGATAGTCGAATGACAAGTTGCAATGTCACTTTCTTATGAGAATAACTATGCTGTATTACAAGGGTAGTGAATTGAAACACATCCTTTAGAAAGATGCCTAATCTCATTTTTAAAGCTCCAAGTGACGGTGAGCCCCCTGTCTTGTCAAGTAAGGTCTTTAATTGCCTTTACTGCTAGGATGGTGCATCTTATTTCAAGGGTTTTTTTTAATCTAATGGCATTGACTTGCTGTGTGACCTTGAATGAGAAGGGATGGATCAGTTGTTTAAGGCTAAATTGATCTTGGAATTTATGTAGTAATATACCCATTCTGGAGAGCCTCTAGGGTTGTTTTAAACGGGTGAACCCTGGATGGAGTTTCAGGCTGGGTTCTTATTTTTTTTTGCGTGTGCGTTGTGGGTATCATTTTGCATTAGCATTAGCCTAGTTTAAATTTTGTTAAGCAGGTGGCCTGGGCTTGGTCTGTGCAATAGCAGGTAAGATGCTTGATCTAGCCTGTGTCTCCTTTCTGTGGCAATCTTGCCTCCTGACCTTTAGAAGCAGCAGCGAGGATGAACCTCTGTGCTTTTGAAGCTGTGATGCCATGGTATAAGTGAGCCTGTAAACACCAAAGAGAATAAATGCCACAGTTATGGTTTCACTGAAGATGTACGCTGGTTAGAATACCTGATGAGAAGAAATAAGTAGTCTGATTGACAGCCCAGGTGAACCATCACACATCTGTCATCAGAGTAGCATTTAACTAAATAAGAGATAAATGACAATGCCATTAAGAGTATACTGAGACCAGTGAAAAGTGGTCCAGTGTTGACAGAATTCACATAAAATAATAGTCACTGAAATAGCTTGTCACGTCTACGCTGTTTGTGGCATGTTACTTAACATAGGGGAGCCCCTAAGCTTTAAAGAAGCATCTCTCTTCCCTGATCTAGACAAATTGCCTTTGTACCTTGATCTAAACAAACTGATCTCTCTGCTGCCATTGAACTCACCTTGTCTGAAACCTAATCTGAGTACTTTATTCTACCTCTATACTGGGAATTCACTCTATCATTAGCATTTCAATCTATTTAATTCACTGAGGGTCGCTGAGCAATGTAACTGAATCCATGCTAAGCTACCACTGGCAGTTTAGCTGTCAGATAGTCTCACCTTCTATTTTTAGTTGCACTCAAATTCCTTGCTTAAGGGGGTGCACACTGAATTTCTGGATTAGCTTCCCCCTGACCCCTCTATTGTATCACTATCAGTCATCTTGAAGTTAGACTCCTATTTACATTGTTCTATTATACTAATTACAGCTTGTCAAAGGTATGGACAGTGTTCTTGGACACTATCTACAGGCCAATAACTGGGATTAAACCCTTGCATTTAGAGCTGCAAGTAGTCTGTGTTACTGCAGTGAAGAAAGTCTTTAGGAAACACAGCTTTTTTAATTGCACAACCAACACCTCCAAAATCTTGGGACCTATTGCTTTAGGCTGGAAGGTCAGCCTTGTTTTTGGCTCTCCATAACGTACTCTGTAGTGCCAGATCCTTCTGCTCAGGCAGGGCAGGAATACCATTGCCAAAGTTCATACTTGCAGAGGCAGAGATTTAGGAGAAGGCATGCAGCTGTAGCGCTTCTTTTCTAAAGAATTATTTCAAGCAGCTGTGCTCCTTGGCCTTCTGTGTCTTACACTCTTTTTCTCCTGCATGGATTCCACTGCACCTTATTTTTGCATTTATTTTCTCCTGCCACAGCACTATCCTCCAGCTCTATGTTCTAATGACCTTCTTAGCAAGCACATATGCTGCGGCGTATATTTAGTTTTGAACCAGCTTATGGCTCTTCTTAGGTGCAATTCAGAGCAGGAAGCAATTTGTTCTTGTTAACGAAGCTGTGTACACATGCATGCTCTGCCTGTGTTAGCTACAGTTTCATTGCCTGTTGAACTTGCTTTAGCTCTGTATTCAAGTCATCTTGAAATGTAATTCAAAAATTAAGCAGATAGTGGTAAAACGTGTATCTAGGCAGAAAGCAGGCTTTATTGGAAGGAAACCAGGCAGGCCAGGCATTTATCCTGTAAAAATGATCAGTAAGTTTGCTAAATTCTATTATTTCATTGATTATTTCCACCGTATTTTGGAGATCAGATTTATTTTTTACCCTCTCTGATGTAAGCTTGGTGTAAACTTCTCTGAAGTCAATAGATTCAACTTTATGGGGAAAGGAGAGAGATGACAGCCTTCTAGGGCAAATAGGAAAGTGGCAGCATATAACAGAATATTTGCCTATAAGGTCAGACACTTGGCTTCACAAACTCTATTGCTGTTCTGCCCTATGAGGTTGTGGTCACTTCACTTCTCTCCTCGTACCTTCTTCAGGCTTCAGCTACCATCCAGCCTTCGCGTCCTGATGCCGTCTCCTGTAATGGGAGCTCAGCGTGTGCACCAGTGAGCCCTGGTCTGAGCCGGGCCATCAGTGCATGGCTGCTTTGGGGGTTGATGCTCAGAGGTAAGCAATACAAGACCGCCCTGCTTCCTCTGATTCCAGATCTGCCTGCCACTGAGTAAATATTTTCCTGTGCAAGTGCTGTGCAAAGGTGAGTAAAGAGCTGCGGCTGCTCCCTAGGAGGATCATTGCTGGGGACAAAACCAAAACGTTCATTGGGAGTCTCAGTAATATCCAATTCAGATGGCTGATGAATACATCCTGGCTTTGGGCACATACCTCCTGTTAATACTAATGGAAATGTTACACATGAATGCTGGAGAGTATTGCCCATTATTTTTGGTCGCAGAGCTCTGAGCTGAGAGATTCCCTGAGAAAAATGGCCATTTGCTGTATGTTGCAGCCTGGAATTCATTATACACAGTGCATGGAGACTGTTATTTACCTTACAGAACTGTAATGTGATAAGGAGTCCATGTAAGCCACTTAATGGTCTGTCTACCTTAAAGAAAATGTGTAGCCGATCAGCCTCTGATTTATGCCATTTTCACCCCCGTGCAACTCTATTGGCTTCAGTGGTGTTATCCCTGATTTATGCCAGTCTTAGTCGGACTTCATGAGTTTATGTACTTTATATGACTCATGTACGAGAGGAAAATGTAGTCTAATAAAATATCTGGCTGTGCATCATGGCTGCAGGTTCTTTGCAGAACGGTTAACAGGGGTACTACAAAATCATGTTCTGCGCCTCTGCGGTGCCTATATATTTCAAGGGGTTATATCCCATATCTGTAGAGATGTAACTTAACAGTCTCATACTTGACTAATGTGCTGGCTTTTTGGCACAGTGGAGTGTTAGAGCTAGGCAGCAAGCACGGTAAACCTGTAGGATGAGAATAAGAATTTGACTGTGGTAATTGGGGCATTTTTATTTTGTACTTGGCATATTGAGTTCCTTGCCTAAAAACAAAGAACTTCCCACAGATTATGTCCCTTCACTCTGAAAACAACTGTTCTTATCCCAATCATCCTGCTGCATCAGCACTTATCTTCTGGCTTTAGGGTAGGAAAACAGTCCGTTTACGATGTTTATATTGCAGTAACAGACAGGACACACAGTCTTAGATGCAGGACTCCTTGTTCTAAAAAATGTGTAAACAGACCAGGAAACTGCTCTCTGGCTCGATGATTCTGTGCTCCTGTTAAGGAGGGTTTCTCTGATCACCATGGCAGCTTTCATCACCTGACCTTGTCTGCAAGGGAAGTGATCTTTCCTCAAATCTCTAGAGCTGGAGCATCAGTCTGAGCTCTGGTGAAGTTGCTGGAGGGATGTACATTACCACTGCTGGATTCCGAGTCAGCTCTCCTTCTCTGGTATGCCTGGTTGCTGGTGGTCAGATTTGACACCTGAGAACACTCTGTAGTTGATCCTTGTTTCTTTCACCATCTTTGCTTGTAAACTTTTCCATGTTTCCTAAAAAAAAAAAAGGGCATTTTCATCTAACAAATATGAGTGACAGATACACTCAGGGGTCAGGTGTAAAACCAGAAGCTGGGTGAATTTCTCAGGGACAATGGCAAATCCTCTTTGGGATTTGTCCTGTACTGCATGGATACCATGATACATACTTAAGTCCCAGAAAGGTGCATCTTGGAGAAAATGGTAATCCCAAACTAGTATACTAGTATCCTAGTTTGCATAGGTTCGTGGATAGCCTTTGCTGAGCAGTGTGATGGTAAACTGAGATACTTCCATGTTTTGTTCTGATATTTCATCAACTGATCCATTAAAAAAAAAAAATATTAAAGCTGCTAAGTCCTTAAGATGGAAAGTGCATCTTTCTTTGCATGGTAAAACAGCAAGTTGAAGGCTTGCTCTGCCTGTACTTAGCTGTAATTTATGCTTCTGCTCTCGTAAGGGGTCTGCTTGTCCTTGATGCATGTGCGTAAGTCCCATTAACATTAATAGGAGCTGAATGCAGGCATTAGCTGATGCCGAATTCCCTAAATGCTCCCTTCAGTTCTCAAGCCAAGATTTGGTCCCTGCCTCTGTGGCTAATCAGCAGCCAAACAAGGCTTTTGTCAGGGCTGGGGCACTGCAGCCATCCTCCCGTTACGCAGGCTGAGGGCTGCGCGCAGGGGTGGCTGGTGGGAGGTGACCGGCTTCCTCAGAAAAGCACCGCCCGCGCCAGAACGGGGAAGAGATTCATCAACAAGGGATGTTTTCTGCTTAGCTGACGCTGTAATGAGCTCAAGTCCCTGGGTGGAGAAAAGAGGGGTGACAGGAGGAGATGGGGAGTGGGGAGGGGAACAACTTGTTTCAGGCAACAAATCAGTTCCTAACTCTGATCCAGAGCCATTTGCATAGATAATGCTGGCCCGGGGTGGGTTGGAAATATAAGGCATTCTGTAGACAGCTGCCCAAGGGAATGCTAATTAGCTGGCAGGCAATTAATAATTAATCAGACTTTTGTTCATTGTGAAGACAGTGTTTTCTTTGGCAGCTTCATAATGTTCTGAGTTTGCCTCGCTTTTCTTTCGCAGGCTGATATCATCGTGCTGGAACTAGGTTTTGCAGCGACATGCTTCCCTCTTCCTCTGGAATCCTGCTCGCCCCGTCCACATGTGCGGCCCGGGCCGCGACCTCGGCGCTTGGCTGGGCTCTGACGGCCCATTTAACAGTCAAAGGCTGGAAAGGGAGTTGCTGGTGTTCTATTTTTAACCATCTGGACAGTTAAATAATTCAGATGCAGACACACACATGCAGTGGTCTGGGCTGTGCCTGAGATTTGAAAGGGGAGAGGAGCATTGTCTTGCCCCTGCTAGGCTTGCTTGACCTTTTCAAGCATGGATTCCCAGGCTCTTTAACACAAATGCAAAAGAAAAACCAAGCCTCCAGGAGTGAAATCTCCACCCCACTGATGTCAGTCGGGCTCCTGGCTCTGACTGTGATAGAGCCTGGATCACACTTAGCTGCAAGGCGTGAACTGTTCAGGATTTCCTTATTTTCTAATGTTGCAGAGCCCTTTTTCTCCTGTGACAATAAAACCCAGTTATGGTGTGAGTAGGAGGCCAGAATGGGGAATGTCAAAACTTCTGGGGAAAACAGAAGTAATTTAAAGAAAGCCCTTTAGAAATAGGATGCTCTGTGTATAGCTACTCCCCTTCTGGACTAAGGAGGGAGTTGTACGGAAAAATACTTCATCCCTTCTCTCCAGCCCAATCCTCTCCCCAGCTGCCCCGTGGAATGGATCACAGCTCACTGAAAAGCCATCTCTCTCATATGAGGATTCCTGGGGAAGCACACAGCCATGCTCCTCCCACCAAATAGACTTCACCTGGAGTACCAGCATGTGTACTTTCAGAGAAAGCATGGAGCAGGGGTTTGGCTCTGAAATAGAAGAGAGGGCATTCACAGCTGGAGCTGTTCTGTAGAGTAACCAAACTGTCTGTGTGTTATTGAAAGGCAAACAGAACCACCTGCTCCAAATTTGGGCAATTGGGCTTTTTCTAAGTTTTGCTCACTAAACAGGTGGAGCTATTTACTTCTTTAAATTTGTTGAGGACACATACATTTCCCTGAACATTTTTTCACTCTCCAATGGAGGTAAAATGAGAAGATTTACTACCATTGAAAACTGATTTGAACATAAATTACCTATCCTGGTATGCAGATGCTTTTATGATAATTATACTCAAATTTCACGATATCAGTGTGGAGTGGGGTGATACTGTCCTTGTCTGACAGATGGGGAAGTGCCAGAACAGTCTATAATAACTCACCTGCCCATGTACCCAGAAAGTCCTTGATCCAGGAATTGCATGAGTCAAAGGCCTTGAACTTGTACAAATAGGTCAATTGTTGTCCTCTTCTCTGAATCTGCTTGCCTTCACCAATGGTAATGTTTACTGTTTCTAACAGAGATACAGCTTATTATTTAAGTTTTGGGCAAATGTGATTTGAAGGGGTGAGGTTTTACAATTAAGAAAATGTACCACATTGTGTAGGCAAAGGAGACCCTGTCAAACCCTTGTCCATCAAAGAAGAGGCACGAACTCGGTCTCGTAGGCATGAGGGAATCCACAGAGGAGCTCAACTTTGAAAGACGAATGTGCAGCAAACCAGGCTTCACTGATTCTGCTGTTAATAGGAGTGCTTGTTTCCTTTGATTCCTGTGTGTTAGCTCAGCTGTGTTTTGGGACTGAACAAGATCTTTCCACTAGTTCAATTTCAAACACGTGGTAAATGACTCTGTGCCTGAAGCACCCGAGGATCCCGGGTGGTCTCTGCGCAGAGACTGAGGCTGCTTCTGCTGCTGAGATCAGGCAAGACGTGGCTCCTCGTTCTGGCGTAGTCAGCACCGGCCGCACCGTCAGGAAGCTGCTCGATGCGAGGAGGAGGAGGAGGTTATGACTCCCTCGTGCATTTCGAGTTTGAGGTTCTCCCTGTGTCTCTGCGTCCCAAATTGTGACGATATTGGTTAATGGAGGCGTGTGAAGTCTGGTGAAAAGAATGCGGCTTGTGACGATGCTTGGTGGCTTTAATGAATCATTTGTGGCCGGGGTGACTCAGCCAAATCAGGCTGGCAGCCAGCAGCTGGTCAGAGGAGGCCTGCTGAAGGCAGAGCCTTGGCAGCACGTACAGACAGCATGTGCTAAGAACACCGCGTTTTTTACAGGGCAGCTGTAACCCATGTGAGGTCTGCGTACTTCTGAAGGCCCTTTAGCAGAACACCAGTAAGGAAAGAGAATTTGGCATCAGAGGTGCAGTTTTCTAGCCAAAAGTGTAGGCAAGTGGATGGGAAGGCTGGACATCCAGAGTTCATATTTGTAAATGGAACTGACAGCGCACCTGAAAAATGCAACCCGAGGTTTACTGAATCCCACTCCTTTTTCTGCGACTGTGTGATGTCTGTGAGAGGCAGTTCCCCTGGGAGGCAAATGCCCTGCCTGTTTGAGAGTGCATGCAAAACAGGATGCTGTGCCCTGTACAGTACAGAAGTTCCATTTTCTGATAATACAGAATTGGGATGTCTTATCTAATACTGCTGGCAGACATTCCCGAGAGTCTGCACAGCAGAATTCACCTGCTTAGTATGGTGAATTTAAATCACCAGAGCCACACTGGCAAAACCCTCCTGTGCAGAACCTCATTCCGGACTAAAGTCCTTGAGTAATTATTCTGTAATAAAGTCACTTAAATTTTAGAATAGAGTGTCCATGTGGAGAAGTTATACAGGCACAGCTATAACAGGATAATTATTTTGTTATAGCTATGCCAGTCAATTTCTCAAGGCTTCAGTCACATGGGAAAGTTGGAATCATGTATTTTTTACAGTCTTCAGCAATTCTTTATTTTTTTAATGTCCATTAGTGCTTGACTAATGCTGAATGAGAGTGGAAATTCTCCAGGACAAAGACAGCTCTCACAATTTCCTCGTGGTTATCAAAGGAATTTGGATCGATCCTGTTAAAGCTAATATGTCATGAATTGCTGGTGATTGGGCATTTAGAGCTGAATTAGCTGTGAATTATGAAGCCCCTGTTCACTAAATTCAACTGAAATAGCTGAAACACAGAAACTTGTAGACTGTCCTTATTTATGTGTTATAAATACTCAAGATTTTTAAAGAATACGCACTAGAACAGATGAGGATACAAAATTCCCTTTTTCTCACACAGTACTGCAAGTTTGATATTTCAACATGGAACTTTATGACGAAGCTTACCAATTTTGAGGATGTCTGATATAGTTTAGTTCCTGAGTAAGTTGTTGCAGGATATATGCATTATGAGTCATTATTAATTGCAGTGGAGGATAAAACTGCACCTGTCGAAGGATGATGGCATATATAAGGTTTCTACAGGGATATGCCTGAACTAGCTCAAGTCTGCAGATTAAAGCAGAGTAGGAACTCAGAGCCTGGAGCCCCTCAGAGCTGTCTGGTGGAATGCTAGATATAGCAAACAGATGCCAACTGAATTTGTCACAGTCACATTTGAATCTAAAGTGAAGAGCTACCAGAACAGGGAAGGGCAATAACCTCTGTGCACATGAAGGCACTGTGCGGCTCCCATGCCAGTCTGGGCACACAGCACGCGGCCTGGGGAGCTAAGGCTTGGCTACAAGGAAGCAGACCTGATCTATGCTTAATCAAAAGTATGACTCAAAATGAAACCTGCCTGTACTTGTCAGCTGTCTTACAGCAAAATGTTATCTAATTAATTGTATAACTTCTCCCTTCTTAGAAAAGGAAAAAGGGTTGGGTTTGAGGGAGAGGACACCTACATGCATGTCCAAAAGGATGTACCAGCTGGGATGAACAGAGTCTGCTCTGCAGGGCCATGTATTGTGTGCACACTTGGGTAGATGGATGGCTTGTTGGTTTGGTCCCATCAGCATCTCCCTGGGCAGAGACCGCTGGGTAGCAAGGATGCTCCTTTGCCAACCTCCCAGTATCACCAGGCCTGAAGGAAAGCTGACTTCTAACTCCAGCGCATCTTGTCGCCACGTGAGCCCTACTAGATCAGGTAGGGTAACACTACCCAGTTTAGATTTCAGTTTATCTCCATGTGCTCACCTCTTCTGCTGCTATCTGAATTTGGGTTTTGTACGTGTTGCTGGAGGGGGAGGCCCGTGTTGCAATGTATGTGCAGAAGGATAAAAAAAAGGACATGTGTTTCCAGGGCTGCAATGCAAAGGCTTAATCACGTTTCAGAATAACTGGAGTTGTAAACTGACGGGGCATTTAAAATGTTATCTGGTTCCAAACATCAAGTGTTCAAATTCTGCCTTAAGGGGACATTAGCTGATTGTCAAATCACAATGAGACTCTTACCACTTTATTTTAATAAACAGTTTTCCTAAATGTTAACATTTTAATGGATGATTACTTTCATATTTAGCTGGCAGATGCATTCATTTTGATTGATGTTATTTCCACGAGTACCAAAGGAATTAAATAATGATTTGTCACTTATGGTAAAGAGCTGCTCAACTCTCTTTTAAGTAAACAACTTTATTTGCGGTGTTTGATCAGACGCCCGCCGCGGTGCAGCAGCGAGAGGCTGCGACCGGGAGCCACGGAGGGCGGTGCGTGGGACCACCCCACGCTCGCGGGGAGAGCCCCTACATCCCACACCCCCAAAGACAGGGGGGGCAAGGGGAACCTCCTGCCACTCGGTGCCTTTCATCCTGGCCATAGCGGAGGGGCCGGCCCAGCGGGGAAGGAGAGGGGGGGAACTATGGTGGGAGGTGGGAGCTGGGAGGGTCCCGCCCGGCAGCGGTCACTCCGGTGGGTGGGGGGCTGTGCTGACTGCCGTGCCGTGCCGTGCCGTGCCGTGCAATACAAGGCTCTGTCCCCCTCTTGTGGCAGCCCAGCCGGCTGCGAGGGGCCGCTGCAGGCGCGGCTGGGCCAGGTGCTGCCGCGGGGGGCGAGGGGGGCTGGGGGTGCTCCCTGCCCTCTCCTGGCTGCGGAACGACCCCTTCCTCTTCCCTAGCCGACCCCGGCGATCCGCCCCCATCGCCTTCCGCCCCCGTGACCCCCGCCCCCCGGCGCTGGCTGATGTGCGAATTGGGGGCACCTGCGGGTGCTTTCGGGGGCTGCGGGCTCGGGCCGGGCAGCGCAGCTGCGTTCGGAGTTCGCCTCCCTGGCAGGCACATAAGCACCCACGGAAAAAAAAGAAAACCCAACCAGATTTAGGGTTTTGCTTCGTTTCGCGGAGGGAGGACAGCGGTACCGCGGGTCCGGGAGCCTGCCCGGGGTAGAGGAGGTGAGGTACGGGGGGGCCGGGCTGCTGGGTGCCCCTCTGCCGCCGTGAGGGCTGGGCCCGGGGTGCAGGGGAGAGCGGCTCTGCCGGGATGGTGAATGAAGGTCGGTGTGTGAGATCAGGTTGCCCAGAGAGGCGGTGGATGCCCCATCCCTGGAAACATTCCAGGCCAGGTTGCACGGGGCTCTGAGCAACCTGATCTGGTTGGAGATGTCCCTGCTTCTTGCAGGGGGGTTGGACTAGATGACCCTTGAGAGCGCCTTCCAACCGAAACCATTCTATTCTGTGATGTCCTGTTTCTTTAAGGTCGGTTCTCAATGACTGACTCTTGGATGGTTCACCAGCGGAGCCTCTTGCAGTTTTATCCTTCCATAACCCTTGCCAACTGAAACTTTTCAAGAGCCCTGAAGCAGACCTTTGCTATCTTGTAGATCTTTTGGACCTTGGTTGCTCCTGACTGCCCACTGGGTGAGAAGGGAGGCTGTGTCTTTAAGAGGCACAATTAAGCAAGTGTGGTTTTTGCCTGCTTTCCAGAAGTAGTTATGAGGTTTGATGGATCAGTTATCTGATCCAGCATGACAGATGGATGCGATGTTTTTGTCTGTGACTAAACCTACAGAGGTTGCATAAATAACTTCCTCATAAATGTTCTGATTTCATTGTGTGTTTACATGTAGCTGCATATATACTTTTTTTTTTTTAAGCAAAAACAAAACAAAAAACCCCCCAAAAAACAATGAAAATCTTCCTGAATATCCTCTCCCGTAAACTGTTTTGAAAACCCTCTCCTTTTTGCATCTGTGTCCCAATTCTGGCTATGATATTTGTGAGCTTAGCCTGTGGTCTATGAGCTGTCTGGGATTTTCTGGAAGGCAGCTCCAAAGACCAAACTGACTCCAGCCTGTTGTCTGCAGAGATCCAGGAGAGCCCCGTGTGCCAGCAGTGATGCTCGCTGTCCCAGCCGGCTGGCTCGGGAGGGAAGATGACTCACGGGTGGCAGGTTCCACTGGCTGGCGGAGTCTGGTAGCTGGTACCCAGTTCTCTGGTGCAAATAGCTCGTGTTTACTCATGGAGCTTGCCTGAAGCAACTGCTTCAAATACTGCTTACATGCTTCAAGTCAGAGATAGAGCTTTGCATGCAGTACAAGGGCCAGGAGCTATTTGCTAAGCACTAGTTACAACCTCCTGCTTAGCAGCTCTGTCAGGGCAGTAGCGGGTTGCTTCCTGTGGGGTTTTATTTTACCTCACCACGGACCTGTGAGTCTTGTGCTCCTAAGCATTTGACTCCTATCGTGTATTTCTCTGCTGTTATACTTGTATTATGTCTTTTCCTGAGAATAGCATTTCTACTGCTTGGTGAACTTACGTGCTATAGGTGACAGCTGGATATGAAGCTATGCGCTTCTGAGGACTGGTGTGTATGTTTTCTGGATCAGCAAAAGTGACCTGGGCTATTGTGGTCTAATTTAATGAGCAAGGTACCTGCTGAAAGCAGCATGGCCTCAACTCCTACAGAGTGCTCCTGGGAGAAACTCTTGTTTTGAGATTGCTGCAGACCTCCCGAGTCGCTGGAGGAATTCTGAACCTACTGGAGATCTTGTCTAGTGCAGGCAGGCTACTGTTGTTGTATGGAAACTGTATTTCTGCAAAGGGATGAGTGTCTTAGAGAATGAAGTGATCTTATTAAGAGGTTCCCAGGCTAGCCTCTAGAAACAGTTGCTGCTGTTTCGTTCTTTTGTAAGCAACCACCTAAACTGCTTGGTGGTTGAGTTGCATTTGACTTTGAGCTCATTTGTAAAGAAATGCCAGTTGAAATACACAAAGGAATCTCTAACTGTTTACAAAAGAGTTTGCCTGTGTAGCCAGTTTCTATACAAACAGTTTTTACATAGATTCTTGTCTGTTCATGTCATAGGTCATCACTGAAGATCTTTAGGAGAGCCATTAACAACTCTTGATGGCTCATGTTAAATGGCTGCATTTAGCCATGAGGAAAGATAGATTTTTAACAGCTAATTGGGCTGTCAATATGGTGTCTGTGTTGTGGTTTGTGTGTTTGGGTTTTGTTTGTTTTTTCCTGAATGACTGTTTCCAAAAACAACCAGTGATACTGGAAGGTGGAGAACAGTTCTAGACAGGTGTCATGTTGACCACCCATGATTTCAGCAGGCTTGGATATGTAACGGGCTTTCCTGGATGGTGGACAGAGTAAACTTTTTATCAAAGACAGTCAAAATAAATTGCAAACCAAACTCCAGCCTTTTAAAGGAAATCAAGCATTAAAACAAACAACAAACCCCTCAACCAACTGTCACAGATCCCATAGCTATAAACAGCATGGTGAAGATAAAAACCTGATGCTGCAAGTTACTGTGGACAAGAGCAGGGTGGAGAACTTGGCTGTGCTGTCCTGGTGTACTTCTGAGAATAGCAGGTGCCACTTTGATCTCAGACTTTTTCTCTAAAAGCAAAAATTATTAAACAAATGCTGGCCCATATTTCTCCCATGCAAAACCAGTTATGTTGTGGGCTCTCCACAATGTCCACACAGCAGATCTGTCTATGCCTTGGAGCCATTTCCAATGGAAGGTTTTATAAAAGCCAGCTGCAGAACTCCAAATTATTTCCCACACAAACTATTTCCCACACACTTAAGGGGGATTAGCTGATGCACGTTGGTGCAGTGCCTCAGTGATGAAGACCAATGTTGTCATGTCAAGGATACTGTTGGTTCCTGGCTCTACCATACAGTTTCATGGGTGCTCTTCAGTGATGATTGGTCTTAAGAGGAGGTCCAAAAAGGATTTATGCAGCATGGAGGTACAGCTCCAGACCTCAAGACCTCTGCTCAGCTTCTCTCTGGTCCTTGAGATGCTGACATGAAGCAGCCTGTGGCTGGAAAGTTTCCTCAGAGTGTGTACAAACTCCTCACACTAAGAAATGCCCACTTTCACTATGCTTTGGGCTGGGTGCCAACTTAAGGAACCTAAAAAAGTGAACCATTTCCAGTCCTTGTACAAAGACTTGCCCAGATCGAGCAGTAACTGAAAGAAAGGTGGCATGAGGAGTGTCTCTGACCAAAGCACAGACTCTTGGAAACTGAATTTTGCACAGATGAGATAAATAACAAGAGGAGAGGAATTACTGTCCTGCACTGTAGGACTTGTTAATGAAAGCAGGGGTCTCAGGAGCTGGCCCAGAAGCCAGGTATCCCCTGCACTGCACAGGGGCTCTGCCTGCTGATGAGCTTGCAGGGTTTAGCGCCTTTGATTCGGTTTATCTCCATGACCTTCTTTATGTCCCTGTGGGATCCAGTGTGACCTGTTAACTCAGGATTTGGTACTTGGGAGCTAAAACTGCCTTTCCAAATCCTGGCTGACACGCAGGTATCTGGGCTACATAAGCTGAATGTCACAGGGTGCAGCAGTGAATTAACCACTACTGGTGCCAAAAACAAAATGAGAAGCGACGTGTACCCAATTATAAAGATGGATCAGTTTTGCAAACTAGTTGTGTGCCTGTGTAGCTTATATGTGGGGCCAGCCAAGAGAAAGGAAAGTCAGATGTTTGGAGGGGCAGCAGTCGTTAAGGTACTAGCATCGGTAGAAGACCTAAAACAGACACTTGAGATGATCACAGAAAAGATCAGCGTGAAGCCTGCTCTCTCTGAAGCAGGCTGGTCCAGCTGACTCATGCCGGGTCCCTTCCACCTCCCATCATCTATGAGTAACTCCAGCTTCACAGGTCGTCTCGGCTGTTCTTGACGTATTTCATGCTGGGAGCTCCTCAACTGCTGGTGGCCAGAGGTTAACTCAGATGAGAGCTGGCTTCCACGGAAACGTGCCTACTTTCTCAAGACTAGGTTTGTGCGTTTAACAGATGTCTAATTCTCTTTTCCCTCTAGGCCAGGGAGGTTAATTGGAGGAAAGTGACTGTACATCGGGCCCAAGAGCCTCCTACAGAGATACTTGGCACAAATAAATCGGCCTATTTTTGATGAATAACAAGGCCCCAAAGGCTCTAGTTCTTGCTGCCTGCACAAATTGCAGGTATAAATTTCACAGCTGATCACAGGGACTCCAGAATTCAATTAACTCTCTGCTCATTTAAAAAAAAAAAAAATGCTGCCTGCCTATTTAATTATGAGTGTCACTGATACTACACATGCTGTTCAGGAAAACTCCAATTAATAAAGCATTGCATCATTAATATGAGTGACAGCATGAAGCCTGTGACATTCTCAGGAGCTTGTTTTGACCCTCTGCAATGGCAGACTTGGCATTTATTGGGAAGGAGCATCCTTTTCTTCAGGCGTGGGTGATGCTGAGGGAGCTCTGAGATTGTCTCCATGCTTTGCAGGCTGTTCTGGCCGCTGTGTTTTGAGCGTTTGGGATGCCGCGTGGTGCTGGCAACTGAGAATTTAGACCTCCTGGTACCTGGGTGACCTTCTAGGGTCTCTGGTTGTGGGGATGGGGGCTGTGCAGAGAAACAAAGGGCAGAAATCTGCAGAGGTTAACCTGCATAAGGCAAGGTGAGAAGATGATGGCAGTGTTCTTTTTGCACTGCCTTTACCACATTAAAGCACCTTTCACTGACAGGAAGGGTGTTAACCAAAGCTGTACAAATAACCACGTCTCTGCAGGATGTTTCACTTCTGAGTGCTCTTTATTATAAATTTAGCTCAGTTTCAAAGATCTGTTGATAAATAGGCACGTTTCATTTTTACTTTTTATGATGTCCTGCATTTTAAGCCCCAGTTGATCTGACCTGCTCATTCTGTGCCTCTGCTTGTGCCCATCCTCCTCCTCTCTTGGCTTCACACCTGGCAGATTGTGTTACTGGAAATGGTCTCAGATTTTTGCAGCTGCATCTTCCCACTTTAGGAGGGTATCTGTGCCAAATGGTTCTTGCCACAACTTGAATATCAGCACGATAAACAAAAGGTACTTGGACTTTCTCCCCAAACTGTGTCCCTCCTTCCTTAGTCACTATGTGTAACCCACAAGGATCGTAGTTTAGCATTTTCTTTACTCTTTCTTCAGACCATGTCTAATTTGTACCTCAGCTTTCCAAATAATACTGAATTCTACTTTCTCTCCACAGTACTACTTTTTCTTCCCTGAGCAGCTCTATTCCTGACTACAGCAACTCTTCCAGTAGCAGCAAAACCATCACTGTTCCAGCTCCCTGCATTTTCCTGGGATTTCCACACTGGTCACCAGTGCATTCAGCAAATGTATGTCCAGATGTTGTTGCAAAAAGTAGGTAGTCACTTTGATTGCCTCACCTTTTTCCAATTCTCCATCACAAACTGCTTGCCTTCTTACCCCTCTTCTACATGCTGCTGTTCCCCGCTGGCAGTCAGAGCTGCAGCTTTCGCTGCCTGTTTGCCAGATTTAAGCAGAACATCTTCACTGTTTGCTTTCAGGCCCAGGATTGTCATCCAGTACATGCCTGCAGAACCACCTCTCTTGGCCACAGTATTATCTTAAAACCAAAACCAGAAGAGAAGCTTTCCCACTCTTCTGCGTGCCTCTGCATTTCTGTTCCCTCTCTAGCAGATATTTTAGTGCTAGAAGAGGGAGTGGGTGTTCTGTTTGAGTTTATTTTTGTTCAGTGAATGGTTGCACAAGCCTTAGAGCTGTTCAAAGGGATGTAGCAAGGCCAGCATCTCTGACACAAGCAAGAGTTCAGATTTAAAGCTATTCTTCAGCTGATGCAGTCTGTAAATAAGTGGCTGGTATCCTAGGACTGCTCCTTTCATGCTGCCTGCTTTTATTTCCTACTTACTTTGTTCTCCTGTTGCCTCATCTTTAGCTGAAATAACCTGTGACCTGGGCCTGGAGGTACCTGTCTGTCTTTTGCTTGTACAGCCTGAGGCTTAACAGGATTCTTGTCTATGACACGGGGCCTCAGGGCAGTGCTAGAACATCGCTGTTGGACTCAAACGCCATTGCTTGCCCTACCTTCCCCGTGCCGTGCAAGCCTGCGCTGGTGGGGCTGTTGCTTGGCTGTGACCAGGCTTCCCTGGGACCCAGGTGACAAAATGGTGTTAAGCGACTGTAACCTACTTCAATCAGCAGGGAATGGTGGTTGCTGCTACAGCCCTCAGATGGTGACTGTCTGGTTCTTCTGCTCCAGTTGCGCAAGCTTTGGAGACCACAGATTCTTCCCTCACTTTCCCAGCTGGGATGTGGTGGCTGTAGCACAGTGTTCATCTTGGAGAAACTGGCTAAGACTCGATGGGGACAAGGGGGTAGGATGCTTCTTATGGAAAAGCTGAGGTGGTTCTTGTTTTCATCCCCGTTGTGGGTCTTCACACAACTCACTTTTTTTTCCTGTTTGCTTTCATCTGCAAAATAACTAAGGTGCTGTAAGCCACATGAACGTGTGAACTTTAATTTAGCGTGAATCGCAAGCATAGTGTGCTCAGCAGTTGCCAGTGATGTAGAAGAACTGGGTTCAAGCCCTTGTTTTGACAGAAGTGAGACAGGTAGGCTGCCCTGGGGGAGGATAACAGCCTGTTCCTGGTTTTGCCAACTCCAGTACCTGTTCAACTGTTCTGCAGAGTTGTGATTGTTATAAAATTACATTGTAGGGGGAAAAAAAAAAATAAATGCGTGGTCAGACTTCCTGACCAGCTGTAGCTGGGCATTTAGGTTGTTGCTGTTACTTGTCTGGTATGGCAACAAGGCAGAAGCACTGACCTTCCATCTTATGGCTACCGCTGGGAGCAAGGGATGCGTAAAGGTTGTGAGCCGCTGTCACCTGTGCCCCTGGAACAGCAATGAGTTGTTAGCCAGTGGAGCCACCACGGTTCTGCATCTGTCTGTCTGAATGCGTCGCTCACCGGTGGTGAAATTCCTTGTGACACTGGAGGAAACACAAATGTGGGACTGCAGCACAGTGATGGGCAGATACCGGTTGCTTCCTGGCTGGGGTGCCAAGTCCTCCAGCCCCTCCGGATGAACCAGAGCTGCCTTGTTCCTGCGTCTGTCGGCCTCAGGGCAGCTCGTTCCCTTTTGAAGGCACAGCTCTTTTATCAGCGTAGCCTGCAGGCAAAAGGCATGAACACTTTATTTGTATGAGAGAGGAAAAAAACCCCATGTTCTTTGCTTTCTGTGTAATAAGCCCTGGCCAGAGGGAATTCAGGAGCCAGCTTTTGGGACTCATTGTTCCTTTTGGATATCAGTGACCTGCTGGCGCAGGAACACCCAGCCCACTTTTTCAGTTTCACTGAGTATTAGGTGGGTATTCCACACCAGCATATTCCCTTCACCTTTTAGTGTCCTTTGAGGATCGATAAAACTCTTCCAGTGAGGATGAGGAGCCCTCCAGGTGCTTTGTGTCCATGAAACTGCTGGGCACTCCTCTTGTGTACCCCGTGCTACGAGGGATTGTGTGGCTTCTCAGAGCTGGCAGCCTCCTGTTTGGAAACCTTCCTTGTGCAGCGTGTGGGAGCGTGTGGCTGAGCAGGGAAGCGAGACTGTACAGCATCCCAGGATTTACCAGTTTACACTGCTGTGGAAATATGTTCTCAGCACTGAATAGAGTACTTAGCCCTGGCTTTAAGGGAACAACAGTAACACGTGCTAGGCCAGCATCAGGTTATACCCTGTAACAGGCTGGGTGAAGCAGGCACGTGCTCCACACTCAGATGCTTTTTTTCCCTTTGGTTTGATGCCATTTACTTCAGGGATAATCTAAACAACATCAACTTTGAGTGCCATTGACCAAGTTCCACCGGAGCAACTCCTTGGTGACAATATGTGTGGATATAGCTGACAGCACTGTGTTATAATGAGCTAGCTCTGAGCTAGCCCTGGAGGCCTGGGATTCTGATCTGCTTTGGCATCAAATCCAGAAGCTGATCCGAACCTGGCGGATGGGAGTCTGAAGCATCTGAGCACTGGCTTTCCTGGGAGGCTCCTAAAACTTCTGCTCCCGTGCTGAGGCTCATCTCCAGGTATTTGCTGTTATTTTCAGCATTGTGTTCCTATGCCAGCCTGAAATACGAAGGGTAAGATGGGCAAAAAATAAACAAGTGATGGAGTGTGTGGTTGAAGCTTGACCTCTGTGTTCCCTCAGTATCTGCACACTCAGCCTGTGCATGTGCTTTTCTCTTTTACACATCTGCTTATTCTAATCGGGATAACCTTTAGATGAAACAAAACTGACTTGAGTAGTTGCCCAGACTGTGAAGATTTGGGGTTTGAGTTCCGATGAAGTGTGGTGTGGTTCTTTTTAATGTTTCCGCAGCTCTGTGGTATCTGGCTGCAGCTGGGATCAATAGCAAAGGTGCCAAAATAAAGCAGGAGTGGCTGGTTTTGGGCTTTTCCAAGCCTGACAAAGAAAATAAGAAAAAGTAAGAGGGCCTGTTGTTAGCTGGAGTGTTTCCTTACCTCATGGTGTAACAATCTGCCTTGAAGGAATCCAGTGGTTGAGATCAGCACAGGGCATCTTTTTCCTTACAGCCCTTTTGGGAAGCTCTATAAGGATAATCAGTGGGCTTTATTTGAAATATTAGTATCTGTCTTGGAGGCATTGGGCCCCTTAGATAAATTGCCAAGGAAAGCATGCCTCCCCCCTCTCTCCCCCCCCATAGAACTACGGAGACACTGCAATAGCCAGTCAGTTGTAGTGCTTTGAAAGAGATGTCACCTGTCATGGCTCCCAGTGAAGATCCCAGCTCATAGAGCTGTTGCTCAGGAGAAGCCTAAATGGTAGTTATTGGCATTTGAGAGACAGGCATCACTGCACTATTAGAATATTTGTGAACAAAATGCCGTAAGATCCTCAAAAGAAAAGCAGCATTTTTCTGAATTAAGTTATAACATTTCTTGATGGGTAGAAAGCTGACTTTTGGGGGGGGGCTGGTTGGTTGGTTTAGTCCAGTGCTTAGTTAAAAAGAGCTTTCAGCTTTTTCACTCACTTTTTCCCGGGCCCTAAGCAGACCTTCCCCACACCCCCCACTCCACCGGCTGTGCCTTGAGTAGTACTCTCTGGAGAGAGTTGCGTTGGGAAGGTGGGTTTATGTGCAAATTCTCCTTGATGGACTGAATCGTTGAAATCCATCATGTAACTCTCTATTCTGCCTGTTTCTGGAGCTTGCTAAACAGTCCTTGAAGATTGCAAAGAAATAAACTGTGTCAGGGCCTTATCTTCAACAAACTCGACTTTTCTCCTTTTCAGAAATTGCGTGCTGTAGTGTCAGCTTTGCAGAGGGTGATGGAAACCAGAACCGCAAATTACCGTGGCTTGTGGTTATTTCAAGCATTTTGTTGTCAGCTGAAACTGAATTTCCTCATATTCTAATTAGAAGTCTTAGCTGGCTGGAGGACGGGATGGTTTCACTGGAAGCATTGTTGGTGCACCTAAATAAGCAGATTTTACATCCTGCTGGTTCTCCTCTATAGAATGTTAATTATTGTGCTAATATATAGGGGATGGAGGAATGGAATGCTTCAGCTGCAGAGGTGGGAAGCTGTGTTTATGCTGAAGACTGGTATTTGCTGGCTGGCCACCTGTGAAATGGGCTGCTCGAGTTTGGGACTCACAGGTTAGTTCAGCGTTCTTACAGAAGCTGGAGCAAGTTAACATCCTACATTTGAAATTACTGTGATATTAAATATGCCAATTTAGAAATATCTTGTGATGTTGAGCACAAAGGGAGGTGGCAGCCTCTGTATTTCTCCTCAGATTTTCTCCTCTGCAGGCTTTTGCTCTTCTGTTCAAAAAGGAATGCGAACTTTGCCACGTACAGTCCAAAATACTGGTTCAGTGTAAGCTGCCTGGTTTTGCCAAACTCTTTGGTTTTCTCACCCCAAGGCCAGGAGGTTGACCTTTCTTATGGCAGCGTTCTTTTGACAGACAGGTTGGCCTTTTTTTTACAACTTGTATTATTTTGACAGACTAAATACTGTAGATGACTTCTTGTGGTCCAAGTTAGGTGCTCTGGTCCTCGAACTCATTGACCCCTGCAATATCGTGGTTTGGTGGTCCTATGTCCTTTTTTGTTCTGCCCATACAGTATCTCTTCACGGACAGAGACTAACTATGCAGCCTTTAAAGGTTGTTTAACCTCGGTAAGACCTTTGAAAACAGTATATTGAATCAAATTGTACATGTTGCTTTTCTTAAGTGAGGTTGTTCATCCACATATCCGATGATACTCATATGGAGGAATATCTGGGCGCACACCAGAAGGTACAGCAAGTTGCTGTAGCTCACTTGACGACAAAGTGAGGGTGAAAACACCATTCTTCTGGGAGTGATGATCCTTTCTGCCAGACATGGTAAAGTGAATATCTGGTTGAATTACACAATATCTGGCCCAGTTACGCTGGTGGTGTTGCAAGCGTATTCTCAAAAGCAGGATTTTGCATGCTTATTGCCACCTCACCACGATGGCTTTGTACGCTCTGGCTCTTGGCACTGAGTTTCTACTACTGGAAATAGGGTGGAATAATGCTGGGCAGCAAATCTTTTATAACCCAGTAAATTTAGGAGGTGCAAAGGTCTTTAAGTGGCTGATTGAACTGGTCTGGAACAGGTATGAAATTCTGCTTGGAGCCAGAGCAGGGTAAATTGCCTGGGTGTCCTCTTTTCTCACTCATTTACACATAGTTTTGCGGGAAAACAATTTGGAAATTGTTCAGACTAAACAAAACACTTTGACCTCTTTATATAGCCTCTCTTCTCCCCTTCTTTAAAAAAAAAAAAAGGTAACAATTTGGCTGTGTGGTAATTCAAATGCTTTTGACCATGCCAAAATTGCACACTCTACCTCTGCTCCCCAAATTCACTCTGCTCCATTTAGTAGAGTTTGGCAAAGTTAAGCTGGCTTCACGCTGTGGAGAATATTTGTTTCTTAATAGAAGATGGAGGAGGAGGGGAATTGTGCTGGTTGTGTATATTTTGCCTTCTCAAGATTAGCCCCAAGCAATTATCTGACTATGCCCTGTGCCAGAATAACACAACAGAATAATTTTAGCAGTGCCAACGAAAACTCCAGAATGTGTTGCACTCAGGAGTGTAATTTTAGATTCTGTTTTCAAGTAGTATTTCTGTGACATCATTGACTTCAGGAAAAATAATACCCCAGGGCTTGCTTTACAAACAGGATGGAGCTTTATGATTTGGCAGCTTTCTGTAGGCAGAAAGACAAATGTTCATCACTTAAACCTCTGTATGACAACGGGCTTTGCTTCCTAACAGAAGTTAAAAGTAGTAAGAAAAAGTTAAAACTGGTGTGGAAAGGGAATTGATAGGCAGTCATCTGCTGCCCTGAGGGCAGGGATGCTCGGATCACCTCCAGGGGAAGCCTGAGCTCTGTGAAGATTTGTTCTGGGAGCAAGAGCACTGCTGGCTAAATCCTTCGTGCGGAGTAGCCCAGGGCAAGATTTGGGAAATACAGTTGTTTCTGTGTGTGCTGCCTCTGGTCTGTGTTTGACAGGGGCGTGCTCAGATCTGGTGATGGGATGGGAAGGCTCTGTTGGTCCCCTGAGCAGGCTGCCGTGGCCTCCGGAGCTCTGTCGTCCGGGTGCAGCCTGTTTGGTGTGTGCTGGAGGGATCTGGATGTAGTGGTGATGCTCCCCGCGTGCCTAGCCCAGAGCTCTGCCATCAGGAAATGTCTTGCATTTCTTTACTACTTTTTTCAGGAGTTCTCTGTTGATCATAGGACTGGAAGAGACCTCATGAAGCTGTCTTGTCCTTCCCAGCCTGCATGGGGCCATGTGCACTTGAGCAGTGCTTTGCAGGCCTCTAAAGCTGAAGTCTCATGGTCTCCCCTACTCATATTTTTTTTTTTTTTTTTTTGTTTTTCTTCCTGGTAGAAAGGGTTTTCTTCATTCTAATCCACATCTTTCTTTCTGTAATCGTAACTCCATCACTTCTCTATTCTGCATGCACATTGCAGATGGGATAAGGACTTTCCAGCCTGCTGTTACACATTTGACCATTACCGGATCTTTTCCTTCCTCCCCTGCCCATCCCGGTTCCTTCCTTAGGCTGAATAGTCTGTATGCATTTTTCCTTTTCCACCATTTTTATAGGTAGATATTTTAGAAAGCTCTCATAGTGTCTGCATCAGACACTTCCAGGCAAATTTGAAGTGAATTAAAGGAAAGTTAACGTCTGTATAAATAGCCTTTTTCATTCTGGAGGGTTCCATAAGCTCAGTAGGTGCCTTCAGGTGTGTGAAATAACTTGTTTCCCTTTGGTAAAGGATGTCTTATGAAAAAAATATTCTCTGGCTCTAGGGCAAACCACGCTGCAGCCTTCCTTTGCTCTATGCCCCCCAGCCTACACCAGCGGAAAACGGGTTACACTGACTATGATGAATCACTCGTGGCTGGAAGGAGAAGTGATGACACCAGCTCTGTCAGCAGCTGGTTGATTCAGCATACTCTGAGGGATTCAACAAGTTCGTAAAATCGGCCCAATTACACACACATTTCTTTCACAATTGGCTCCAGTGACTTCAGTGGAGTTGCTTCCAGGGTCTATTGGTGCATCTGGCACAGCCTGGCTCTTCTGTGGTGCGGCCACAATCCTGCTTGGCAAGTTTGGGCACAGCAAATATGATCTGAATGAGTGGGCTCATTGTTCGCTGGAGTGGCCAGGCGTAGGCATCAGGTTGCCTCTGGGTTGTGTGAACTAACAGCTCTGTTTCAGGAAAACACGTGAAACTCATGCTGATTTTCATGAAAGTGAATAATTTGCTGGGAGCCTGTCGGGGAGGGGCTGCGGCTTTCCCTGAATGTGTGCAAGGTCCAAAAATCTTGGGCACTGTTATAATATAAATAACAGATCCTCATAGTCTCATCAGCTCCTAGACTCCCTTGGGGAACTCTGCATTCTTCTGTAAATATGAGCTTTGTGGGAGAAGTCTGATGCTACACAAGCATGTGAGAATTTCCTTTCCAGTTGGCATGAAAAGGCTATAAATCTGTGGAGACATAAGCCCTTCCCCCTACCCTTTCTTATAAAATTAATGGGTGTTCAGTTAAGCCAAAACAAAGAGTGGTTTCCCTCGGGCAAAGTTTTATATTTTTTTCTTTCTTTTTTTTTTTTTTTTCCAAAAGACATTTTAGCATACAGATAGAAAACCTTGATTAAATCCAAGTTTAATAATGCAATAAGTGTCCAGGCAAAGGGATTTTATCTCTCACTCTGCTGTGGGCTTTTAACTTCCTGGGAGTAGTGAAGGCTGGAAAATACACAAGGGCTAATGCTAATGGAGATGAAGGGTGACCCTGGCCTGTGTGGTGGTTTGCATGACCCTGTGTTGGATAATGGAGACTTTCAGACTCTACCTGTGTCAAACAGAGAGGTCAGCTGTGTCACTTCGCAGTTTTTCTCTCTCTTTGCTTCCTACCTCCATGTTGTAGAGATGTTTTAAGGGATAGTGATGGAGAGATAATAACAGAAAGTCATTACGTCTTCACTTCTCCTCTGAAGGCCCTTCGGACATAG
>WHYT01016964.1:167590-188299 GCA_009806455.1 Tetrax tetrax
AAATCTGCTTCCTTTGCTGCAGATTTTTTTTTTTTTTTTTTTTCCCTGTAGGATAGATTCTAGCAGGAGGATTTGGTGAGAAAAAGGAAAAAAAGGATGTGTGTTTGTGGGGGAATATTAATCAAGAGGAGGCTTTTTTGAGCCAAACCTGAGTATGAACCTCCTAGGAGCTCAGACGAGGAGCCGTGAAGGCTTTCCACAGTCTATAGGCTGCATGTTCCATAGTTGGCTTGAGTCTTTGCCAAATCCCCATGGCTTGTACTTCTCAGCTGAAAGTGGTGTCCAGTGCAAAACCTTTCAGTTGAGTAATGAGACATAGGGCTTTTCTCTACAGATGGAATAGTAGTTGAAGAAAAACAAACAAACAAACCCAAAATTACACAAACCTCCCCCCCACATCGTGAAGACAAATCTAGGGATGACCCAGCACAATGTAAGGTAAGGCCTGCGTGATCCCAGCAGGCAGCTATACTTTGCCTTCTCTTGCAGTTCCAATTGCAGCCATTTACAGTCAGTATCTCGATAAATGCCATCCGGTGCGTGAAGTGCTGTCTGGCTTGTGTTGTGTTAGGATGGCTGTGATGTCTTCCCTGATATGAGTCCTACAGTAATAGACCAGTCCTGTAGACTTCGATGAAAACTCAATTTTCTTGTAACAAGGTTTAATGGGAAGTTTATTGGAGTATTGATAACGGAGAATGCAATAGATGCACGTCCCAGAGTTAATACACTGTAAAACATTAGAGCATACAGTGCATGTTTATCACTGTCAAATTCAATTAAGATTTAAATTATAAATAAAAAGAAGTGGTCATTCAAGCACAGGAAAGTATGTGCAAAGAGAGGGCCGAAAATAGGTGCTGGGTCAGGTGGACTTGAAAAGGGCTGAAATAAAAAGGAGGATTAGGAGAGGCTGGCATTTCCCCCCCCCTCCAAAAAAAAAAAAAAACGACTGCATGGAGCTCTGTTAAAACTTGGGCATGAGTTTGTTCAGTAACCTGCCAATGGAGCTGGGGGCTGGCAGTGAAGAGGACCTGTGTCCCAGGCTGAAACCATCTCTAGGAGCTCTGAGGTATTCTCTCAATGTGTGGATGCATCATTGCTAATGGTTGTGATGCACTGCTCTCCATCTGCCCCACAAATCCAGTGAAACCTTCCACCAGCATACTGCTGCCTTTCAGTTTATCCTGGTTGTACTCGGCCTGCTTCAAATGCAATAATCCTTCTTGCAGATCAGATATACAGTAATCCTCCTTTACAAGTGGAAAGCACAATGGGCCTCTGCCGTCAGACGTGATGTAATCCTGCTGCATCAGATAGAGAACATCTTTCCTACATCATGTGAAACACTGTCCTGTCTTCTTGTGCTAGACTGCAGTCTTTTTCCATCGGATGACTTTCACATCCTTCCACTGTGGTTCTTCTCTAGGCTTAAAGCAATAAACTCCCTTATTTCCTCATCAGGCTCTGCTACAGCATGTGTTGCTAGGAATGGCAGCGATGGGTGAGGTGGGAATCGCTGCCTTGCACATGACGTGCTCTTTTTGTCCTTAGTGCAGTTGGAGATGATGAACCTCGGGTGTTACTGGAATATAAAAACCAGATGACTGCTGTCTCTCTTGCTTGCGATTCTCTACGCTGCACAGGCCTTTTAAAATGATGAAACTTGTCTCTAAGCTGTGATAAAAGCAGGTGCTACAGTCGTCTTGCACTAGACACCGTGCGAATTGCTGGCCGTGTGGCACGGAGCGGCTGCCAGCTCTGCTGCCTGTGCTGCCGCCTCCTCCTGCCAGCTCAGGTGTGTCTGCCCGGTCGTGTGCAGACTGTTGTTTTATAATCCTTCTGCTGGGGATGATCTGGGAGAGTTGTCTTTGTACGCATGTTCGCTGTAACCTTTCTCTAATCCTTCTTGTGGGTCCTGAGCACCGTAAATCCTCTTCTCTTTAAGTACAGCCTCTGCGAGTTCCTTGGTTGAGGAGGGGGAGGCCGTTGTGTAGAAGGGGAGCGTCTGTTCTATCACTCTCGTAATCCTCCAGCCTGTTAGAAAGCAGCTAAGCGTCCTGCCTGGTTGAATACCTGCCTTGTAATTCAATCTAGGGGTTCTGCTGCTGTTCATAAACAGATTGCTCTGCTGCGGTGCGCTGCACGGCAGGCTGCTTGGCGGAGCAGCGGGTTTGTGTTTTGCACTGGGCAATATGCAGTGGGCTATTCTCCCCCTGCTCTAGGGAAGCAGAGCAAGAAGCTGAGGTGGAGTGTTAGCGGGCAAGGGTTGCCAACCCCCTTGGCTTTTGGGCAGGCATATTCCCTTCCTGTGGCTCAGAGCCGCGTAGCACATCCCAGGTCAGCCAGGGCTTGGGGGGATGAAGGCGTGCAGTGATGGCTGGCAGGTGGGAGGTGATCCTGCGGCTCCCTTGTACGAGTGGGTTCGTGTGGCTTTGCTGCTGCTGGATGGGCCACAGCAGAGCAGCTGGTGACCTGACAACTGCTGAGTCAGCGCCTCTTTGCTCCTGCATGGTGCTGGTTTGCAAGCTGTGCAAGGCTCTCAGGGAGCTCTTGCCATAGTGAAATGTAGAGAAAGGGAATGGCCTTTAGGGTGTGCTGTTAGAAGTCTGGATAATTTAGATATTGATGATGGGATGGGTGCTGTCTTTATCTGCTTTTAACTTGTCCTGTTAACTAGACGTTTAGTGACTTGTACAGTACTGACCTTCTGCTTCCACAGAAATGACCGCAGAGCGAAATGTGGCTTGGCTTGTGTACTCTTACATATTTATCATCCGGTGCAGTGTCTGTCAGCGCTGACTGGCACCTTCTTGGTAGCATCAACACAAGCTTTCTGGGCTCACTGAGACAGAGGATGATGGATGTGGCTTTCTCACGCATGGATGACCTCCATTTCAGATTGCACATTTGCCAGTAAGCACTTTGAGAGTGCTTGCGATGATCAGTGCTTGCGAGGTGTGTGTCTGTGGCCTGAGAATAAGAGGACGACATTCAGAGCTGAGAGGATATAATCAGATTTGCTTAACAACCAAAGAAACTTCTCAGTGTTTTGCTGGAATCGGAACTGTGAAATGGTGTTTGCCCATGGGCTCCTCTGGCATTTTGAGGATCTTGTGCTGTTCTAGGCTCTTGTGCTGTTCTAGAAGCTGGGGGACGGGACAGGGGAAGCTGGTTACATGGTGCATTTCTCTTGCGCTGGAAAGAGGGTCATGCGAATACCTTGAGGAGAAACTTGGTGGTTCCTTCTCAAGAAAAGTCTTCCTAGACACCTTTTAGAGCAGAATGAATGGATCTGGCTGCAGTGGTGGTGTTTTTCTTTTTATTTTTTTTTCCCCTGCTCTTTTTACATTCATTAAATAATATGTATTCACAAAGAGACTCTAAAATAAATCATTGTTGCAGAAGCACCTTTTAAAACTTGTCAGCTGTGGATTTTTTCCCGCAGTACCTTTGCCTCTTAGGACCATAAACGGCTTCCTAAAGCAGGGGAAAACCATTATTAATTACAATGCCTAATGAACTCATTTGGCTTTCTGCCCAGCTTCCAAAAACAGCACTAGCACCAGGCTGGATACTGTTGTCTCACTGTAATTATGTTTATATGGAAAGTTAATTTTTGTTTTCATAAATTGATTTAAGGCTTCTGGAAGCTATTTGGAGATAATTAACTTTGCCCACACAGACCTATATAAGAGCGTTTGTTTACAAGGTAGCGCTCGGTGCTGGAGCATGGAGGTAGGCTCCTGGGTTCATCTGGAAATATTCAGTTTGCAGCTCAGGGCAGCTGTTACCAGACTCGATTCCCTCTTTGTGGACAGCAATAGCAAGCAAACATCGTAGTCTTGGGATTTTGCAAACCAGTAACAACCCTCAGGGTGGACCTGCAGTCCCTAGCCGCAGTCCAAATGAGCTGCAAAATAATTCAAGCTCTACAAAAGTTAGTGCCAGAATCACAAACTCCTTTAATGTGAACAACAAACATGACAGTCCCAAATGGAAAAGGCCTGCAAGGACTGAGACCAGACCTCCAGAAATCAGTAGCTGTGAGGGCAAAAGCGGTTCCCGTGGGGATGGAGAACAAGTGGCAGAAGTGCGAGGTGATTTAATGGGACCTTCACTGGCAGGACACACGATGCAATATTGCAGAAGTGACTTATTTGTTCAGTTGTAGGCATGTGTCATCAGGTTCCTGGCCCCTGCAGTGAACTCTTCCTTCAAATCAATTCATTAATGAGCTAATTTATTATGCATGGGGATCCATTAGAGAAATGTGCAATAACCTCAGGATGCAGAGCCCTGCTGTCAGCACGTGGCTACTGAAGAACAAAAGAGGGAGGAAAAAGCGAGGTCTCCTTGGCACCCCTAAGCCTGTTTGGGGGCTCTTGTCTGACCCCGTTAAAATGTGGGGGAATACATGAGGTGCTCTGGGTCACGTCTGACAACGCAGTGGATGGCCTGGCTGAGCAAAGCAGCTTGTCTAGACCAGTGCTCAGAGTGATAATTCTTAAAGCTACAATTTAAAAGTTCCTATTTCAGTGCACCGTGGGCCACCTTCTTTAAACTAAGAAGAAATGGTTCCCTGAAGGCCTAAAAGTGTACTAATTCCTTACTGCACGCTTCAAAACCATGGACAAAGCTGCATCAGAAGGCCTTCAGGCTAGGTTGGCGTAAGATGTGTCTCTACTTTTCCAAAGAGAAGGGGGAAGGGGGGAAAGGAGGGCATTTAGAGTTCATAGTTTTGGATCTACAGCCCTTGAGGTGAGGTAACTGCCGCCAGGCCTTGTTACTGGGCCAAGCCAGCCTGCTTCGGGGCGCCTGGGCTGCAATCAGCGCGTTGGTGCTCTGTTCCCTCCGCTTGCAGATGTGGCGGCTGGCAGCGGCTGTCCTGTCAGGATGGGCCATCCCGTGTCACCTCGGGAATGCGTGGCTAGTGGGGGTTGTGTGAGATGCTGCCTTTGATGGGGTGTTTGCCCAGCCAGCCAGATGAAAACCCACAGGGGATGGTGTCTGTGGACCCGTGGTTGTGTATCTGATGTATGATACTTGCTGATCAGACAGCTTAACAATGTTTCTTGCTTTGCTTGTTCAGTATTGGAGCCAAACAGATATTTACGTACCTCCCTAGCCTGCACAGGCACTTTTGTTGACTAGAATAGAGCTATTTGTGTTTAATTAGTCAGCTGGATCAGGGCCTTAACATACTGCCAGCAGGGAACATTAGGATTTTGCTGATGGCTCTCAAAAAGAAACCTGTGTAATATTGACCATCTAATCCTGAAGCTTCAGGCCAGCCCTACTCTCAAACTCTGTCCTGGGATTTACCAGCACCTTGAGAGACATTGCAATTCAAGGCTATAGGTGATGACAGCAGCTGAAGTGGAACTTCCTTTCAGATCCCCATGCTTTGGACACCAGGTGATGAAATGAGTTGATTATATGTGTGCACTGAAGGCTTAAAACAGTAATGTTAAAACAGAAATCCTGAAAGAAGGTGTTCCTCGGGTGTGGATGAAGAACTGTGAGTTGGAAGAGCTGCTGCTGCTTCTTCCATCTGCTGAGCTCTCAAAGGATAGATGGAGGGTTTACTCTTCATTTCCCCAGTTACTTGCTTCCATATTTTATGGAGACTGTTTACTGTGCACTACAGGCTTCTCCACAGATGTGTTCCCATGCCAACCATCCTGCAATGTGGTGTACACGCTTAGTGACACAAAGCAGCTTTAATCCTCAACCTTTGGATGCCTCCTGCCCACCGGGGCCAAGCCTCCAAAGAGGAAGCCTGCTGCTTACTAAGTGGGGCTCCAGGTTCCAGTTAATTGGGCCCAGTCATTAAGGGAAATTTGGTTTGTGTCTACTGGGACTGTGGAGGGAGTGGATTTTTAAATAGCAAATATCTACAGTGTATATTGGTTATCCTCAGGTTAAAAAAAAAAAAAAGCAAACTTTCAGCAGAGAAGAAAAGCTTCTAATTACTTGCCTTTGGCAGAATGGCTGCCCTGCTCTTTAGAAGCTGTATGTATCTGCTGTAAGAACCCGCTCATTAGCTCTATTGCTCATACAGATAATCAACAACATAATTAATAATTATTTATATGGCATCCATGGCAGAGGGTTTTGGATCACCTAATAAAACATCATTTCCTTATGATCACTCAAGCGTTTCTAACTGTCTCTTTTTTTTTTTTTTTTTTAATGCCTGTTTCTTGACTTTCTCAGGCCTTTTGTGACAGTTTCTAATGCTTGGCACAGATTTTGTTTAACTTTCCACCAAATGTCTCCTTCTTTTCTTTTAGACACCTCTCTGAAGTCCCACTTGACCCACAGAGAGTTTCAAGTGCCAGAACTCTGTCACCATGCAGAGTGACCTGGATTGGCATGAGCAGCCGTAGCTCCTTTGACTTCAATTGCGTCTCCTTATACTGATTTTTGGATTCAACCATATTTGCTTTTGGAATGTTAAAAAGGAGGATTTCTCTTGGTCAAGAGCTTCACCTATTCTTCTGCATTTTCCCAGGCCAAAGCAGGGCTGTGGGATACTATGTTTGGGCTACATCTAGGATGTCTGTCTTGGGGGGAGTTTTGGACCAAAGTGTTCAGACTCTGTTCTTAGGGTGGGATTTTGTCTAGGGCACGTCTTCAAACAAAGCACATCTTGTACTCTGTTTTCCCTGGAGTGCTTTGGCTCACATTATGCAGGATAGCTACAATACCCTGACCTGCAGCGTGACCCACAGGGCAGCTTTCATTGTGTTTTGCTGATGCTGTGAATTGCAGCTGCTGGCATCAAGGATGACACGGATCAGAAATCCTGCCGTCAGGTTCCATAAAACTGCTGGACACCTCTTTCTCTACCAGGCTGTCAGCTTGTGTTGTGCCTCCCTCTGCGCAGCCTCCCTGCTCCTGCCCAGTGTTGGACACGGCAGAGCCACCACCTTCCCATGCCTGACCATGACCCACGCTCTCCTGAGCGTGTCGGGTCAGCGGAGCACTGGTGTGGGCCAGCGCAAGCGAGCCTCGTTCCTTGCCCAGCACAGGAAAGCCACGGGGAAGGGATGTAAAGCTGCTGTGAGCTGAACAGTTGAGGGCAGCTTGACACTGAGAGAGGCAAAGGGGATCAGTGGATGATAGGAAGGAGGAGAAGCAAGGTGTAGCTCATGTCATAGAGACTCGGTTTTTATGGAGCTGTTTTTGGAGAGCAGGTCAGATGCTAAAAGGCAGAAGCTTGAAGGCATGTTTTGGATGGGGAGCGAGGAGAGGAGGCAGAAGCTAGCGTCTGATTAGAAATGTTCTTCCTATGCTCTAGGAAGTGTGTGCTTGCACAGAGTATCCCTGTACTGATGGAGCAGAGGAAGAGGGTACATCTGAATACTATTACAAAAGGCATGGGATCCCAAAGCAGGTTGTTATTGGTGTGTGATGCTGCCCTTTGCTAACAGGTAAAGATAGGTATGTCCTGCTGATGGCACCTGCCTGTTGAGGGAAGGCCACGCTTGCCCTGTCTTTGGAGATGGGAACCCAGTGTGGCTCTGCCATATCTGCAAACCTCAGCCTGAGGCTTGGAAACTGTGTTTGCTGGCACCATGTGTTGCTAAGCAGATGGGCTGCTGCGTTTGTACCCGCTGAAGTCTTTCAGAGAGGGTGGCTTTGGTGTGGCATTTCAGTAATTGTTGCCAGCACAGACGAAACAGAAGGAAAAGCATCTCCAGTTCTTTACCACCTGCTTTTCCTCCGTCTTTGTAGCACCCATCCGACACCTAAGTAAGTAATTTCCCACGAAGTGCATTGAGAGGAAAACAAGAGAGGGGGGAAAAAAAAAACCCAACCAAACTGACTGCAGGATGCAACAGGTTAAATTCTGGTGTGAGGAAACAGCAGAAAAAACTTAACTGAGCTTGCTAAAAATATACAAGGGTGAGGCAGCTGAGTCACCAGAGGGGAAACTTGAGCTACATGTGGTCCATGGAGGAGACAGAATGTAAATGGTTTGAGTGTGACCTGCCAAAGCATTTGCTGTTCCCTTTCTCTAATGGGCTGGTGGCAGCTGGGACTGCGTAGCTGGGTGGCAGTGCTGCGGGACATGCCATCCAGCCCTTGCTCGCTGAGATGGGTGCTGCAGACAACTGGCCAGCTTCTGTGTGGCATTTTCCTTCTTCCTTTGCTGAGTCCCTTAGCTTGACCTGAGGAACCTTGATGGGTCTTCCAGTGCATTTCCTCAAAACCTGCTGAGCACACCCAGAGCAGGACAAGGGTTTCAGTCTGTTCCCACGTTAACCGCTCTGAATATGTGAATGGAATTGCATCTGACTTCAATGGGAGCAAATGAAATGCTTTTGAATGTCCCACCCTAAGGACTGGAGAAGAAGCTCTTGTAAATTAAGGTCTGAAACCCTGATGCTGGTTCTGACCTTTTGTTTACTGAGGCTGAGTTTTACCTTCTGTAATGGATGAAATGTAGAGGCGTCTTTTTTGGTTAACTATAGGGGATCTGTTGGGCACATGATACAGTAGTGAAGCTGTAACGTGTCTGTGCTGTCCTGTCCTTTTTGAATGGAGTGACAGAGTTGAGAGAAGACCAACACTTCAGAGTCAAAATAAAAAAAAAAAAAATGCCTAAAATGTGTTGGAAACTGTTACCTTCCCCCATCAAGTTTTCACCTCCTTGGTGCTTATGGCTTCCCCCTCCTGATTAAAGGGATTATTCCCCCTGAAAAACACATGTTGACAGATTGCCTAGGCCTCATCGGCAAATCGGATACGAGCTGACTCATTTCTCTCCGATCTGGTGAGTGATCCATCTCTCTTACCCATTGATTTTTCTGTCCTTGTGTGTTGAGATTTATGGAACTAGATGTATCAAAGAGCAAACTCTGTTCCCAAACCCTTGAGAGGTTAAAGTGGTTACTATTTCATGCCTTCAGCACTCTCCTCTTCTCCCCCTGTCCGAAGAAGAAAAGTAAACTATTGGGCTTTAAAAGCTAGTTACGTGTAGCACAGGTTTAATCACCACAAGGGTCTACATACTAAAACTGGGCTTTGTGGTCACTTTTTTGTGTGTCCATGCACCCCTTGCCATGGCCGTTAAAACACTTTCATGGTTTGTGAGCTAACAGACACTGAGCTGATGAGAGAATTGAGTTACATCATTTTGCCTTTTTTCTTTTTTTAAAAGTAAAATTTTTGAGATCTCTAGCTGATGAAGAGAGAGAGATATTGGGAAGGAAGGTGTGGGTGAAATAAGGACAACGTTGTCCCTGTACTTGGCCACATGGTTGGTTTGTTTTTTGGAACGCCCTCTTTTGCAGACAATCTGCCCATAAATATCTGCTGTGCTTTTTGGTGATATTTCCTCTACAGCATTGTTTTTCCTGCCTCTAACTCAAAAATACTAAGATTTTTGTGTGTGAGTGTGTGTGACTTACAGTAAGCATTTGGATCTTTCACTTCCCATCTGTAAAGTGGGAAGAACAAGATATCTTATCCTTCATCCTCTGTTGTGGCTACTGTTGATTGCAGCACTAGAGTGGAGACTTTTCTTGCTGTGTTGATGAACAGGACCCCTGTGTCATTCCATGTGTTGCTAAGAAACAGGCCGAGTTAAGATATATTTTAAAATGTTAGGCCTGTATGAGGAATACCACTGTATTTCTGGTGCCTCTGGACAATATAGCTGCTGCTGCATCGCTGCCTGAGGAGCGAACGTGCACCTTTATCTGATCACCACTTCCCCCTTCCTCTGTCCTTTGTGGCAGCATCAAGTGTGCACGCTGTGCACAGCTGATATTTGATATGTTCTGCTGAAAAGCTGAATGATGCATTATATTGTTGAGCAAAACCAGTTGGTGTGTTTATCTGGCTTATTTTGTGAGTGTTTTGAGAACATTTATGTAACGCTCCTGTCATCTGCTTCAGCCTCTCCCTTGCAACTGTGGATGCTTCTCCTGAAATGAGTAATGAAATTTACTTAATTGTACAGTATGATGGCCACAGAAGAGCAGCTCCAAAACCATTCTGATCACCCCAATGTACAGTAAATGCTGAAGTAATTTTCATGTGCAAATGAGCGTAAGTTAGTGCAGTGTCTTGTTTGTAAATGAGCGTGAATAGCTGTGCTGGTTTCATATTTTACTGTCAGGAATATTATCCCTCTGAAGGCATCGAGTCACTTGTTGCAGCTGTTTTGCTCTGCATCCTGTAGAGAAGCTCCCTGACTGAGCAGAGGAATCCTTGCAAGGCAACTCAGTCGTGATGCTACCACTGAGATGGTGTGTCTTCAGTAAATCAGATTTTTTCACTCTTCTATAGATCTTGTTGGGCTAGTAAGCACCAGATAAACCTTCATCTTCACTGCGTCTTACTAGTTGGTAAGGTTATCAAAAGCTTTCTGTCCTTTATTAATTTACATGCACTTACTCTGTGACGGTGCAGAGCCTGTCCCTTGTGTTTCACTGGAGCATCTCTCACTCACAGTTTACACACCCTTTCTCTGCTAGTCCTAAGTGAATATAGACCACTTGAGATGAAATGCTGCCCCAAACCCTGAAGACGCAGATTTTCCTTTAGCAAGGTGGTTGTTTTCCAAAGCACATCCCTGGCTCCAAAATAATGTCCTGACTCTTCAGTGTGATGTGCCATAGTGACAAGTCCAGGGAATCTCTCTGTCCTGCATGCCCTCTGTCTTCATGAGGGACATGTGCTGATACATAACAGATTTTTGAAATGTCTGCTTTAGTGTGTGATGATGACTTTTTCCAAAGCTCCTGGGAAGGAGGAACTGCTAATTTTTATAGAGCATTTTGTGCCTGATTGACTTGATGACCTACACTGACTAAGGGAATGATTTCTTTCCCAAATAACTTAAATGTAAAGTACTGTGACTGCTAGCTTGGAATTGTGTTGCTGTGTGAGTTTGATCTGGTTGGCAATGTCCCTGCTCCTTGCAGGGAGGTTGTACTAGATGGCCTTTAAAGGTCTTTTCCAACCCAAACCATTCTATGAATCTATGATCAAGTAGCTTGCTTACTCTCTTCTAATACTTGAATAAAGCCACTGGGCATTGATGTGGTCTCTTGCTTCCTTACATATAGATTTATTAATTTTTTTTTTAATAAACACTAACTTTCAATACAGAGTAGGCTTAGAGTAAGTAAATCTAGGGGAAGATGATGATGGAGTCTAACCATCTGACTGCTAACCTGTTGAACTGTTAACCTGTTGGACAAAGTGTGATGAGCAGAATTAAAGATGAGTCCAGCATGGAAAAGATCCAGTACCTTTGCCGAGGAGTCAGGGGAGAATTTACCTGTAGGAATACCGTGATTTTTTGTGTCTCTGCCTGGCCTGTGTGGAGGAAGTGTCGTGTGTGTGGATGTATTTGTTCACTCTGCCGTGAATGTTGTCTCGGGAGGCTGCTGACAACTCTCCAGCAGAGAGTGGAGGAGCAGAAAGTTAAAGAAATGGAGAGGTTTGGTTGAAAGCTTGAGGGAAGACTTGGGTTGTCAGTGTCTTGTGCTTGCCTGTATTTGAAGCAGCCTAAGGTCCTGGAGAGGCAATTGCTGGACCTGCTCACAGGCTTGTGCTTAGTCACAAGGCTCCATGGGGCTTTGAAGGCTGGGATTTCTCTGAAATGTGTGTGCTGCAGGATATCCAGCCCTCTGCTCTTTTTAGCTCTCTCCTCTTGTAAAGGTTCTCTGATGTTCCTCCTGAGGTGGTTGCATCTCTTTGAACACGGCAATTCCCTCGCATCTCTGTGAAGATTATACCATTTACTGTTAAAAGTAAAGTCTGTGTGCTCAAGGGGTCGATGATTGCTCATTTCTGGAGAGAGAAGGGACAAAAGCATCTACTGGTCTGTAGGAATGAAAGCTATGTCCCATTTTCTATGCTGGGACGAGCCACAGATCACAGACTCTATTTTTAATTTTATGCCTTTTCATTTGCGAGTTTGTCCCTTCTGAAATTGAAAGTAGAACCTCAGTAAGACCAAAGTACATTATGGCAGTTCTTTATTTTAATTTTTTTTTTCCTAATTTAACTTTTTTTTTAAAAAAAGTTTCTTTTTATTGGGTTTGCCTCATCTAGAACTGTAAATTTCCTTTTTTGCTGTTGTGTGCAAAGAGGAAATCCTCAAACAGAAGAGCAGTGTGAGTCCAGGCCCATGAAGATGTTCCCTCAAGCCCTATGAGGGACAACTGGAAGCATTCCCAAACTATTTTTTGATTCTAATTGAACTAGTTTACTTTGAACTTGTCTCCAGGTGGCATGCCAGGAAAGGAGTGGAGAGCCCAACTTCATGTCCTATTAGAAGAACATAGCGAGGCTGTTGATGGGAACTCCACAGCCATCTCACCCTGTAGACCTCTAATCCCATGGCAGATCCCCACAGAGGCAGGGACTTAGCTCTTGCTTAGTCTTTCTGTGGCTGCATGGCTGGTTTAGTGCTCAGTCCCCCTGAAACCGGCTGTGTCTTGTGTGGTCGTGGCGATCTGCCCAGGACCGGTCCTCTTGTCCCTTTATATGTTAAACAGACCAAGTGGAGTAAGCAGTAATAAGTGCTGCTTAGTTAATTAATCCTTCCTGGCCTGGAGCAATGCATATATCTCCTTTGTGGTCCTTCCCAGCTGGGCTGACCTCCTTCCTCAGAGGTAAGAGAGGAATTTACTGGAGTGAAACAACAGCTTCACTGGGAGTGTGTGCTGGGGACTGCTCATGCACAGCTGCACACCACCACCCCGCCTGGCTCCCCGGCAGTGCTCAGGGAGGGAGCAGTCTCCTTGGTATTTAAATAGTGTGCTGTCACTGTATTTGTCAGCCTGTGGATGTGGCTGGGTTTGGAGAGAGATTAGGAAGAGACTCTGAGGTGTAGGAGTCGTTAGGCACGCTAGGGGCACTGGTAGATGTCCCTTTTCCTTCCCATCTTCTGCAGGAAACTGTTAAAGCCAGTGATTCTTTTCCAACAAAAAGATGTAAATGAACCTCAGCGGTCAGAATTGGGATCAGTCCTGTACAGCATCTTTGGCGATGTGGACAGTGGGATCGAGCGCACTCTCACAAGTTTGCTGACCACACCAAGCTGTGTGGTGCGGTCGACATGCTTGAGGGGAGGGATGCCATCCAGAGGGACCTTGGCAGGCTGGAGAGGTGGCTCCGTGCCAACCTCATGAAGTTCAACCAGGTCAAGCGCAAGGTCCTGCACGTGGGTCGGGGCAATCCCAAGCACAGACACAGGATGGACTAGATGGCCTTTAAAGGTCCCTTCCAACCCAAACCATTCTGTGATTCTAACCCTCTGCCTCCCTGTTGGCTCCTGTGACTCCCAAGCCTTGTGCCGTGCGCTCGTGGGACTCTTGGTGTAGGTATAAGGTGTGCAGGAGCTGTGGGGCTGCACGTGAGAGCTGTAGGATGAAATGACTGATGTGACTACAGGGGCTGTGTTCTGTGTTTTCCCCAATCCCCACCCCAACCATACCCATTTTAATAGCAGCACCTGATGGCAAATGATAAATAGATGACTTTTTTTTTTTTTTTTTTTTTTTTTTTTTTTTTTTTTTTTTTTTTTTTTTTTCTTCTTCCCCAGGAGGGAGCACACCCCCAACATGTTGTTCAAGAGAAGTCCCTTTACATCAAGGAAGTGGTTAGAAGTTTGTTTCAATCTCAAGTATGTCTTTGGCATTGTAGATAGTGGGGAACTGATGTTCAGGTCATAGTCTACTAAGTGTTTTTTTTTTTTTTTTCCCTGAAATAAATATGTCACCCATCTCTACTAACTTTTTTTTTTCAGTGACCTGTAACAGAGTGAAACTACTTCATGAATGAGCTAATGAGTTGGTGTAGGTCAGTGATGTAGGTCTGTAATGAATCTCAGCCTGCCAATCAGTTCGTTTTCTTGGTCCACTCAGAAGTAATCCGTGTACCGTAGCCTGGAAACCACTGGGTAGATCACACTGAGGTCCAGCGACAGGTCAGGGACGCCAAGAGGCAGGGATGAAATGAGATTACAGATATTCTTGTCAGTACTCTCAGCTCTTTAAAGAGATTGTTGCTCCTCTGTTTACTTATCGTTTGTCTTCTGCTCCCGACTGCCATGTAGGAGCATCTGATTATTATAGAAAAGATTTGGGATATCATACTGAAGCAACTAAAACAGAGTGGGACTTGTTCTTGGCATGATCCAAAGCCTGTTGAAGCTGGTAACAATCTCTGCTTTCATTGCTCAGCCTTGCATAACACTATCCTCCAGAAGAGATGCTATGTTGGAACATAGAAAGAGTCTGGTGGGTGCGTGTAAAGAGCCACAGGCTAAACAAGCCTGTGCAGAATTTACCAGAGGCTGCTTGTATTCTCTGAAGCTCCTTGTGTAATTTTATTGCAGTCAACCTGGCAGAAGCAGCGTGCTTCCCTTGCTTTGGTGGATCTGCTGGCCACCGTCCTGTACTTCAGCAGGTGGGAGCTGTGGCTGAGACACGGGGAGCAGCGTATGGGATATGCTGCACACCCAGGAGTCCCATGGGCTCCAGGCAAAATGTGCTTGTGGTCCAGACAGTTTCTGTGTTCCCTGACTTGGCTAGCTCTGGTCAAAAGGCTGGGTAACAGCAGTCCCATGGTGAATGAGAGCTGGAGAAGTGCTTTCCCTGCATGCAGGCTGCAGTGCAGAATAAAGGGAATGTGTAGGGGAGAGCTCTGCATCCTACCTGGTGCAGTTTCACCCTGAAGATGTGATGGCATATCTTGCAACTCATGACACTTTCCTTAGCAATGTCCTTAATCACTTCCCAGGATGATACTCCTCCCTCCCTCCCCCCCTCCTCCTCCTCTTCTTGCTGAGGAAGATGTGCTCAGGAGGCAACTTGCTTCTAAGTGGGTTATGCTGTGAGTTATTCAATCTGACTTGGCTCTGTCCACTACTTAGCTACTTAGTCTGTTCTGATCCGGTGTCTTCCTAGGACTGCCACGTTCATTATCACTGTTAAAGACCTTTAACTCCAGTTGGGCAAAGCTGGCAGGTTTAGGCTTGGAGTCACTCTGTCAGGGCTGTGAATGCAGCAGGGCGAGGACCTGGGCCAGGCATTGGTATGTGCCCAGTGAGGACAGCAAGGAGCTCAGCATGGCTGGGAACCCTGCCTGGGTTGCACGGATGGCCCTTACTGAGCCCCGCCTTGCTACTGGTGGGTGAGCCAGCTCAGAGTGTGCCGATGCTACATGGTGGGGTAGAGATACAGGCCTGTTGAAATGCACTGCACTTGAAGGGCCACCTCCATGGAGGTTTTATGAGAGATCATGGGTCCACAACCAGTCTATGAGGCTGTGTGTTGCTACGAGCTCACCCAGGCTACATTGATGTTTGCTGAATTAGCTGGAGCACCAGAGGTGACTTGTTATGCTTCTGCACCAACTGTGGAAGAAGGCTGAGCTGATACAATGCCAGAAGGACAGAAACAGTACAGTCAACCTGTCATTGTAGCTTTGGGCCAGCAAGGTGAGCTTGTCCTGGATCAGCAGAACAAGCAGAAGAGGGCTGAGGTAACAAAATCTCTACAAGAGTTACCTTCCCCTGTGGGGAACTGAGCAGTCCTTGGCATTATTTTATACAAAACACTCATCGTGATGGCTCTTAACTGCAGGGGATTTCCAGAAGCCTCTGGGGATTTTGTGAGAACATCTGGTTCTGGTAAAGTAGCTTCTTCTAAGATTTCAGCCATGCAAACAAGTAATTTGGGAGTGTGTAGGTTTACATTGCTTTAACTGTGTTTGCCAGGCAAAATTCTGCTTTTTCATGTGTGTAGTGGAGAGCACCTTCAAGGTGTTTCTTTGCTGCGATTCTTTGTTCTTGCCTACAGCCTCCTGCTAGCCTTGGCTGTCTGACACGTTATAGACTGTCACCCTAGCCTTTCCATAATAAAGATATTCTTTGCCTGTTTGCTCGTGGGTCTTCCCTGCCACTCCAGAGGTTTAAAAGAGAACGAGTTCAGGTTAAATTACATTAATGTGCAAATATGTACTGGTTTTATCTACAGAGCACTCTGACAGCTTCCTCCATAAAGCTGTACAAATAGCAGTAATCCGTACCTCCCTGGACCTCATTAGTCACCAACCATGTCCAAAGTTCTCTGGTTGAGATGGTAACTTTCTGTGATACTGGAAAGTTTTGCCCTCGGGAGTGTAATGCTCTGTTACTGGTGCTGCAGAGGTAGGCGTAAGGTAGCGTGCTGGAAAAACCCTTGTTCTTTGTTTCCCAGGCTTTCCCTCATCTACTCACTGAACAGCATCAACTGTGTGGCTTTGCTGTGGCGCAAGTGAGCCTCGTGTTAACTCCTCCACTCCAGGCATCGGAAGTGCGGGGAGGAGGGCAGAGGCTATGGTGATGCGTAAAGCAGAGCTAAGCTTAGCTGATGAGAGAGATGTTCTTTGATAGACGGCTTTCACTTCATCGAAGAGTTTTGGCATGTAAGGAAGGAAAGGAGCAGCACCCAGGGACACCACTGCAGCTCTGTGGCATGATGTTTCCACTGTGGTCTTCCAGAGCTGGGACCAGTGGGTTAATTTACTGTGATTCCCTATTTGCTCCAGCAGCTGGCGAGGTCCGCCAACCTGCAACAGGCAGGCACATTACAAACAGATTTCTGCAGCGGCAGGAACAAGTTCTTTCAGAATGTGCCTTAAAAACAAGGCTGTTTCTGGGGTTTACAGCAGAGATTGACTTTCTTGAAATACAAGGATGTGTGTAAAATCGGGACAGCAATGGAGATTAACACAAAGCACCTACCTTTTGGTGTGGGAGCTGCTGAGGATGCTCTCACCGAGGCACAGACCTTGCTGTTGATCTCTGCAAAACCTGTTTATGTCCTGGAGGCCTTTCCTGTCTGTTCAATATTGCAATTACGCTTGTGTCTTTGCAGGTAAAGGTCAAGGGCTTGCTGCACTGAACTTAATTATTTTAGTACATGCTTTCTCTTCTCTAAGCCTACGTTAAAGATTACTATATCATTATTCCTTGGTGCCTGAGGAAAAGGACTGTCCACTAAAGATGTTTTAGTGATGCAGGTGGGCAGTTCTTTAACAAAGATGGAGCCTTCCTTGCTGAAACAGCAAAACTGGCAATAGATGTCAGTGGGTACCGTCCCAGCTCTGACTCAGGCAGCCAAGTTGGTGAAATGAGCTTTGCAGACTTTAAATCCTAGTTTCTTTTTAGAAGGTCACGTTCTCCGCCTTGCTTTGCTCTTGTACAAGTGTACGCAAGCCAGTATAGTGGTAAATCTCTTAAGAGGGAAAGCTGTAGGAGAGGATCACCTGAAGCCTAAGCTGTGTGGAATCCAGGATGAGGTATTTGTTTAAGCATCTCTGCTTTATTTCTAACGACCTCTGACTTCCTTGGTGCCATGGGTGACTCTGGCGGGAAAGAAATGCCACTTAGCGAAAAAGTGCATTTCTGCAGAGCAGCAGTGAGATTTCTTCACTGTTTGGCTCTTGTAACTCTGTACTATCTGTAAGCTGGATAAAAGCCTCAGAGGAATGATTGTCTGAGCAAGATTGAATCTGGAAGAGAGGCTCATGGATCCCAGGAATAAACTGGCTGTCAGAATACTATTGACTTGAAGAAAGCAAGTCCTCGGAGGCACTGTTGACTGTCATTACTGATGTAGTGGAGAGTGCCTGAAGTGCCATTTCTTGAGAGAGGCATCATTTTTTGCTGTACTTTTTTTGTCTTATCTTTTCTTTCTTGCTTTTGAAGACAGTGGGCGGAAAACCAACACTAGCACATGTCATGAGTGAAAAGTAAATACATGCTGAGCTGGAGCCTTCTCAGGGACTGGTTTCAAACTGAAGAGCTGAGAGGGGATCCTGAAGGACTGGTTCCCCTCAGCACATACTCAGGCTGGAACTGAAAGTGTTTCCAGTCCTTGTTTGCAGAGAGTAAACTCTCCCCTGTATTCACCTAAAGGCAGCCTTCTCACAGCAGGAGCTATGAGACTTCTTTCTCCTGCCCATAGAAGACTTACCCCTTGAAAGGATGTGTCTCATGTAGGAGATGCAGTGCCAGGTCACAGGCAACTTGAGTGTCTGTGATAGCAAGCGTAGAGGGAGGAGGGTGAAGGACCTCAGTATTATTTTAAGACTTGGCAGAAATAGCCTTAGGGAAAGTGAATACAGCTGCTTCCCTCATGTTTGTCACTGTTACTCCTCCTTTGCTTGCTCACTCGATGCTGAGCCTAAAACAACAGGGGAAAGAGCTCGTGGCCCTCCGGGAATGTTGGCTGTTTCCAACTCTTACAATTAGGCTGGGCAGAGCAACACTAATTGAAACAATGCTATCCCAGCCCGAGGGGTCGTCTTCGTGTTCAGGATGGAAATTTCAAAGCCACTTGGTGGGCATGGACTTTTATTTTAATTTTTTTTTTTGGTTGGGTTGTTGTTTTTGTTTTGTTTTTTTCCCCTCCAAGCAAGCCCATCCACATCACTTTGGTGGCATGCAAAAGGGGAGTTTTAAGTTCTCTGGCTTTAGTAATGCAATTCCTGAATTTCAAAAATCCCTCTTTGCAAAAGCTGTTATTTTTGGTTGGTTTTGTGTTTTCATTTGTCTTTTTTTTCAGACAACTCAACAACTGCTTCAGAACATAATGATTTTGGGCTGTGCATTCCACAAAGCAACATCCAAGAAGTCCTCAAGAGAAACATGTGGACATCTATTGTAGCCATGCAGCAAAATTCCAGTACATTACAAAATATCCAGTACATTTCCAATGTACTTTCTTAATAGCACAGCCTGAGGATAAGGAAAGGGATAATGTAATAGGCTTGTGCATGTTGGAGCTTTGCTTATCCAGCGTTTAACTTTGTACTAAATAAGTTCTGAAGTCCTTTACCACTTAATGTGGTGTCTTTGGGAACTGAGTACTCTATTAGTAGCCTACTGACCTGTTCCTGTGTCTTCATCTAAAATTGGAGTAGGATGGCAATATCTAGTTGACAACAAGTAATGGGTGCACACAAATAATTATTCTTAGGATGTTAGATAAAAAGTTGTATTCGGGGAAAAGGGGACATTCCCAAGTTAATGTGGGAGGGATGGGGAACAGATGCTGCCTAGGCTGTTGAAGTTACTGGGTAGCGTGAGAATGAAAAGGCAAGACAGAGATTGAGAAAGGGTGAGGTAACATCGCACCTCTTATTAAGTTATCAAGGCAACCTCACTCTCAATGGCTTTGCTTTGAAGTGACTCTGCTCTGAGGAGGGTGTCTGGCATTGTGGGGTGTCCAAGCTGAGTGTCTGGCTCTTTTTCCTTAAGGACACATTGGCTGGGATACTAAAGTGACTCAGTGTTTGGATGTCTGGACATTGTTTCAGGCAGAGGATTTGTTGTGTTTTCCTTGACAGAGGTGGTTTTGGATAGCCCTGTTACCCAACTGTCTGGCTAAGACTCAGATGTAGGTAGGTAATCCTTGGTTCATTCAGCTAAGGAGGTGAAGGAAGCACTTTGAGGAGACTGCTAAAATTGTATTCTTGATTTGAGATACTTTTTCCCCTTTTCTTTTTTCAAAAGGAAGAAATTTTTGGAAGTTATTTTAGTCCTCATCCTTGAAATGTTTTGTTTTGGGTTTTTTTTCCCTTTTATTTCCCCTGTCTGGATGCAGTCAGGCTCTTCCCTGTGACTCAGCACACCTCTCTGTCCTTAACCCTGGGAGTCTGCTCCGGGGCTCCCTTGAAGTGCCATCCCATACAGAGTGTGAGAGATGTTCCGTCAAAAGGCTGTTGGGTCTCAAATTCATGGTGGGTGAGTGGGTGGCTCTGTGGGAGAGGAAACCAAGGCGCGTTAAGTCAAAAGGAGTTTGCCAAGGTCGGAGGGTGGGTTAGTGGCAGAAGTGGGAGTGAACTGAAGTCCTTGCTTGGAGGGAGGTGGAATGCCTCTCAGGTCTAAAGGTGTAAGAAAGCAGCAAAGCATCTCATGATGCCTCAGTCCTGGCACTGGTGGCAGAGGCTGAGGCTTTGCACCCAGCTGAGGAGGAGCTGCAGAGGATGTTTTAACACCACCCTAATACAAGGCTGTTGATTGCCCAGAGAAGTTTGCCAGAACCGTGACAACGACTGAAGGTAGGGGTGTCGAGAGTGACAGGGCTGCTTAAAACATTCCTCCTGTGACCTCTGGAGAAGACTGACAAAGGGGAATTGAGTGGATGTTTGCGGGAATTAGATACCGGACTCTCCTTTGTGCCTTCGAAAAATCTCCGTCCTGGATTCCTTTTTCCCCTGAAGGAGAAAGCTTTGTGCTTAGCTGTTCCATTATACTGCAGCAGACAAGGAGATTTAGTTAATTTAAGTGCCTCTTACTTCAGCTGAAACACATTTGCAATCAGAATACCATTCCTGCTCACTGAGCAGAGTTCTGGAAGCCATAGGCTCTTGTGTGAGAGATCCAATTAAAATGCAAAAAAAGAGATGAGGTGAGTAAAGCTCTCCCCACGCGCTCTAGGAGGGATTTCCTGCATGAGGCCAGCCTTGACCTTGAGCATTCCCAAGTCCTTTCCTTGGGATGCTGACCCAATATTCATAAATCATTCGAAGCATGAGGTGATCTTTTTATTTAATAATAAAAAAAAGTAATTGGATTGACATAAATTAAAGCTGAGTTAACCTGTCTGGAATAATTGGATTGGTAATAATGGACAGCAGTGCGGATTGAAGTAGGTCACAGTTTAACCTGGAGGCCTGCAGAGG
>WHYT01016964.1:188319-298001 GCA_009806455.1 Tetrax tetrax
GGAGATTGCCAGTGTGTGCCATGTGCACAGGGCTGCTGATGGCTGGGGAATTGCTTTAGGGGGGAACTCCAGTTGCAAACTTGGATGCTCCTGGGAATAAAATTCTCAGGTTCATTGCTGGGAAGCGATGGACAACTGTGGCAAGCTGTATTGTATGTGGTTGCAATGATAAATCGTTTCACAGGGATTAATCCTACATCCTTTCTGTACTGTCCTCACATACCACTGATGAGAAAAAGGCTGGAGGAGCTGCTTTTGAATCAGGGCTTTCTGGTGGCAATGAGATGTGTAAACAGCAGGGTTTGGGGCTGATCTCTTCTTTCATTAGTGTAATGAAATTACATCTGTAAATGTCCCCGAGATGTTCTGTGTATTTAAGTTTGATTGGACTCCTCTTACATCCTTGGGTAATAACAACAGTGATAAATTATCCATAGTGTTGAATAAAGTCAGGAGTTTTAATCTCAAAGTAGCTTAAAGCTAGTTTACATTGCTCTGCTGCTGACTTGATACCTTCAACACTCTTTAACTGCTGGGTAGAAATAATGAGTACTGCTGAAACACATCCAAAAGGAGTCAGTCCTCCAGCCCCTTGATAAATATTCCTGCCTCGGTAAGCAGTTCTGGGATATTGGTCTGAAGTAGTTGCATGGTCCTCTCGCAAGAACTTGATTGGAAGCTTTACTGTGTTTGACACCATATTCTTCACTCCAGTGAAACCCAAATCCATCAAGGCACAGATGTTATGCTAAGCACATGAGAAATCTCAGACCCATTAGGGTAAAAACATTGCCAAAGGAACCACTTCTTCCTTGTCTCCTCAGTAAAGGTCACTTATAGGTTCCCTCAGAGTGGCAGGAGTCCAAGAGCACTGCTCAGGCAGCTGAGAAATGAGCTGTGAAGAAATCCTCTCAAGATGAAACCCTCCTCTGATCCTGAAGCAAGCAGGATATTGGGAATATGTGCTAAGGAAAGGTTCATGTCCCTGCAGTGTGCCCTGGGAAGGGCTGGGGCTGGAGAGGCAGGCATGCCGCAAACAACATGGGAGGAGTGGTTGTGTGGAGCTGAGCAGGGATGGGGAGGCAGTGCAGCAAGGCCAGCACTCCTCCTTGCTTCTCACCAGCACCGTTCAGGTCTGTTTGCTTTATTTTGTAGAAAACTGATGATGGTTATGTGGTTGCAATTGTTGCTTTCTTAGGGCAGGTCAGCTGGACTGTCTTCTGTTCTTGTAACCAGATCCTGCTGCCTTTTCAAAATTGCATAAGCAGATCTGATTGTCATGTTAAAAATACTTGCTGTGAATAGCTTACTTGGAACAGTGGTCTGTATAAAACACGTTCTCAGTCATGCTGCATTATCTGCTTGGCAGTGAAAACAGGTTTTGAAGAGTTACACTGCCAATCTGGAGGCTTTTTTTGTCTGATCTCTGCGGGCCAGACCCTGATGTTGCTGGGTTCAATGATAAAATTCCCTGGTTTTTTTGGTGGGACACTTGGTACAAGCAACGCTTTGCTGTGAGCTGGCAAGTGTGCCAGTGGCAAGAAGCAGGCAGAGCATGCGGTGGTGCCGGTGCTGTGCCAGCGCTGGGCTCCCTTTGGTGAGGCTGGCTCACCCCGCTGCACACTGCGCCGGGGCCGAGCTCCTGCAGGAAGGATCGTCATTCCCAAAGGGACCTGGTGTGGGTGAAGGACTCTTCCCTTCCAGGGCAAGGGAGGACCGAGGGAAAGGGAATGCGTCTGAGTCATCATCTGCTCAGGGGTAGTCCAGCTAGATGCTTTTCTTTGCCTAGAGCTTATGATAGAGTCACAGCATGGACTTAAATAATTAGGAGATGCCTGGCTCCTGAGCAAAGAGTCATTTCTTTCCCTGCTGACCTTGGCTGATTAGCAAATATTTGGTATCATTTGTGGAATCCTATCAAAGCAGCCCAGAGGTATTCATCTGCCTAAAAGCCTCTGGGTGATCTCTTCTCCCCCGTGGGGCACAGCCCATCCTTGCTCTTCAAAGCAGGTTTTTTGATTAGCTGACTGGAGATATATGTTTAAGATCTTGTCATTTTTGATGCCTTTTTTTTTTCCTCCCCCTCCCCCCAACCCCCTCCTTTCAAAGAAAGGAGAAACTTAACATCACACTAGTCCCTTTGTGGCAGTTCGGAAGTTAAATTTACCAGGACCATTATCTTTAACAGCTGCTGCTGTCTGACAGATTGAGTTTATAGTCGGCCTTATAGGCACTAAAACCACTTTTATCCTTGTGGGTCCAATTTCAGAGTTATTCAATTTATTATCTCTAAGAGCTTAACAGCTGTTCTCCCCACTCCTTCGTACCCCCCTGCCTCTTGCTCCCCAAAGCTCAAACCGAAGGGTCACCCCTTAATCCTGGAGGTGGAAGCAGCAAATGTGTGTGTGCCCTCCCAGCAACGAGCAGAGCTTTACTGTGAGCAGGCAACCTCCACTGGCCAACCAGTTCCCTTCTCCTACCATTTTTTTTTTCTGTTGAGTAACAGCGTTGTGCCAATGTTGGGTTGTCTTGGTTGTGGCGATGGTCAGAAGGGTTGTTCTTTTCTCAGTACCTCAGCAGAGATGAAAGGAGCTGCCACAGGGATTGCAGGGAGGTGAAGAGGCCGCACTGCTCTAACTAGACTGCTTACAGCTTTATTTCTGGGCAAACAGGAAATTAAAAGAATGATGGAGCCAACTGGAAATGACACATTAAGATATCTTTCCCCTGTGAATTTTTTTTTTTTTTTTTTTTTTTTTTATAGCTCAGAAAGCGCACATCTAGTAGCAGGGACTTGCCAGCTTGCAACCTGCTCTGCCATTTTTTACTGCTTCAAGGCCCTGTGTTCCTACCCCGTAGCACTCTGGTCTCCTGGCTGATGTGCTCTACTCTGTCCACAGCCTTAGTGTGGAAGTCCAACTTTCTGCTCCCTGGGTTCCTCTGACCTCTTTTGCTCCTGGTGGCACTTTTTTCCCCACGCTGAGCAATGATGCGCTCTCCCAGTAGTTGGTAAGACTAGTAGCTTTTTCTACAAAGGCAGGTTCCCACCCCAAGTCTCCCACCTCTGCTTTGTGTATGAGCTGACCCAGTTGGTGCGAGTTGGTGTTGCCCTGCTGCAGTGTTGATTAGCTTCCCAGTCCGTGCCTCACTTCCCTCTTGAGTGGAGATGATAAGGCTTTGTCCCTACGGCTGGTGAGGCCACCAGGTACTATTGCAGCACGTAGTTAACGGTGTTAATGCACCGAAGGGGAGCTTGTTCTTGCTGCGATTGCTTCCTTCTCAGTAGTGGCCCACGTTTTCTCTACCACCTTTCTAATCAGCCCCATCCCCTCCTTTTACTCGTAGCTCTGCAAAAGCATTGATTTATTGTGTGAGTAGACACTGTGATGATCAGATATATTGTGAAAAATCGCTGAAAATTAGTAGCGTGAATTCTAAGATGGATTTCACTTATTTCCCAGCAACAGTGGTATGTGATCTATTACACCGTGTCTTGGGCTAAGCTTCCCTGGAGCTAATGGGAGGCTTCCTGTTGACACATGTAGTCTTTGGATCAGACTTGTGGAGTTTTGGCACTTGTACAGCGATAGCGAAATCTCAGCAAGTCTCACGGCACAAAGGAGACTATTCAGACCTGTCGCTGAGTGCCTCTTTCATTCTTTTCATTTTCTCCTCGGTTCTATTCAAGTTCTTAGGCTGCTCTTGTTCCAGTGGTGCCTGAGTGCCCTCCAATGGTGCTAACGCTCCCACAAAGAGATAATAATGATACCAGCCTGCTTCAGAGGGTCCCTTTCTGCTCTGCTTCATTTCCTTTCCACCTTGCAGACAGTCTGATTATACCCTGTGGCTATTCCTACTCTCTTGTCAGCTTCAAAAAGGAAGAAAGAAGTAATTAGAAACCAACAAAAATGTTAATTGTATCATAAATCTCCGAACAGAGTGGCATTTCGGCAGTTTATTCTGATTTGGGTGTGTGCCGCTGCAGCTAAATCTGCTTTCCGTTTTCCTCCAAGTCACTGAAAAGCTCAGAAAAGAGGAAGGAGAACAGCCTGGTTTGCCAAAACTGTGTGCAACGTCAGACAGAGGTGCAGAGTTTCAGCATTTACGCATTAGACCTCATTTGGAAGCAATATTTAAGCAAGTACTGAAAAAAAATCTGTAAAGGAAAAAATAGTTTTTCTTGTTATTAGGCTAAAATAAGTGTTTGCATGCTTTTTTTGTGTGTGTGTTTTTCAAGAATGGCTTTACAAGCGTGTGGGACTGAGCGTACACCCGGCATAACTCTGTAGAAGCGTTGGGCTGACATCTCCCTAGCAGAGGAAAGGCATCAGTAACACGTGTGGCTATGTGGCCGTGGGAGTTACGGATTGTGCCAAAGAAGCTGTAGAATTGTACTTAAAAAAAAAAAAAAGTCTGGAACTGTAGGAGGAGCGCTGGACTTGGGAGAAAGGCTTGGAGCAGAGGAGTGCTGCCAGCTCCCCTTGCAAAGGCTGCCAGAGCAGGTCCTGGAAACAAGCTGGTCATCCTGGAGAGGCTGTAATCAGTGGTGTAGAGGTGTAAACCGAGTGAATACAAGGGAAATTACTGAAGTGATTTCAAAGGGATAGAATGGGGAAATACGTTCTACACACACTCAAGGAGTATTGTTCGCTCTTGGCAATGTGATTGCAGAGGTAGAAGATGCCTCCTCTTCAGGCATCGTACCTTCCCGGGTGGGTGGCTGCAGGAGGAGGGGGCCATGAGGTCTGCGGAGGACACGTCTGCTGCTTTGCCTTCCCCATCAGGGAGAGCCTGATGAGTCCAGGTCCAGGGTCATCATCTCCCCTCCTTGAAGTCAGCTGTTCTCCACTATGTGTGTGGGTCTGTGGATGGGCTTTGTCCTTCCATCCTCTTGCTTTTCTCCCTATTTCACTAGTTTCAGACTGCGGCCAGCCCTTGGTAGAGGGGAGAGAGGGAAGAGGAGGGTTAATCGAATCATTTTATCTTGCCCTTTGTCTAATTAAAACCACAACAAATGGCACAGTTTAGGTTTAAATGTAATTGTGTTTAATGAAACATTAAGGGCAATTAAAGGAGGTACCGTGGCAGCCTCTCTGTACCCTCCAGGGTTATAGCGGTCTGATGAAGTGCTCTTATTGGCTCTCTTGGCAGGGGGCTGCTAATTGCATTAGAAACTGATAGTGGTTTTCTCTTAATATTGAAGTTTCTCTGGTTATCTATCTCAAGGCACTTGTGGGGATCAGTTGCTGGAAGTTGGAAGCAGCACCTGGGCTCTTGGCTGCCCGGGAGGATGAACGGGCGGTGGGATACTGCCAAGCTGGCCCCTCTCCTGGGCAGAGCCCCTCCACTTTGGTCCCGAGGGCCACTGGCACCCACCGAAGCCCTGAGGTCCGAGTGCCCCTCCTGGCCTAATTATTATTATCCTGGCTCTATTATTAAGAGAAGGCAATGCCGTATGTTTTTGGTTTTGGTTGTGGGTTTTTTTTGTTTTTGTTTTTTTATTTTTTCCCCCCGGAAAGGTTGTCTTGATATAGTTAAGTTAGAGAGTTGCCAGCAAAAGGGACACTTGTTGTGTAAACTTAGATGATTCATGCTTGTAAATATTGTATATTTACTATCAATCTCAGACTTCTAAAAGAAAGTCTCAGCACTTAGAGGTCATTGGTGGAGATTTCACATACCAAAAAAATTGGCATCTTCCTCTTTAAAACACAGCCTGAATTATAAGCCAGTTCTTTACATTCTAGGACTTTGGCTCATGCCTGACTCATGCTGGTTTTAAAAGTACAGCTGAGAGTTGGCAAGTGTGAGGTAAACTGAGGCACAGAGGGAGGGTAGGGGCAGCCCCAGTGCTGCCAGTGAGGCAGAGGAGGTCAGGCTTTCCCCTGCTGCCATCCCCAGAGGTGACACAAGGAACTGGGAGCAGAGCCAGGAACAGGATGCAAGGCTCTAATTGCTTTCCTGCATCTTGAAGAAAGAAGCACTGTCAGAGCAGCAAAATACATACTGGTTTGAAGAACTGGTGATGTAAGCAGACAGCAAATAGTCCTCTTGCAGAAGCAGCTTCAAGTGAGGCAGAGTGGGCTTTTTCTTTGTCTCTGTTGCCTCTCCAGGTAGAAACTGTGGCTTGGAAACAAGGTTAACTGCTGCCTGCTGAACACAGGCAGGCTTGACAGCGGCTGTGTGGCAGCAAGGCTGCCTTCACATCCCTGACGAGATGACTGCTCTGTAAATCTTGGTAAAAGATATCACAGCAACGCGTGTCCCCGAGAGACTGGGAGGGGAAGGGAATGATATATGAGTGAAACCTGTCTCTAGAGTCCTGCCATCTATTTCTCAAGTCTTAAGAAAATGCTGCCACTGTGCTGCCTCCATTTATCTCAAGTAAATATGGAGAGAAACTTTTAAAATAAGAGGCCTTTATTTTCATTCATTTATTTATTTATTTTTGTCTGGCGGAGGCTATTTTTAACATCAAAGACTTTTTCTTTCCTCCTCAGCACGTTTTCCAGTTGCTTTCACAAATAACTAACTTAACTCACCTCCTTGTCTCCACCTGCTTCCTGCCCTGTTCAGCAAGCCCTTCCTGAGATGGTGGGGAGAACTAGCCCTTTATCTCAGCCTCCAAAAGCCCCTCACCATCTTCTGGCCTTGCCACAGCTGTGAAGGGTAACAGATGGACTCTTATCTCCGTCTTGCAGCCAAGGAGCCAAAGCCTGTGGAGATCTGGGACTTACTCATGCTCACTCAGGAAGCTTCTGGTTAAGGAGGAGCTAAATCCTGTTCACTTTTTAAGGGGGTGGGGAATTGTGAATTTGATGTAATAACTGCATTTTGGGATTGTTGCTTCCCTTACCAACCGTTGTGGACTGACTTGCTCTGAAGGTTTGTTTCACTGTGGGGTGTTTGTGCAGCTGTTTGTACCTCGGGTTACAGGTGCCTGTGGCTTGTGATGATGCATGGGTGCCAGACAGCTCTTGGTGAGCCGCATGTGCCATGGTGATGAACTCTCAGGGCTACCAGGGCAAGTGGTTACCAAGCTTGTTACCAACTTCCCCTTGTCGCTAGTGATGGGATGTGATGGAAGGACCATGGCATCCTTCCTCTTGCCCGATGTGGAGATGGGGAAGGAGATATATTAGGAGCTGTCGGTGTCTTCCGTTAAAAAGGATTTTTTCCCCCCAAACCAAAAGTATTTTGAAAGTGTTTCTACCTCAGACTTCTGTTGTTTATTTTCCAAACTTTGTGGCTGCTCGGTGCCCAGATATCACCTGTGCCTGCTTGTCCCCGGCAGTAAGAAACCATGGAGGAAAAAAAAAGTGTTAACTTGACCTTTTCCTGCCAAGGCCCCTGGGGTGCTCTTTGGTAGGTCTGTCCATGCCATAAAGAGGTGTTTTGAGTGCGGTATGAACAGTTTTTGCCTCCCTCTTCCCCATCCCTTCTTACTTGAAGAGGTCTGTGGCAGTAGGAAACTTTCTCCAAGGAGAACTGATCTTGCCCTTCGTTTTGCAGGGCTTAGGGGCTGCTCCTTGATCTGGGATGACCTCCCTTGCTCCTAGGGAAGCTGCAGGGACTTGTATCTTCTACTGTAATTTTGGTGTGGTTGGTTTTCTTCTCCCTTTTTTGGAGCCAGAAGGCTGTCCCACAGATCCCTCACCCCTCAGTTCACCTTTCCTAGGTTCTCCTTGGACCATTGCTCTCCATATGATACTGGCCTGTTGAACAGCAGACATGCGACAGGGGACAAAAAGGACAAAACAGATCACATTCCACACTGGCTACCCTGAGCCCCATCACCACTACCCCTGTCTCTGGTAATTTCTTCTGTGTGCTCCTGCAGCAGTGCTGTGGGAACAGGGACAAGGCATTCACGCTGCTGAAGTTAAACATAATGATTTAAGTTTTATTTAATTTAAACAATAAAATGGCCGTTAAACAAGTTATGCATTGACCACCTCACCGTGCCCTCTAGCGCTAATCCTGATTAAGTGTCTTTATTACTTGGCTCCGTTGGCCTTTTTTAAATGACAACGAAACACTTGGTAGCACGAGTGCAAACTCCTTCCCGGTTGGCAATTATCTCCCTTCCCACTGAGTTTTGCAGGAGGAAGGAGAGAAAGGGGGAAGGAGAAGGGAGAGCGGGTTGGCCAGGGCAGAAATCCAACGCCACCTGATCCGTTTATCACATAGATGTGCCATGGTGGAGGCTTAATGGAGATTTAAATAATTCAGAGCACTCAGCCCCGCTAAAGCTGTATAATGAGCCTTCTGCACGGCGAGCCACCGCTCGGCTGAGCGTACGAGCAGGGAGGTCGTGTGGTTTTTTCATGCATAATTAAAGGAATAAAAGGGGATTTAGAGCAACAGTGCTACAATGAAGCATGCGGACAGAGGCTTCACTTGTGTTTAACTTGGAAATGCCAAGCTGTTTTTGACTTGCAGAATACGCTTCCCTCTTTCCTCTTATTTTTTTTTTTTTAAATGTTTTTTTCTTCCTCTATTCCTTGCTGACTTGTCCCTGCTCCCTTCTACCCCATGACCATGGGGTTGTCTCTGAGGAGGATTCACAGTGATTCTCGTTTCCCACTGGGACAGGAGCTCTCAGCCTGTGGCTGTTCAAGGTCTTTGCTGGAGGAGTGGGCATCAGCCTCTGCCCTGTTCTTTGCCAGGAGCCACCAACCCTCCCAACCCCCTGATCCAAGGCAGGGAGCAGTGGGCGATGCTCCCCGTGTGCCATGGGGACCTGGGTACCTGCCTGCTGCACAGCTGGGCCAGCAACAGAATTTCTTATCAGCATCTCATCCCTTCAGCAATCATCTGCGTCTGATCAGCCCCTCGGCCTGTGCTGTTGACAGGAGGAGACAAGGGCTTTGCATTATCCTCCTCCCAGGAAATGGAAGAGCACATTTTTGTGCTGAAAGTTCTTCTCAACCGCATCTCAAAAACTGTGCAGGTCTAGGGTGGTGGTGATGATAATTAACATGTCTTTCATTAATGCCTCATCACAGACTTAGTCTGCTGTGGGAGAGCTTTCTAAAGCAAACAGGTCTGACCTGCCTGCGTTACTGCGGGCTGGTTCTGCCTCTCGCTGTTGAAGTGCTTGTTTCATCACTGCTCTTCCCAGCGTGAGCGAATCCTTCCTTGTCTCCGTGAAGCAGAGGCAAACTAGAGAGGGGTTCAGCGGTCTAGAGGTTTGTGAGAAGGTGGGGAAGGGCAAGTGTTTGCAAGGCATAAACCCACCTGCAGTAGGACTTGTGCCAAATCCATGCTGCTCCATGGTGGTGGTCTGCCGTGCGACCAGAGTCTGCTTGCAGCGTACGTCAGACTGGAATCCCCCTGTCACCGCCACAACCACTCATGAAAGTGGGGATTAGGGAGATGTAGGGAAGAGTTACCAAAGCAGGGTGTATGCCAATGCAAATCTGGAACATGTCTGCTGTGATGTTTCTGGTAGAAGCAGAGATGTGTTAACGCTGCTCTACAAAGGTGTTGTCCTAGGTGACCAAGGAAGATGAGCTCAGTTTAGTACGGCTGCAAAAAGAAGCCACTTGGATTTTTACATGAGCGGAGGTTACAGAGACTGGGACGTTCAGCCTAGCAAAGCAAAGGTTGAGAGGGACTACTGCTGCTCCTTGAACATACGGTGAAGGATGAACATCCATGGGGAGAACCATTCTTGCAGGTTAAGATCAAGACAAAACATGGAGTGGTGAGGGTGTCCAGTGAGAGTAGTGGGGCCTGAAACCCAAACTTTTTAAGGTGATATATAGTAACTTGGGGAAAGGAATTACATGATGTTTCTGCCTGCAGGGTACATAGATCAATGAATTTGGAGGTCCTTTGTGGCCTTCAATCCTTAATGACCCCTTTGCCCAGGGTTGCAGGAAGGTGCTGCAGCAGCTGATGGCTCGCTCCCTGAACAAGTGTGTTCGTGTCCCTTGGGGCTCTCCTGCCCTTGCTGCCTTCTCCAGGCAGAGCTTGAGCTGTGTGTCAGTGTGAGGTACAGCCAGGAGCACAAGCTGCTGCCAGGTTCCTGCCAGCCTTCATCCATAGAACAAGTTAATTACTTTCCTTTAGATAAACAAACCAAGGAGGACTCTGTGGCCACCATATTCACTGTAATGGCATGTGTCTGTCAGTCGTTTGCTGCTGGGTGGGAAGTGGGGGCCGGTAAGACATCCTGCACAGTCACCGTAATGGAAACATCCATCTTGTCTCCCTCAATGCACACTTTCCATTTAGGAATTTCGAAAACACTTCTGTCAAATATCACTCTCTGCACAATCCTGTTAGCAGGGCTGATGAATGGAATCTGAAATTAAGACCGATCCCTCTGATAACCAGAGTGCTGTAGGAGAGTCATCTGCTCAGTCGGAGCTATTTATTATATTTGATTAGCTGGGATGGCAATCTTCACAACCCACTGTAAATTCTATTAGGGGCACTCTGAGGCCCAGAAATGCAAATTCGACTTCCCAAAACACATATGCATACATATAGCCTCTCTTAACAAATGGGTAATTTCCTCACATTCGTTTCAATGTTGTTTCAAGAGAAATGTTGATGCCTTCCCTCTGCCAGGAGGGGAATGAGGGGAACACTACTGGGTGGTAAGACAGCCCCACGTTCTCTCTTTCCTCTTCATCGTGAGACCCTGCATGGCAGCAGCTCCAATGGGTACGTTTTGTGAGCGCTGGGCTTTCAATCTCCCAGTTCCCATTAGCCGGTATCCTACCGGCATTCCCGTCCCAATGGATGCTCAGGAGCAGAAGTGTCCTGTAACACTAGAGGAACCTCATGGGAGATGTGCCTATGGTGAAGCTCTAAAGACAGGGCAGGCTCTTCACTTTTTTTTTTTTTTTTTTTTTTTTTTTTTTTTTTTCCTTCTCTCTATAATATGATTGGGATAGGCCCCTGACACCTCCAGTGGGCTATGTGAAATGAAGTCAGGTTGGAAGTTCAGGGCTGGCTTTCCCTCTGGCGCAACGGGGGGGTGAAAGGATTGTGTGAATGGGTTGCTGTATGGCTCCATTAATAATTATTGATCAGGTGCTCTGGGACCTGTGCATAAAAGGCACGTTTTAATCACACTGTTCTTCTGGATTATGCTGGTAGGGGGATGGAGGTACCTTTGACTCCAGTGGAGTTAGCATCAGCTGCATGCTTCTGGGGAAGGAAGAGGTCTGTCCCGTAGGCTGCTCGGTGAATAGTGCCTCCACCTTTCATTTGCGGTGATGAATTCTGCCGAGAAATGAGGAGGTTTATTAAGGGCAAACAAAGCAAAGATTATTTGGGAGCTAACAAGCAGCACTACCGGTGGTTTGCTTTCTTCTCCTGGTCATGTTTTATTTTAAAAATAATTTTCATAATGGCTTATTAATTTCTGCATTAGGTAGTCATTTACTAATGCATGCTATCTAATAGTGTAATATCCATTGATCTGTGGGTTAGAGTCATCACAACTGATTATTCTGTGATTAACAAGTTTTTAATAAACCCTTTTTAAGGGGGAAATAAACTTCTTAAAGAATAACATTGACATAAAATCTGAGCTTTATCTTTTTCCCACCTTTAGCTCCTGTACCTGTTCAATAAGATCCTTACACCATCTGTATCCCTTTGATGTGCTTCCCATTGTATGTGTTTCCCGAGGATTTTTATTGAGGCAAGCTGCTGCAACGATGCATGGCTAAAGAAAGCCCTTACAGAGCTGGAGTTACCTGGCAATGTATTTGAATAATCTTAAGCAGTTAAAAATTCCCAACACGTTGAACGAAAATCTTATCTGAGTGTGATAAGTATCCCTTGGTCCCTGTAACATGATGTAGTTTGTTTCTTCCAGCCTCACAAATGCTTTTGTTATCTTTGCTTTGATATTTTTTTTCTCCCCTCTGTATTGCTTTGGTGGGGTTTTTTCCTTCCCTTTTCTCTTTCATCATTGTTGCTTGTAAATCCTTCCCCTGGTAGAGATTAGAGTAGGAATGAGTGATAGATGCTGTCAGTAACAGGAGCTAATTTTACCCCTGATAATGGCTCTGTGGTTTACGCAGACTTCACTCTGCGGATGCAGACGGGTACCTGGGGGCCCATCCTGTCTGCGCTCAGCTCGGAGCCGCACCATGCTTGGCAGTGGGGATTTTGGCTGCTGGGGAGTGCACTCTTTGTCCTGGCAATTTTTTATCCTGGAAAGAGTCTCTGTGAATGCTTCTCACCAGTGAAGAATTCCCTCCAAGCACACAACTAAAGCGATGGCAATTTGGGGTTTTCCGTGAAGAGTGTTTTGCCTTCTGCAGAAGTGTGTGCGTGTGGCTGGGGTTAGGGGCAGTGAATGAGCCGGGCTGGATTCAGATCCCATTTCTGGTGGGAGGGTTTCACTGGCACCCCCACAGCGATGCTGCTGTCAGCCCCACAGGGAGGGCTTCTGGGCATCGCAGGCATGTGCCATGGCAACGGCGCTGAAAAGCTCACTGAGTAACACCACCAAACATTGCTCGGGGTGGTGTTTTACACTGCTGTGACCTCCTTTTGGAGCTGTGACCCCTAAGATGCTAGTGTGGTATGGTGCCAGGACTCACTTTAAGCCGCTGTTTGTAAATGCCAAGGATTAGGAGTCCTTGGGTGCTGTTTTCCTAGCCCTGTCTTGCACACCAGAATGGCCCAGTGCCCTACGGATGAACTCCTTTCCCCTGCTCCTTTGCACTCACGTTGTGCTACCAGAAGGGAGGACGGTGCCAGGACATGGACGATACGAGATGCCATAGCCCATGCATAAGGAGGGACCAACGCTAGGAAGGAAGAGGGCTGCAGCGGTCCTTAGCTTTGCGCTCAGTTATACAGGGGGGAAGCACTGCTGGACCCACTCAGCAGATGCCCTTGACCTGCTCCTCTCTGGTCATGCCCTGTGTGGAGAACGGTGTTGAATTTGGCCCTGCTCTTTCCCCACATTAGGTTGACGCTTGACAGTTCATTTTTCCTGGCGTTCTCACAAGGGGCTGAGTTCTGGGAAGGGATTTGCACGGCAGATGAAAGATGGTTAAAAGGATGTTGGAAGCCTGAAGAAGTCTTGAAACACAGCTGTCACAGCCAGACTCCAGTGCAGATGGTTGTGCTCTGCTCATTTGAAATTGCAGCTGCAGTTTCCATGAGGGATATTCGCTCCTCTGGCCTGTACTGGTGAGCTTAATTACTCGGGGCATGTTCCAGCCCCAAAACAGTTGCAGTGACCGTGGTTAACTGCTTGTCCTTGGATAAAGACCGAATGAAATATCTTCTGCTATTTATTTTCTTGGTTACTCTTGTTTATTCTGTGTATATTTTTCAGGTTGTCTTACATATTCTTGGTGCGTGTGTGGGGAACATAGAATACTCTCCCTGATCATCTTTCCATTATTTTTGGGGACACAGTCACATCAAGCCTCTGCATTCATGTTACAAAGTGCAGAAGGGAGAAACTACAATTTTAAAGCCTCCGTTTGCAGTTCAAAATATGTTTTCTTGGTTACCATTAGTCCTTCTAGTACTTTATCTACTGTCATTTAGTTCCCTTCAGTAACCAGTTTCCCTCAGTTTATTTTCCTTACATGTGAAATTGCCTTGAGATAGCTTTAATACAGTGCTTGCTTTACTTTGGTCCTTATTAATATCTTTAGATGTGTCCCCCCCACCTTTAGTTCAAGCAATAATTCAGAGAGGTCCTGGAGTATAACGTGGTGGCTCCTACAGAATAGGGTGCATTGCTGAGATCCTTTCTCATTTTGCTCTTACCTTGCTGCCTTTGCAGGTTCAAATGCTATTTGTTTTTCTCCCTAGATGTGTGATATTTTCCCCTGTGCCAGTGCTGCCAGCTCACATCTCACCTCCTCTTGCAGGTGGTATTTTATCACCCGTAGCAGTGACTGAAGGGATCCAGTAAGGCAGCTTGCCCTGGCACTGTCCCCTCACGGCTGCTGATGAAGCAGAGCCAGGGCATGCCTTTATTTTGAAGTATTTCAGGTGTAGCAAGGTTTATTCTTCATGAAACTATTATTAGTTAGAGAAGTGGAGGAAGGATAATTGTAAAAAGATGTGGCACAGCTGTTCCAGCCCTGTTTCATTATGGGCTGGGAGCAGCTGACTTCCTCTGATTACTGGTGATTTTCTCAGTTATGGCTGGAGAGAAGCGGGGGGTGGATAGAGAGGAGAATGCTGTCTTGTGAGGACAACTCGTCCGCTACTTGCAGAGTCTGCGGTAAGGAGAGCTCTGGCCGTGAAATAGTTCGTGCCTACTCTAAGTGTTTGGGTGCTAATGCGGTATGGCTTCGCTGCCTTTTAACGAGGTATTGGTAATCTGTGTAATTACAGGGTAGTTCCTCATTAATAACTACTTCAGTCATTTCCACTTCCTGTCCCCCACCAGTTTCTTTTATTCTGCAACTTACAAAGATTTTACTGTAGATCATAAGTATTTATTTTGTCTAATGGAAATATATACTACGGGATGCAAGTTAGTTGCAGGACCTGAGTGCTTTCATGGGTTGCTCACGGGACAGTCGTCCTTCACCCCTGGAGCACTGGCTCAAATGGAAATCACAGCTATGTGAGAGGAGCCCATGGGTATTTTCCAAGCTGTTGACCTTATTGGTTGTCTCCTTTAGCAGTCTCCTCACCCCTATGGAGCATCACCTAAGGCAAGTGGTTTGTGCACCATTCAGTCTTGGCCATGGTTGCCTTGGACCCAAACCTTTATTAAGAGAAACACAATTTTTGGCCTCTTTGGCAATGCAGACTCTTTCCACCTGCATAACATTCTGTCTTTCGTCTCCTGTCTTTTTTTTTCGTGATGTCTCTTTGCATTTTCAATTGTATCTTCACAGTGAGCTAAAAAGAAAATCAAGAATCTGCCAAAACATTCATCATGTCTTTTCTTTTCAAAATAGCATTAGAATTCAGGGCCTGTGCATTGAAAATTATGCAACTCAGAGCTGGGAAATTGAAAAGTCCTGTGAACGTTAGTCTGAATTTTTAACCAAATTCCTGTCGGCTGCATTTCTTCCTTTTATATGTTTTCCTTCTATTAATATTCTAGTGAATGAGTTTACAAGAAACAATGAATTTTAAACAAAGAGTGGAGGACTTTTCCAGAGAATGGGTTTTGAGTTATAAATGTGGATATTCTCACTGGATTCTGAGAGAAACTGCCCTTTGCAGAACAGAGATGTGATGTTGATTCTTACATCCAAAATCAACCAACACCCTGTATTTTGAATAGATCCAGCAAACAGCTTAGGAGAAGACAGGCATCTTCTTCCCTTGTTTTGCACCAGTAAAAGCAAAAAAGAAGTGGGGATAGAATTCATTGAATGGTTTATGGGGAAGAGATTTTCACGAAACTCAATTTTTGTAATGACAAAAAAAACTCTCTTAATGTCCTGGCAGTTTATGGAAGGGCTTTCTGCTTAAGAAGGAAATGGCAGCATATCTTTCTCAAGGAAGAACTGCCCTATATTTGTGAGTTTCTAGGTGACTGGCAAAACTAAGCACTTTGTCTTCAGAGGGGCTCTGCACCTGCAGCTCCTTCTGGAGTTGGTGTGAACCAGGCTGGTGGCACGGACTCTGCTGTCCTGTTGAAGGCTCTCCCTTCCTTGCTTTCTTTCTGGTTATCTCCTGACGAGCTTGAAAAGTGTGTGGTTAGGTTTTTCTACTTGGTTTTCATTTCCTTTTTGCAGAGGAACAGTTTGTGGGTTCTACATCCTGTCTCTTCACCACAGGTCTGTAATGGATTGGTGTGGGGAGCCAGCATCCCCAAAAGCAGGACTGAAAGACCCTGAAGCTGCCACAGGGGTGTGTGAGCCATTACTCAGGCTTCCTTAATTTCCAAAGATCCCTGAAGATTATGCCCGAAAGCAGAAGGGGTGTGAAAGGATCAAGGGTACAGCTCAGAGTTGAGACTTGTTAGGGAAGAATTGCTGCTGAAAACAAGCAATTGCTGCTAAAGAGCAATCTTGCGTCCTGATGAAACAGCAAGTTGGGAGCAGGCAGATGTGTTCCATCACAGTATCCCAGTCCATGGGTCCACATGGACCACTTGTGCCATGGAGCTTTGAGGTGCCTCGCCTGAGGTTGCGTAGTGGTAGATACTCACAGCTCATCTCTCCCATGGAGGAGGCTGTAGGTGAGCTGTCTGGATCCTTCCCCAGAGCCCTCTGAGGGTCTCTGGGCTGAGGGAGATGCAGGTTTTACCTTCTCTCCCCATTGCTTTCCCAGGCTGCTGTCAACGTCTTAAAAACAGGCACCACTGCTAAGGAGTGAGGGGAAAGTTGTGTGGGACAGGACCTTTTCTCTGCTTGAGGAATGAGTTACTGTGAACCTGTGTGAAACCAAACCTTTCTGGCATGCGTGGGTGGATTTGGGCAACCCCCGTCTCCTGTCTGCCATAACCTCAGCCTGCTCCCCAATGAACCTGCCAGGGCCAAAAGCTGCCACAGCTGAAGGCCTTGCTCAAAGTTTGCATTTTAAAATTTCGTTGGCTTCCGTGGTAGGTTTTGATCTGAAAGTGCCATGTTCCCTTCCAAACTGGAAATAAGAGGCTTGCTGCTTTCCCCGCCTCCTTGCAGACAGAGGCAACCTGCACGGATGCCATGCGGGTCCCCGGCTGCCGCTCGGCTGCTGTTAGATTCGATTTGCCGGGTGTTGCGCTGCTTTGAAGGCAGCCGTCGCGCTATCGTGTCGGAAGGTAATTAAATAGACCCCAATTCTTTTAATTACTGCTTGCTCCTCGGTACATGCTAGCATACAAGGGTGAAGTGAAGGGTATGGAAATAATCGTTGACAGTTCACAGCTGGAAGTCTGCGACACCTTGGATAAACATTGAAGCCAAGGCGCTGCATGCAATCCGGGCGGCTCGGCTTTACAATTACTGTGAAATCTGTCTAAAGAGATTGGAGCATGGAATTGGAAAACGCGACAGGCCCTCTTCTTCAGGGAGAGGGATGTAACGTGGGGCTGGATGATGGAGATCAGAGCCGTACCTAATGCACAGAATGGGTTTTGTTGTTGGCAGGGAACTTCAGGCAGAGGCAAAGTGAAATAAGCAGATCAGTGCGATGCTGCTCACTAGACAGGGACAGCAAGGTGAAGAAATGCCGAGACCTTGCGGCTTATTAGTGATACAGGTCGTTGTAACGTCCCTTGTCGTTGCTGCGCTGATGGGGCTGTGATGCTGGGGAGGTGGATGAGCCCTGGTCTGGGTGTCGTTTCTCTGCCTGGGGACCATAGCTAGAATGAGACAGAAGCGTGCATTTCTGTTGCAGAGCTGGTGAAGATGAGGCAGGCAGTTGGCAGAGCCTTAGCTGGAATTTGTGTTTCAAAGATACGACTGAAATCAACTTTGTGGGAAGTAAAGGCTGGTTGTCTGGGAGCCAGTTCTGCTTTATTACCTCTCCCTTTATCTGTCGTTCTCCTTCTAAAAGGTCCGTTAATGCCTCATGGGGTTAATAAACCAGGGGTGGGGCAGGAGACTTCAAGTCCTGTGTGGTTTATGGGCTGGGGAAGCCACTGGTTGCCAAGCATCTGGAAGGCAGAGCAGCAAGCGATGCCAGCAAAGGGCTGTGTGCAGCTTCTCTGCTGTGCCATGCTCAGTGGCACCAGCTGCAGGGAGTCTGAAGGTTTCTGCTGTGGTTAGAGAAGTAAATAGATAGGAAAGACGGGACACCTCTTTCTCCTCACTGACCTGTTGTTTGGCCTAAAGGATCAAGCCCTGATAAAACTCTCTTTAATCTGCTGCCCTCTGTGGTGAAGCCGTTTCTTCCTTTGGAAGATGAAGCATCTTATTTTGAGCTCTGGGGCTCATGGAGTTAAAATGGGACAATATCTGGCAGCCAGTGGTCAGGGGCAATGAGGGCAGTTTTATCTCCTGAGCCTGACCAGCCATGCATGCACAGTTTAGTTGGCCAAGGCTGGGGACGGGAATCTGAGCTCAAACTCTTACCTCTGGGTACCGAGCTTGGATGGGTGGTACCACCTGGGCTACCCACGGGCAGAGCTGCTGGCCTTCACGAAGAGTGTGGGAAGTGCAGGATACTAATGCATGGGATATTGTCACCTTCCCACAGTGTTTTGTGGAAGGTGTTTTCCTTCTCTGTGCCACAGTTACATTGTCTTTTCTTTTATTCTTCTGGGATTGGTATTGCTTATGTCCTCAGAATCCACTTCCACGAAAAGCATATGGGGGGCTTTTGCAGGAAATCATCCCATTTTCTTAACTTTTTTTTTTGATGTGTTGATTGTATTATCTCCAGATTTGTTTGCTTGCAGCAGCTGAAATATAATGCCTGAGCCTAAGAGGAAGATATCAAAGACAGAGTTGTCTAATTCCCGTGGGAAGTTGTCTTGATATTATGCCTTGGAATCCTGCTAATCTTAATGATCTTGCTGGGCTTAATCTGAGCTGATCAAATTAGGGCTTCTGCAGACCACTAATGCTGTGTGCACAGCAGGTGCTTTCTTCGCAAACTACCACTGCTTTTTGAACCTGCACCCACGCCCACCCCAGTACATGGTCCCTGAGGGATCTACTGTCTTGGTGATGGTTTTTCCTCCTTCAGGGGATCTTCTTGGGAATACCCAAGCCCATTTTTTAAAGGTAAAAGCCTGGAAATTATCACTGTAAGTCTGTGTTTGCTTATGAATGTGGGACATGAAATAATCCAGAGCACATCCATCTTTGCTTGTCTCTTCTGTAATTACATGGTGTGACAGGATAGACCAAATGCATGGTATTGGTGATGGGTGGGAAAGGTTGGTTCAACAGGACAGGAGTAGAGGATGCTTTCTGAACTAATGAATTGCATTATTGTCACCCTTGGTTTTCAGTCTGAAGGAAACAGACGTTTCATGAAATGCAATCTCACAGATCAGTGGTACCAGCCAGGACCCTAGAGGTGACCCTGAGTGTCTTGGCAATATTGAAGGCAGAGTGTCATGGAGATTTCCACACCGTGGAAGTGGCATGGAGACTGAAGACAGCAAATAGCTTCAGTGTGGTCCGACCCCTCACCCTCTGCTGAATTTTTGAGTGTTATTTACCAATGCATAATATTACATGTTTAAGTCCTAAGCTGATTTTAAGTCAAGGCAATTCCACTGGCATCAATTTACACCCACTGGTGATCTCAGCCAATGTTTTATATATCTTCTTATGTTCCATATAAAACTGATTTTTTCAGAAGCTGACTTCTTGTTAGCTAAAGAATCAGCAATGATCTTTAACAGCTCTACTATACTGTTCGATATAACGCTTTTATTGATTAATGTCCTTAACATGACAGAAGGATGGCTCGAATTTTTCATTACTTCTGTGTATCCAGCCTTGCTAGCCAAGCACTTTGGTGTGTGGCAAGCACTCTTGCTTATCAAAAGCTGTTGTTGTGCTACAGACTGGTCTTGTGCCCGTGACAGTTACTGAAATTAGAGTTTTCCAGTTGTGACTGCATTTGTTTTGAGTCGCACAGAGGTAAAACCACCCATGGTAACCTTCTTGCTGCTGCTGTTTCAAGCAGATGGAGGTGAAGAGTGAATGGGGATGGAGAGGGAAAGGTTTGCAATAATGTTCCCTTGCCTTACCGGTAGAATGGAAAAGTGTTTGGGATAAGTAAGGAAAATAAGAATTGTTCATTTTGGGATGCGATGACAGAGCTGATCAATCTTGAGTGGAAGGATTGTTTAACCTGTCTGGGCCTCCATCTACCCGCTGGCTAAACGAGTTTAATAATGGCTCCAGCAAGGTCCTTGTGACACTGTGGTGTTTTTAAAGAGCTTTAAGGTCTTCAGATGAACACACAGCATGGGAGCAGAGTGCTACTGCCTTACGGCTGCGGAGCCACTTCTGTGTTTGGCTCCAGGGACTCTCAATTATTTCAGTATGCTGAGACGGGAGCGCATTCTTGTTCAGTGCTTTGTGCGTGGATGTCAAATATGCTCTTGTGTTAGAGGTTGTAACAGGCAAATATCTGTGAAAAGAAGTACTGCATATCCTCTCCAGGTACAAATCTCAGCAAAGCAGGTCTGCACTTTAGGCTACAGGCTATGATTAGAGTGTAATTAGGCCTCCACACCAGCAATGCATTGCTGTGATGCTGAATTTAATAGATTCCTTGGGGTCTCTGCATTCCTTTTGCAAACATTTCCTCCCAGGCCAGACATTCAGAAAGCACTGTATGTTTCTCCTCATCCCTTTCCTGCTCTGCAAGCACGATTTTCATATATTTTTGATGTGTTTTGCTTAATGATTTCTTCATGCTGTTTAAAGAGTTTGTGTGCTGTGGGCGAATATACGTTAGCATTGTCACAGATTTGTAGCAAAAGGGCTTTTGTTCTCAGCCCTGGCCTTTACGAAGTCTCTTTGAGTAACTCTGAAATGGTCTCTGGTGTGTTTTTGGCAAACAGGCTCTTCTGACTCCTTCAGCTGTGAGGTTACATCTGAAAGTAACAGCACCTTACTGTAATGCCGGGGTCTTGTTATGGGGAAGCACATCCTCAGATGGAGACTCAACCCTGTAGTGAAGTACTAACAGCCAGCAGTGATTACAGAGGAGCCTCGTAACTTTAGGAAAGTGAATATGTGCTTACCAGGTACAACAGCCAAGTTGATAACATGTCTTTTGTCAAGCAGAGAGAAGTTCAGTGCCCACTCGCACCAGCACATCTCTCAACACTGGCAGACTCCATCTCTTTTTGTTCTCAACTTGTTTTTCTTCCTCCTTTCCTCTTAAGTTTTCCTCTCTCTGCAGGGAAAGCATTATCTGGTGCTGGAAGTGCCAGCTAGTACTCCAAAGGGTGTCTCTTCCTCGACTAACCCTGCTCTAATGCAGAGGAACGGTTGCCTGCAGGTTGGGCAGTGATGTGCAGACCCATTAAGGCTTATCTGTTAGCTCATGACAACACTTTAAGCTGTTTCTTCATGTAGAAAAGGTATCCTGAGTGCAGGGGGGACCGAGGCAAAACCAGCAAAGCTAAAAATTACAGATTGCTTTCAGAAAATCTTGCATCCGTCAGAGTCATCCATGGTCTCCTTGCCTCTGGCAGCAGAGATGAGATTCTCCTTCCTGTGCCACCTGCTGACAGACGCAAATGGGAACTGTACAGAAATAGCCTGAGGAATGGTAATTTCATGTTTCTGCTCCAGATCTTGCAGAAAAGCCTCTTGGATGGCGATCAGGGATTAGTCACCCTTATCATCCATCTGTCCTTAGTGTAATAACAAATCTGAGCCTTGCTCTGACCAACCTTGTTCATAAATTGCAAGAGTGGCACTGTTCTGTAGACCTGATAGTGGGATAGCCGTAAGGATCCGGCTGAAGATGATCTGCTGGGAAGGTCTTTGTTGTTCTTGGTGCTAGAGAAATGGTCTGAGCAACTTCAGAGGGATCCTAGTAGGTTCTATTTTCTTCCACCCACCTCTCTTGGATACATGCAGAGATGGGGTTTACTTTGCAGTTGTGATCTGAGAGTTGTTAGACTACAGCATGTGGTCTTGGGTAAATCGAAAGGCATATGTCTCTCTTTCCTTGGTGACCCAGGTATTGCTACTGTAAGGGAAACAAAGCAGGAAAGAGTAAAGTGGCAGGTGTGTCCCTGTTTGACTGGAGCCATGCCCGCATCCTGTGGAAGGTGAGCATCTCCTCTCGGTCGATACTTATAGTGAGGAGAGGTGACTGTGGTCCAATTGATAAATCCAAATATGTGTCTTTTGGGTTGTTTGATTTTAATTTAAAGAATGTAACACTGTATTTCCAAGAGTTCCCCAGACTGTTACACCTGCAGCTCGTCTCCTCTTCACCTGCTCTGCAGAGGAACCCTGTGAAATTGCGTCCACCTCTCCCAGTTCTTGGACATTCACGGTTTAATTTTGCAGCATTGCTTGGCTAGCAGATCTGACATCCAGAGATGTCCCATGGAGTCAGGAACCACTCAGAAGCCAGGGATATGCAAATAGATGGAAGAAGGGTTGCAAAGAGGGGACAGTTTCTAGACAAAGACAGCATGCAGTAATCCCCTAGAAAGCAAATGGAAAAACAGATTATGTTTGTTCTCAGATCTGTTCAATAATGGAGCAGTAGGCAGCTGCTGGCCTGCCTCCCCGGGGTACCTCGCAGCAGCAGACAGCCACTGCATTATTAATTGTCTGCTGCTGGGAGTCCAGCGGGACACGTCGGGGTGCTGGAGAGCAGCCTGGTGCTTTGGGAGGCAGCCCCTTCCTACTGCTGCTGGGTTTCTTTTTATTAATGTATCTCAGTCCCTTGGAAACTCCTCTTCATAAGAAGGTGTCCGTGTGGCTGCAGTCACAAGCACTGTAGCCTGAAGGCAGGGCATTTGCTCAGTATTTCTGATTTACTGGGTCCCTGTAGCATCTCTCCTGCTCTGTGCATTGTGGTGCAATAACCCACAGTAAAAGGCACTCTTTGCCTCAGGGCAATTGGAGAAAGCAAATGCTGTAGCCTCATCCTCTGCAGGGGAAACTGAGGTACAGAGCTACTGTCACATGGGTACAAAGGCCATGGAAGTGCTGTAAACATCTTCTTGTAATGTTTATTCCAGTTAGAGCTTATCCTGGCCATTGGGAGGAAGTCTGATGATGGAGGTGGGTCACTGTCACAGCCTGTTCTTTAGCAGAGATGCACCAAGTTCTGTTCCTTTCACCACCGTTTTAAACTGTTCACAGCTCCAGGCCCCGTTCAGTCACCAGCTGGCCTAAAGGGCTCTTTCTTTGGCCAATGTTTTTCCTGTTGTCACCTAGGTTTTCTGCTCCATATCTTGCTCCCATGCCCAATATTTAGTAGATCGCAGCAGCCGCACAGATAATTCTTGGTCTGACCTGCAATATGGTTGTGTCTTGGGTGAAGGCCAGTTTATTTCAAATCTCCGTTCTGTAATGAACATTAATTGCTTTATCTGTTTATCTTGAAACAATCATTGCTGATCTTCCAACTGAGGAGTGTGTCTTGGCCTCTGCCCCCAGCCTTTGCGGGACAGCTGTGTGCTCACCTGATGGAAAAGACCAAGTACAGAAGTCACGCAGTGGAGTCTGTGGCTCCAACACTGAGCATGATCTTGGAATTAAAAAGTCAAAATGCATGTTTGGTAACTTTTACATTATGTCCTCAAAGAAAAAGCTTTACTAGGAGATGTCCAAACAGCATAATGAAAAACAGTTGTAAAAACTGAGAGCATTCTTTGACTTTTTGTATGTCCTGTTTTGCTTTCCCACACCTCTGAGCTGATGATGGTGGTATGCTTGTGTGAAAAATTCTTAATTTCTTTTCCACAAAATTTCACATGCCAATGCTGCTTTTTCTTCTTTTTTTTTTAGTGTAATATTGCCTCACAGTGGCTTGCTTTATAATTTTTGCACAAAACCCTGGAAGGTGCCTCCTGCAAAAGCTGGCCTTCTTTCAAGAAACTGCCTTGTTCTGTGTTTTTGGTTTTTTTGGTTTTTTTTTTTTTTTGGTTTGGTTTTTTTCAAGTGAAACTAACAAAAGAAAATGTTATCTTTTTCTCTAGCACTTCGTGTAATTGGAACGTTTCTGTGCTCATAGTGGGATGTGGACTGCATTGAATTACAACTAGTACCCACCCGTATTTTTTACTGCCTCTCACCTAAGCAGTAGCTCCTCTTTAGAAAGCTTTAGTGACAAGCACCCATGGATTTTTTTCCAGATGGAAAAAATTTTCTTCTTCTGTCTTTTTAACTTTAGAGCATTTTCCCTCTGGAGAGGGCTTTTCTTGCCATTAAGTGACAAATCATGTCCTGTTTGTCTGCTGCCTGTAGCAGAATTGCAGCCAGAGGGGCATGTGTTGGGAGCGCGTATCTGTGGAGAAAGGGTTACCCCAAAGAAAGGTGGTGGAAACCAAGTTGTTGATGTCATCTGGACAGACTCACCAGGGCAGCATTTTGTCATGTGCGGTGTCTTGGGATAAAACCCCGAAGTGAGCGGTGCATCCCATCGGAGTGCGACAGCCAGGCCAGTACACCTGTATCCTTGTGTACCTGCTGCGGCTGTTGTGGCAACCACAGAAGAAAACCATTAGAAGTACTTGTTGCTGCAGATCCTGGGGATTACCGGATGAAATTTTATCTGTTCTTTATTTTTGTAAGCAGCTGTTTTTTCCCTTGTTATGGATACTTGTCCCTAATTTGCTAGCAGTTTCTGGGATTCCCCGCAATGGAGGGGGAGGCACAGTCAGGCTCTTTTTATTGGGAAGGAATCATTGACACAGTGAGGAGGCCTGTGAGCTTGCAAAGGGGTGTGCGAACCCATAAACACCCCTGGACCTGAAAGCTGGATAATCCATATTCCTTTTTATTCTTTACTGGGAGGCAGGGAGGGTGTAGTGTGCAGAAATAGGAGTCTGAGCATTTATACACATTAAGCAAAAATAGTATTTTGTCCTGATAAGCACTATGTCAATCATATAATAAGAAAGCAAGGGCCACTCCGTATTATCTTCAGCTCTGCTCTCACCCGAGAGCTTACCCAGGCCCAAGCAGGGACTTTTCATGAGCAAAAGTGACTTTTTTTCCATGGTTCTCAGTTAATCTGGTGATGGGGAAGAGAAGAGGCGGGCAGCTCAAATGTTCAGTTTTCCGCTGTGCACCTCCAGGGAGACAGACAGTTAAATGGAGATGTGGACTTGCCTTGCTTCACAAGGAAATAGTCTCTTTTATGTGTATCTTGCCTGTGTTGATATTTGAAAGCTATTTTGGGCCACAACAGCAAATTTAATCCGCGGTTTGTTCTTTCTCTAAAGTATTGTACCATAAAAACTCAGATCAATTTTGACAGCTCTGACTATTTAGATTGGAGAAAAAAGCCAAACAATGAATCACTCTGAATATTTACAGTTGAATTCGTCCCAGGGTGCCTGTACCCACCTCACTCTGAAATAAAAGCCTTAACTGAGATACGAGCAAAGGCTTAGGGGCTCCCAGCTATTATCTGAGCTCACGTGAACCAGTTTGTAGCTGTATTACACTACTGTGGCTGGGATGCAAGGAGCAAATGAGGTCTAATATTGCAGAAGGGTTGAGGAGTTCAGAGTGGTCCATGCATGCCCTTTGGGAGGCTTGGGGACTTGTTCCACGCTTGATCTGCTGAGAGTCAAAGCACTTGAACTAGAGCAAATATAGCTTTCTCACCTCCTCAGAGCCAGAGCTGGCTGAAAATGTGTAAAAGATGGGTTCACAAATAATTATATAGTAGTCAATTTTCAACAGTTCACAGGGGAAAAAAACCCCAAACTAAAATAAAAAACAAAAAAGCAACACACCACAAAATCCCCCCAAAGCCCTCACAGTAAGTTATTGAATGAATTCCCTTCGAAATCTTATCGTGTTACTGCCTACAGCCATGATTCGATATGCAGAAATTCAATTCTCAGCTCGCTTCCTTCCTCTTGCGGTCTTTAGCCGAGATGCTCCATTTCCCTCGTGTCTCAGCTGGGTAATCTCTTTTCAGGTTTTTACCTGTTGCCCATCACCGCAGCATCTTCTCCATTAAATTGATGGCAATTGCAAAGTCCTACGCAGCTTTTATGGGCTTCATAATACTTCCTCACAGGGAGCTCTACAGTCTATATTGGCTATCACTGTCATCCTCTGAAATATTGCTGTCATTCACGTACGTAATGTCCCCAGTCCCAAAGGGTCTGCAGCCACTCTGCTAACTGCAAATAAGTGCAGGGATTGCTTTGCTGTTCAGATGCAGCTGTCTCCTGAGTACGGAGAAGGAGCTGCGTGGCAGAGTTACCAGCCAAGAGCGTTTTGCCCGTTTCTGGGGGGAGATGACCAGATTTTGGTCAGAGACAGGAGAAACAACTCCTTTTACAGGCTTTCTGTCCTAATGCACACTGCCAGCAGACGCGGGGATGGACATTCAGAAGAAACAAGGGCGTGTGTAGACCTTCTAACCTCATTTTCCCCCTCTCCTTTTTAACGGGCCATGCTGTCCCAGCCGGGCAGGGATCACCGTTCGCTCTCCTGGGCAGAGCGCAGGCTTGGGGATGGGGCAATGCAATTGAGCAGGCAGATTGACGTGGCTGGCTCAGCCCCCTCTGCCTGTGCGTTGGCATCCCCAGCATGGGATTTGGGAAATAACATTTATCTCTGCTCAAGTCACCTTCAAGCTGTGTCTGGGGAAGGATACAAATGTGCAGGAGAAAGACAAATTGCACACATTGATATTTTCAGGGTTGCTTATCCAGAGATAAGCCCTAAGTTCAGCAGGAAAGCTACAGCAGCCTGATTTTCACAAGCATCGAGTGTTACCCGTGGAGCAGAAGGACTTACGCCTGCCAGCCCCGTGTCCAGAAGACCCTCTGCGGAGCGAGAGGGAGGCAGTCATACTGTCGTTACTGAGCCTCTCACCACGCTCGCTCCAGTTGTCCCTCTGCCTCTGATGGTCCTTCCACCACCCTCACGAGAGCAGGGATTATAATGGTTAAAGTGTGTAGAGATGGACTCCTAGATGGACAGTTGTAGCAAAGCTCCTGATGTGCTCACTTAATGCAGCGCCTGCCAGCAAATGCCATGGATAGCACAGATGGGACAAGGGGGAGTGGGGTGCTGGGAGGTAGGCTGAAAGTGGCAGCTCAAATGAAAGGAAAAGAAGATAAGAAAAAAAAAATAAATCCTGAAAGCATGGGTGAATTACTGCTATGTTTATTCTGTGCCATTTATGTGGGGAGAGGGACTTGTTTGACGACTTGGTGGTTTATAGAAGTTGAAGTCTCACCCCTGCAGTAAAGGGGCAAAAGGGAGATGTATACACGTTACCAGGAAATCGTAAAAAGCGCCAATAAAGGGCTTGTCGCTCGCATCAGGGGGGTGAGAGGGAAAGCATCATTATGCTGAGAGTTTAACTGGGGCTTGAAAGTGTTTGGGGAATGGGCCGAGATGGGGCTCACTGGAAGACTCTTGTCTGTCACAGCCTCAGCAGTGACAGCAAGCGAGCCTGAGACTTCCCTCCCTCCCTTCTGCCTGTACTGCGCAGGGATCCTGCATCCCTCTGTGTCACCTCCCACGGGCGGCTGGAGGGAGGCGAGGAGGTGGCAGACTCCTCGCTGTCCCTGGGAACCTTCCAGATGGGCATGGGCAGTGCTGGAAATGGGCACAGGCACTGCTGGAAACAGCAGCTTGCATGGGCCATCGGAAACTGGTAACTGTCTGGAGCTGGGGCAGAGCAGGACTGGAGCTGTTCCTTGGTCAGGTGTCTCCATGTCGCAGCACCTTGCAAGGTGGCACAGCTTGCTCACCACCTCGGCTTGCCAGGCAGCTCCTTCAGGCACGGTTGAGGCTGGATAGGATGAAATCCAAGGGCAGCGCTCTTTGATGCTGGCTTCGCATCCAGGGAAGAGCCTTGCTGTGTGGTGTATAAACAAAATGCTTAATTTGAAGCCAGAGATTTATTGTGCTGCTTGCTGAAATGATATTGCAGCCGGCTGCAAACTGATGTACATCCTCTGACACTGAGCTCCCGTAACGTCGGTGTCGCAGAAGCTGTGGCTGCTCCCCGAGGGCAATGCTGGTGGGAGGCTGAGAAATGCCGGCTGCTGTTGAGAAGAAGGGGTCACAGCCTGAGCCTGGCATAAGCCAGGGCAGCACCGCACCAGTTGGCGTTCGCCCAGGCCTGGCGCACTGCAGTGGAAGGGTCTGGCCCGCCTTGCACATGGTGAGAAGTCCTTTGTGCTAACACGACACGTTTGCAGGCTGTGTGCTGTGAAAATTGGGTGCAGCTCCTTTTTGTTGATGGATATTGAAGAAAAATATTGTCCTAGATGTAGAGAAATCTGGAGGAAGAGGCATGGGCATATTCTTCTGTGTGATAGTATGGAGATTTTTGTTCAGTAGAGGTTCTCTTTCCAGGGATCATGGAGGAGACTCTTTAGTCCATGCCTGTTTGTTGGATCTGCCTGCTCTGTAATTCCCATTCAGCCTGTGCATTGCTGAGGGAAGGACTCCATGGGCAGCAGTTTTTGTTTCTAGTGCCCTCATCACTGTGGCACCTTAAACTTCTTGGCCATCATGTGCATGTAAATTAAATAAGAAAGAAATAATCCACCATTGTGCATGGCTGGTGATCAAAGGTAGGGAGGTCACAGCCTGAAAGGTATTTAAAACAACACTTGAAAGTCTTGTTGATCTTTTGTCATTGCTGGCTGTGCCTGCCAACTCTTTGGAAAGTTGTGGTCAGTGTATTATGTTTATTGTGGTTCCATTTGTAACAGCTTCTTGGAGACAGAAGGGGAATTGGTGGGGCAAACGCTGGGTGGGGGCCAAAGAAAGGCAATACACACCAGAAAGGAGCTACAGCTCATTCAGCAGCAGAAAAACCTTGATGGTGGGAGAAAAGCTTGCTGGGATCAGTGGTGAGAGCTGGTTTGTCAAGCACAGTTTGTCCAATTTAGAGAGAATTCCTTCTCCCCCCTCCCTCTGTGGACAGCTGCCCAGGTGTGTGGACCTCTGAAATGTGCTCTTTTGTAACATGCCAGATTTGCTTTGGATGGCTGTGTGATGGGCTACCTTGGAGAAAAAGGATATTATCCTTTGAAGCGCTCAAGGGATGTCCTCAAGCAGCAGCCGCGCTAGCCAAGCATCCTGCAGGCCACGAGGTCAGAGGCTGCTGTCGTGTGAGTGAAACCAACGGGGTGCACGGAGTGACCGATATGAAACAGAAATCCCAAATCCCACACTGGCAACACAGACTGGTGATGGCTCAGTCCTGACAAACTCAGCCCATGTGTAGTGGCCTCCTGCTGCCTTTTTACCAGTCTGGGGCTGGGAGTCACCGAGGAACTGACGGAGAATAATGCCTGAGCATTAGGGTATCTTGGTGGAGAGAGGGGGGCTGGAGGGCAGACCCCATCCCTCACTGCCTGCCTGTTGCCTCTTGCCTTGGATAGTCCACATGGTGTGTTGAATCCAAGGATTTATGGTCTGAACAGGATGCTACCGTGGCACCTAGCCCTGCAGACCTCAGCTAGATAAATGAGCTCATTGCCTGTCCCTGTTGGTTGGTGTCCCAGGTGCTGCATGGGAGAGGGGATTGTCTCCCCGCCTGCCTAAAAGGGCAGCTGTGAACCATCCAGAAACGCTCCCTCCCCCTGATGCCTTTCCCTTCAGGGAGGCAGGTTCATCAAGCGAAGGAGCTCTGGCAGTGGGGAGCCGGGCTGCTGCGGCGAGAGGATTGCCTGGCGCTCGCCCACGCCGTGCAGGCTGCCTCTCTTCAATCTTTGCCCTGTTTAAGGGGATTGGCTCGCTCGCTCGTGGGCAGGATGCCCTTCCAGCACATGGGCATTAGTGTGAGCAGGTGAAGCCGCCAAGACATCATTGCTGATCAGTAAGTGTGTTTATAAAGGCAAGGCCAGGAGCCAGGAGGGCTCTGTGGATCCAGCCCTGGTGCTGTAGCCAGCAGCGGCGGGGTGCAGCGCGGGTGATTCTGGTCCCGGTTAGGTCAACTTCTGAACTAGAAATGCCCGATGTGCGTTGGGTCCAAGGACTGGCTGTGGGCCTTGCTGGATGCAGTGTGGTGATGATTGGGAGTGGTTTGCTGGGTGGGCACCGGGACAGGGTACCCCGTGCCTTGCCACTGCGACAGCCCCGGGGGGCAGAGCTGGTGGTTGCTGTGCAGTAGAGGGCTGGCTCTGGGGCAGGAGCATCCTCTATGGTACCCGCTGGTGCGCAGAGCTGGGGCATGGCACAGGGAGCTGCCTGCCCAGCGGCAGGAGCAACTTTTGCAGAGTAACCTTTCCTCTAGCACAGAGCGTGCTGCAGGCTGAATTGTTACCAGGATTTTTTTTTTTTTTTAAAAAAAAAAAGTTCTCTAAATTAATTGCAACAGACTTAATGCTTTGTACCGCCGTACAGAGACCAGAGGCTGTGAGGATGCCTCAGCGCCCAGGTCTGGGCTCTGGGTGGGCGGCGAGCAGCGGCGCGCGGGGTTCCTGGGGGAGCTCTCTGGAAGCTGGATGCAGGCAGGGCGGTCAGTTTGCCAGCTGTTGTCATGCTGCTGCTGACATCCGCTGCTGCTGACATGAGCAATGTGCTCTGCGATGGGCTCTTGGCACCACTCATCTGGGTGGAAAAGCTCTGAATTGAGCCAGCATCTGCTCTCAGAAGTTCATGAACTTGCTTTGGTTTCAGTGCTCCTTTGGCCCAGGCAAAGGCCAGAGCAATTAGATGTGGCGATGCTGGAGGAGGGAAAAAACCAAAACCACAAACTTGGCAAGAACAAAACCTTTCTCCACTCTCCTTCTAGGTTTTCTAAAGGGACTAGCGGCAAGGGTTTTGGGAGGGTGGGAAGGAGCCTTTGGAACAAACCCACATGTCAGCTTCAACCACTCCATGTGGCGTTTCGCCGAATCGTGGGGTTCGCCCAGCCCAGCTGAGGCTGAATTAGCTGTGGGCACAGGGGAGAAAAACAGCCACGCCAGCTTTGCTTCTTTGATGGAGGAAGGCTCCGTCTGGAAAAATCATTTGGCTTCAATCAAAGCTGCCACTTGTACTGTTGGGGACTATTAGTAGAAGCTAAGTAAACATCTCCCTTCACTTCTAAGACATTATTTTCTAGTTTATTTGGGTGCCAGCCAGCAGCAGAAATACTGAAAATGTTGCAAGGTAAGAAGTTGAGTTTCCAGCACCATCATGGGCAGGAGGCAGCAAGAAACCATGACTGAGGAGCGTCTGCTCTTGCCAAACTGATGGCCTGGCTAGGCTGCTGTAAAGCTGGTGCTAACGAACAGTCAGCTTTTCTTGCTTTGCTGGGCTTGTGACACAAGAAATGGAAGAATTAGTGTTCCTGTTAGGGCTGAATGATAAATGGAAAGCAGTCTCATGGGAAGGACTCTGCACCTGGTTTTTTTCCTTATAATGCTAATTTCCAGATTTTGAAGTCTCTGCTTTTTTACATGTGCTCCGAGTGGCCAGTTTAGGAATGGCTGGATTGTTGTAGCTATTTAAAATAATTGTCCCTTGGCTCTTTGCCAGCCTGAGTAAAATAATCCCGTTACTTTGGTAAAGGGCATGGGTGTTTATGAGAACCTGCTGATGGTGCATCCCCTGGAGCCCAGAGTGCAGACAGCATCCCCCGCTGAGCTCCTCCATAGCACTGGTCATCACTGGACAGGGGACAAGTGTCCTGCTGTCCTCATGGGGACGTGGCTGCACTGAGGGGAGCAGTGGCCGTGATGGAGGGTAGCAGAGAGGAGCCTTCAGCCGGTGCAGAGATTCTCTACTTGCGCAGTGTGATGTGCATGCTAAGTGCAAAGTAATTTTTTACCTCGTTCAGCAATGGGAAGAAAAAGGGCTTGTTTCCAGCTGGGCCTGGCAGCGGGAATCAAATGCTGCTTTGGCAAGGAGGTAGCGTGGCTCCGTGCTGAACATCTGTGAGTGATGGGTGGTGCTCAGAGAAAAGGTGTCGCAACCCATCACATGCCTGAATCGTGACAACAAAGGGTTTCTTCTTCCATGGCAGTCTTCTCTGCGCTGGCAGCATTTGCACACATCATTCCTGAGGTTGAGATCATTCATGCTGGAATAACTTATAAAGCATCAATGGACTATAGGGATTTAAACTTCTCTTCCTCTGCAGCCTTAAAAGGAAGGAGCTAAAGGCAGGATACACAAACTGATTAAAATTACTGATTTTATTAACTATTTTTACCACAATTTTTTTTCCCAGAATAAAATTGGATCTGGATAATTGAATAATTCTTAAGTATTCTGGGCGGGGATGCAGCGCTGAAATGTAGTCAGCATTCAGCACTTTGGAGAACCACGCTGTATTTCTGGCATCTAGGGACTGGTTTAGGATTGTAATTTTAGTTGATTAGACAATTGGCTCCAACACATTGCTTGTACCTTGTTTACCTCACATTTTTCATAGCAATTTTTTCTGCAAACAGTGTAATGTCCGCAGACTCTATTATGCTAGTACTAAGGAGCAGACTTGGAGAGATGAGGCTGGAACACCGTGCTCCGTCCCCATCCCTGCCTGTGTGGTGAAGAGATGATATTTGATGTACTCGGAATGTTTGGGGACTGAATGGGAACAAATGTCTTTCCTGGGTGATGTGGAGTTTTCTGCCAGTCCCTTGTGGACACCAGGATGTAAACAAAGCTGCAGATCTCCTAATTCACGCTAAAAGGAATAGATAGGAAAATAAAATCAGATCCTGGTGTTGCCCTAGGCCAGGCTTGATGGTGAGTTTCAGGCAGGTGGGCTGGTGAGTCAGGAATCCAGAAGAGTGACTAGCCCAAATTCATGGGCTCGTAGGCCAAAACCAAGTTAGCGCTCCTTCATTTCTCTTGCCTGTGCTGTGTTTTGTCACTGCCACTGCTGCAAAGTGCTGCTAAATACCACTGCTTCAGAGGGAATGGCCTGGCCTCTGCAGGGGGCTGGTAAAATCGCATTCTCCAAGACGTGCTTGCTGCCAGCCACCTTCCACTTGTTATTATCCCAGGAGGGTGGAGGATGCATTACTGCGAGATGTAATTCACCCCGGCTGAGGCCTCCTGCCAGGGCCATCCATCCTTGCGTCACAGCGGCGGGAGGACCATGGCAGCCCTCGGCTGTGAATAAGTTGGCCAAAGCGTCAGCCTCTTCTGGGCGGCATCGAAACGGCACAGTGCCAACGCGGCGGCTCCGTGCTGGCAAATGAAGGGGCTGCCTTTGGCTGAGGTGGTGGGAGCCAGGGGTGCACCTTGGCCAGCTTGGTGTGGCTGGACCTCAGAGCCACCCCGCTGCCACTGGAGCAGGGGCTCGCCATGGATGACGACCTTAAGGTCAGGTCTCGCTGGGATGAGCGTTCCCACGTGTCTAAATTGCATTTTAAAGCGAGGCTTAAGTGAATAAGTAACTTCAGCACTCTCGTTCCATGGTAATCCCCGTGTCTGCTTGATTAGTGGATAGGAAAATGATTAACTGGGAGATAATTTTCCATCGTTTGGGTGTGGGTTGGTTTTTTTTTTGCTTTTTTTTTTTTTTTTTTTTAAAGTCTGGGCATGTGGATTATCCTGGCGCTTTCAAGGATGAGCAGTTTCTCATGTCCTTGAGAGTAAATGCCAAACTGCTCAGGCTTGGCTGTGGTGTTGGCTTTGTTTGCCAAGGACTTAGAGTGTGCCTGAAGAACAGAACAAGAGGGAAGGGGGAAAACAGACAAGTAATTCTGACACACTTTAGTATTCCTGGCGGTGCTGCTGCCATCAGCTGTTCTATCAGCTTTCACAGCCCATGCTATAATTAAGATCTGTCAACACTGATAAAAGGGAGAACATTCAGTCAACTAATTAAGTATCGCTTTAATACTCTAATATTTAAATTCAGGTTCCTAAATCAGCAGAATAATAAAATGTTTTATGTCTGCTTAAATGGCAAGGGAACAGAATGTGAATATCTCAATAGCGGATTTAATTATCAACCCGCCTTGCCCCCGCGGAGCAGAGCAGATCTCCGTGCCGGTGAAGTGGCTGCGGCAGGCGAGTCCGGAGGTGCAGAGCCAGCCGGAGAGTGGGTCCCCGTGCCCGAGGGAGCCGGGTAACCCCAGCAGGACAGCTAGGGTGGCGAGGGCTTAAAACAAACCTGGGGATGCTCTGGAGGAAGGGAGGTGGGCTCGCTAAGCAGGGGGAGGGAAATGGTTCCTGGCACTAGAAGGAAGATGGGAGTCTTGTTGTCTGGGCTCACAGCCTGCAATTCTGCACCGCCGCTCTTCATTTTATCAGCACTATGGTGTCAACTCACACAGACACCTTCCAGACTGTAATGGAGGTGGCAGAGGCGTCTGCCCCGCCGTCACCCCTTCGCAGGGATTCTTCTCCACATTGGCTGACGGGAGCCAGCGTTGGAGACATGCCTGGTGCTGCAGTCCCGCCTGGGCAGGCAGGGTCAAAAGGGTTCCCCCAAGTGTCCGTGCAAATGGCACGGCTTAGGGCGGCTCGTCCTGCCCTGCGCTTGCAGATACATCTGTGCTGCTGATGTGTCTGTGCTGCTTTGGTCTGGAGCTGTAGCCGATGGCATTTTTCTGTTGTTGTGTTTAGTCGATTGCTCTTTGAGTCTTTGGTTGCAGGCCTTGCTCAAGCGATAAATCTGGATGAGATGCAAATGTTTAACTGCAGCATTGAGAGATGCTGCTTTATCCTTTCTGAGTTTGCTGTGGCTAGTGACAGCTCTGTGTGCTGGGCAGGAGGGAGCGATGTGCAGAGATGGCTCAGAGCATCAAGGAGAGCATCCATGAGTTAGGATGCCTAGTGCATTGTCCATGGCTCCACTAACGGGAAAGGAGCTGAGTGGGGAGAATTGTGGCTGAGCTGGACCAGGTATTAAGTTAAGCAAATGTTTTAGCAGGCCTGGCTTCGATATTACCTTTGCTTTCTCCTTTTTGTGCTAGCTTTCTGTGAATATTTTAGTGAGCACGTTTACAGGCATGAGTATTCATGGGGAAGAGAAATATTTGTTTGTTCAAGTTTATCTCCAAGAGGACTGCAAACCTAGATATTCAAAGTATTTGCACTAGAAACTTGATGGTGACTGCTGTACTCATCCTGGCAAGAAACCTGAGCAGCTGAGGGGCTTGTGTGTGCTGTTAAAGCAAGGCGGGTGATCACGATTGTAATGAGCTGGTGCTGCTAATGATGGCTGTGGTCTGACTGCGAGCTCTGGGCAGGCAAGGATGATGCCAGGTCTGGAGTTGTTTTGTTTTTTTTTTCTTTTTTTTAAAGCTGTTCTCAGAAATTACATGGGATGGAAAAAAGCTTGGAAAAAATCAATTTGGAAAATCCCGCTCTATTCACACGTAATTTGCAAACTGAGTAAGAGGCGAAATTCATCAAGGAGATGAATCATTACAAATGATTTGTTCAGCTGTTGTAGGGAAATGATTTATGAGCATCGATCTATTTGTAATTGTGAATAACTCCCTGTGGAAGCTGTGTACTGTATGAAGTGTTAGGTATCTTTAGGTATCTGAAATCGACTGAATAAATGCTTTTTTTTTTTTTTTTTTTTTTTAAATATTGCACTTACTCCAAAACACTTTAGTCAAGATTGCAGTCGCAGTGTGCTGCACTTTTCAGATGTTACTGCATGAAGGAATGCTTGGTCCAAAGAGTTTTCAGAAGATACTATGACTTCCATAAATGACTTGGCCAAGGTCAATCAGAGTCTGTAGCAGACTTTGGGAAAGAATCAAAATTGACTTAGTCCAAATCCAATGCTTTGGTTTGCATGAAATAGTCCCAGAGCAGGAATTACTGCTATAGAAACCCTGCCTCTGCAAAGCTGAGGATTTTATCTAAATGCTTCAGTTTTGAGGAGGCGATGTGAAATCCAGTATAATTTTCCCGCTCTGTAGGAAGTGGAGGGTGGGTCACCTCCAAAGGCAGCTCAGCTGTCGGGTAAGTGTAGAAAGTTGGGGTGAATGCCCTACTGCATCTCACCTGGAGGGGAGGCATGGGAACTGCAGAAGTTATTTTGAATGGAACAGCTAAGGAGAAAGCATCTCTGGAAGATAAATGCCACAGAGAATTTGCAATAGAGCACTGGTGTGCAGCTCAAGGGTTATTATCCATTCTCCTTCTCCTGGAAGCTTCATGTCACAATTATTTTGTGGGTGGGCTGTGGCTGCTGGTATGTGTGATTCTGGCATGGGTACTTCGTAGCAGATGACTTTCTGTGCTGCCCAAGTGTTCTGTCCTGAGCATGCCACTTGGTGAGTGGAATGGGACAACCGGCAAAAGAGTGGGGTTATTTGTTTTAAAATAGAGAAATGTGGCAATTTCATACCCTGCAGTCCTTTTCTGACAACTCATCTTCCTGCATCATATTGCAGTGAGTGACAGCAACCAGAGGCTATTCATAAGGGTGGCATCTCAGCATGTAATAATCATAATTACATGAAATAATAACTATCTAAAGGGCAGCATGGTGAGTGACAAGCCAGAGAATATACCTTGACACCTGCCAAAGATGTACTAAACACACAGAGAAATTTTCCCCAGGATCCTGTCACTCTGTGACCAGCCAGAGTTAATAAAATTACTCCAACAAAGTCAGGCAGGGTTTTTTCCCTTGCTGTCAGAGGCTCAGTGCTGTAACACAGGTTCACAGAGTCATCGAGCAGTTTGATCCAGGTCTGGCAATGCTTTTGTTGCTACTATTTCTGGCTGTAATTAATTGGAGAAGTTCCTCTGCATGGAGTTTAATCTGATAATTATTAGCAATAATAATAATAATTGATAAAGTGGAGCTGGCAGCAGGCTTTGGGGACCTGGCAAAAAAACCCTGGGATGGTTTGACATTTTCTTTGCTGCCATTCTTTCTAATGTTTAATTCTGCCTGTGTGTAAGGGCTAGAGTCTGGGAAGAGAGGTACCACATGGCAGCTGATAGTGCTTATAATCTTTATCCTGATGTGCAGCTGCAGGTGATCTTATACTGTGCAGTGTCTAATCCTTTCTGTGAAGCGAACATGGAAATTGTTTGGACAGACCCTCTTCCCTGGCAAAAATGGTTATGGAAAGATAGGGAAGAGAGTGTGTGCATGCAAGCAGATAATGTGTGTAGAGAAAAGATGGACCACTAAACTAGAGTTAAGGGTATTGTGTGGCCCACAGAACTTGACCTTTTGGAATCAGCCACAAGTTATTCCTGTCTCCCATAAAATGAATCAAAAGCTGCTTGCTGAGCGCTAGAGCTTTACGGATGAGTGCTGGACTCACTGCCCGAAGGTCCCTGTCTTGCATTGTGGTGAGTTCAGAGCAGATACTCCCAGTTATCTGGAGTATCTAACAGGAGTTGTAATGTTCAAGATGAGCCTGTGCTCCCCTGCCAAAAGTGTGGGGAGCACAACAGGAATGGAAATGCTATTTTCTGCATGGCTCCTTAATGATATGCATTTTAGATGTTTCTTCAGCACTGTTCTCTGCTGTCACTTTACAAATTCACACAGGACAATTAAAATTGATAGCAGGACTATTTTTTCTACATGGTTGTTAGATGTGGTGTTTGACCATGTCTTGCTGTTTTCCCTGATGTGGTCCCTCTCTTCCTTGGGGTCCCTCTGCCTGCACGTTGTCCCTTGGCTTGTTTTTAGGTACAAAGAAGTAGAGCACTGTGCCAGTGCACTGCAAACACAGAGGTGCCTGTGTCCCAAAGAAGGGTGATAGACATCATGGTTGTAAAATAACACAGAGGATGAAGCTCACAGGAGAGTTTTATTTATACTCCTGGCTGGATGCGCCAATGGTTTCCATGGGAATGGGGAGGGCTGCACAGCAGGACGGCTGCTCTTATGGCACATGATAGAGAGCTAATGGGGAGGGCTGCAGCCTCCTCAAGCCCTCGTTAATCCAGTCCCCCGCCGGCTCCTCAGCCGTACGCACCTCTGTATCACACACTGCAGGAGGCAGGTACCGCTTAACCCAGGTCATGGGCCATGATGGGAGAGATGCAGTTTTTAGGAAACAAACGCATGTTCCTATTGCAGTTAAGGGATAAAAACATTTTCTGTGCAGCCTTTTGGTGATTCTTATTCTGGAGAGCAGAGGTGAGGAGAGGTTTTTTTTTTTTATTATTTATTTATCTATTTATTTATTTTTAGTCCCATAATGAAACTGCTATGGGGGAAAGCAGAACTGCAGGTGGAGTTGGCTTCATTATCACCAGGTCTCGCTCCTGTGTGGCTGCTCAGGAAACCCAGGGGCAGAAGGCAGGTGAATTCAGTGTCGGCTGATGGATGTGGTCTTCCCTCTTGAGAGGCTGCTGGCCAAATTCTGCTCTAGGGACACATTCTCTGCAGGCCTTTTCCAGGTCTGTAGCATGACCTGCCCCATGCTTGGCTTTGCAGGGAAAACATCCCAGAGGAAGAAGCAGTCTCAGGCAGCCATGAGCTGGACCCACAAACCTCCTGTAGTAATTGGGCGGCAGTAACCTCTCCCCTCTTGGCTGCCTTAGCAGCTTTCAAAGGACAGCGCAGAACTCGCCCCACTTTTCCCCTCCTTGCAGCTCTACGCCGTGGGCTGATGTACTTTGGAGAAGCAGGTGCTGTGCCCATCCTCTTGCCCAGGCCGGGCTCCATGGAGGGGAGCCATGCCCAGCAGCCCTCTTGGCAGAGGGGAGCTGCACCCCGCATTTCCCTGGATAGCCCTGGGGCACTCTCAGGCTTAGCATCCCTGAGATGGTGTCAGCAAGAACAAAATCTCAGTTACCCCATAATTTGCTTGGTGGGCAAGGATTTGTGGAAGCGCGTGGGTTTCCCAGGAGCCGCTGAGTGCCATCTGTGGGGCTTTGCTCCAGGGGCTGTGGTGTGCTGGGAAAACATCCCAGCATCTGCAGAGAGACGGAGATTGGCAGGGAGAGGCTGAGGGCTGTGAGTAATACAGTAGGTGGGGGGAAGCAGAGGATAAAACACACCAAAAATTGCATTCAGACAACACAGATGACAGTTATTTTGATTTGTAAATGTCTACCTAGTTGGAAAAGCTGCCATAAAAAATACCCAGCTGTCAGCCTGGCCTGATCTGTGGGTGCACTGAGCGGGGCTGTGGTCAGGCGTGGTATCGATGGGGAGCTCTGTTTTTCACAGTGAACATACAGGATAAACGTACACTCTTCTGGCATGTGTTTGTCACTGACAAAACCCTGCTGCACCTGCACTGTGTCATTACTGTGTTCAGTCACTTGATCCTTACTTCAGAGACCGAGGGCGGCTGAATTATTATTTTTTGTTATTATTATTTTCCTTCTTGTCTTTCAGCTGAGGCAGGAAAATCCCCCATTCCACAGCTCTGTTTCTGTTGTAACACAAATGGGCTGTTCATTTTGGATTTGTTGTGGCAGCCAGCAGCGGTGCTCATACTTGGTGCAATCTCTGGGTAGCCCTGTGATGTGCCACGCTGCGGATTTTTTTCTCCCTGGGCTGGGAAAGCACGTAAACCCCAGCCATTTTCAGGAAAATACTTGACCGTTGCCAAGATTTCACCTGTTTTGTGGATAAATAGAGCACTGAAATCTTCAGGGCTGTCAATATTTATAGATTAATCTGTTTGAAGGCCAAGAGGGAACGTTTATCGTTATCCACCCTGCCCTCCATAGGCTGCAGAACGCTGTCAACCCGTCAGCCAGTGGCACCAAAATCGTACCTGTTGCTGATCCTGGCTGCAATTCAGGGTATGGGGATCGATTTCTTGATTGGAGCAGGAACCAGTTGCAAGGACAGATATTTCCTTGGTGGAATTTATCTGAATTTCAGGTGTCTACTAGTCCTTGATGCAGTGCAGGTGAGCTGCCTCCCTACGGGATCATCCCACATTGGCACAACAGCTCCCCAATAAACGCTGCTCTGAACTGATAACATTTTTCCCAGAAAGCAATATGGTGGCCACTGCTGCTCCAGTCCTCTCTCTGCGATTTTTTTTAATTTCTTTTTTTTTTTTTCCTATAACCCTTTTGTGCTGGATTGTAAGCTTTCAGGGCAGCGGTCATTTCTTCTTGGTGTTTGTCGATGGCATGCTGTGAGGCTGTTGGGTATCTACAACACACACAGTCAAATCACGTTGAGTTGTACAGGGAAATTTCAGCTGCTTCTCGTTGTTGTGTTGTCCAACATCAAGTGGTTCTTTAAGTGGCCTCCTGAAGGCACTGATCAGTGAGTTGGTTTTATGGTCAGATAATTGGTGAGAAGGAAGAGAGAGTGAGGAGGATTGTTGCTTTTCCCCATCACCTCTGAAAAAGGCTCAGGAGCCCTGAGAGAGTCACCTTTGCTCAGCTGTGTCCTGTGTTTGAAATCTCATTAATAAATAGCTGAGAAGTCCCCTGAAGCTTTGGGAAACATTTGGGGGCAACCCTAGACGGATTGATAGCTTCCCATCAAGAATCACTTGAAATTCATGGCTGTGTGTGGTTTTGCTTGGGGATTTGCGTTTTGCGTTGCCTTCTGGGCTCAGACGGATTTGCAAGAGAAATTAAGGGGAGACAAAGTCTGCCGCTGAGCTGAGCACCATGTTCGCACACCCTCGGAAAACAAAGCTGCTGGGTGTTTTGCGCAGCTGTGACCTTCAGACTAATAAGGAAATTTCCCTGTTAGATGCATAAATCTTCTAACAGTCCCTTCTTCAAAGGTGCAAACTGCTACCAGCAAATGCCACATCTGAAAATACATTTTGCACTGTAGTCAACTTCCATCCACCGCTCCAGCCGATCAGCTTTCCTGGGACTGCAAAGCAGCATTTGCTGTTAAATCCAAGTGCCTTTTTATTTTCTTTGCTCCATGATTGATATGTCTTATCGTGTCACGGAACTATATATAGCTTCTCTCTGCCGGGAGACGTAGTGGCTGCTCCTGGCCGTGTTACCTCAGGTCGGATTAATTAACCCTGACATCATCCATTTTCACGGACAGAGATCCCGTTCCCTGCTGCTTGTAAACAGAAGCCACTTAGGGAGCAAACGCAGGCAGGAGGCAATGGGGAGGCTGTGTAAACACCGTCGCTCCGCGCCGCGCCAAGGCATTTCCAGTGCCTACTAAAGAGAGCAGAAGCCAACTTTTCATCTCCGTGTTTTCCTTAGGGCTTAGCAAGGGACCAGTAAGTTTGCAGCAGCTCTGATTACAAACATTTGCTCTTTTCCTTAGCCCCCGGTGACTCTGCCATTGGCTCGGTGACAGCCTTGAGCCGGAGTCAGTGCTCCAGCCGTTCAAGGCTTGGCCATTCTCTGTGGACCAAACCGTCCCCAGTGCCTTCTAAGAACAGCGAGGCTGGAGTTTCCTTTGGGGGGGCTCTTTTGGTTGCAATGTTGGGGGGAAAATGGGAGTGGGGGTCTAGGAGCAGGCAGTCAGCGGAGGGTCCAACAGGCTGTAACTGCTCTCCCGGCCTTCTGCAGGGATTAAGGCCACAGGAGCAAAGACGAGCAGCAGCTCCAGCTCTGGCATACTCATTTCTTGTTAGGAACCCTCCAGCGCAGCTGGGGTCTACAGCACTGCTGCTATGTTCTCTTGGTTCAGTATTTTTCTACCTAGTGCTGCTCCTCTGTACAGGCGTTGAGTGGCCTCTTTTGAGACCAAAAGAAAATCAGCACAGTTGCAGGGGGTAAAATCACTTCAAAGATCAGTTGTTCTCTTGTGTGCAGGCCTTTAGGAAGGGCTTTTCCTTCCCTTCTCTTTCCCCTTCCTATCCCTGTCCCATATTCAAATATCCCTGCCGTATCTCCCAAGCGAACAGCCCCATACCCGCCTGCCCCAGCCCCACTGGCCAGGAGCATCCTGCGCTCTGGCAGAGCCAAACCTGCTGCACGCGCTGGTGTGTTGGTGCTCAGTGCTGGGGAGAGCCCTTGGCGGGAGGTGGGGGTGCTGGGGACACTCCAGGCCAGTGGTTGCCCTAAAGAATGTGCCTTTGAGCTGGGGGAAAGTCTAGGGGGACTTTTTCAGGCTCCTACTGTGAACTATTGAGAGTAGAAGTGATTCAAAGTCTCTGCAAAGTTTTGCAGTTTTTTGGATGTGGTGCCTTCATCCCGTCAGTCCTATACCTGCCTGTGAACCGGCCATGGTTGGGAAAGTGGGGGTTTGTTGCACTCTAGCATATGTTCTCATCCTCTCAAAGCCAACTGGTTTTTCTGCTGATTCCTACAGGACTGATTTTCATGTTATGGCAGAGCTTTTGTGCGTGACATCCTATATTTCTGCTTAGCTTTTTAGAACTTACTTTTCACTAACAAGTCTGGAGCTGAACATATGGGTACGAGGGAGCAAGCACAGTTCTGTCTTTAGGGCCCTGCAGTCAACTTTAACCCTTTCGAACCCTTTAACCCTACACAGGCTCCTGTAAAGAGTGAAAATGCAGCTTCCTCTTTCACTGCTTTGTGTTTGCATTTTGGGACCTCATAGTTTAGACCCATTCATGCTGCTCTAGTCAGAGAAGCAGCCAGAAAGGGCTTACAAATCAACGTATGGCACCTCATCATGCTCTTGCACAGAGGCTTTTGTGAGCGCAGTCCTTTGCAGACTGATGCACTGCAAAGGGCTGTTCCTCTTCAGGTTTGGGCTCTCCTCCATTCCTCCGCTGTGATTTTTTTTTTTTTTTTTTTTTTTTTTTTTTTTTTTTTTTTTTTTTTTTTTTTTTTTTTTTTCCTTCCCTGTCTTGTTGGTGTCATTCCTGTTGAGAGCTGGCAACCGAGACGACAGTGAGTCAGTGGGAGTGGGAGGCAGCTGGGCCGAGATGTGCTTGGTAGGTTCCTCCCGAAGTTACGAGTCTGCCAGTGCCTCTGCAGGATGGCTCTGAAGTCACTGCTGTGTTTAGCAATGGGGATGATGATAATTTCCCAGGACAGCAGCTGGGAAGGCTCTGTGTGGGTCTGGTGATGCAGAACATATGAAGAAGCAGCAGGTTGGAGGTGAGGACAGAGGGATGGAGGTGGGGACAGGAGGCATGCAGCAAGGCGGGCTTTACAGACATGCTTTGGGAGAAAGAGCATCCAGCTGCAGTGCCACCAGCCGTGAGCATCCCACGTGCCAGCTGCATTTGTATGGGTTCTGGTCTCTATGGAGAAGGGGAGACAGAAGGGGACAGATACCTGAGGTCCCAGCAAAACTTGCCCTGCAGCAAGCTCTTGACAGATGTGAAAAAGTCAGACAGAGATATAGTTTTAAAAAGTTCAGTCAGGTGGAGCTGGGATTTAGGAGATTTGTGTTGGTTTGCTGACTTGGCGCCAGCTCCCCTGGGTGACCTTGGGATAGTGCCTGGAGCTGACCCTGACGCTGGCTTTACTGAGCTTTGGCTTGAGACCTTCGAAAATAAGCATTGGCTTTTTTTTGTTTGGACGCAAGTGCTTCCATTTTATTAGGAAATACTGCCGAAGGATGGCAGGAGGAGAAAGCATGAGAGATTAAGTCTACTCATGGGCTGGATCAGAGTGCAATATTTTGTCTCCCACTGTGCCACCAGCTGTATAAGACGAAAATGTCAGAAATCCTGCAGCAGGCAATTACAGCCCGACGGCAGGCTGCTTACCGCCTAACCTCCGGGAGTTTGCTCTTGGTTTATATCCTGAAACAAGGAGTCTTTCTTCCAAAGCTCTTTGCCTTATGCTTTCTTGTTAAAAGTCTGAGCTGCCTCTGTGTCCCCCAGTCTGACCCTTGGAAAAGCCAGGGGGATGGAGGGAAGAGGGAGGGAGCTTTGCAGCGGTGTTGTGCTGTGGAGAAAACCAGTTTGCTCTCAGCCCAGTGTTCCCCTTATCGTGCCTCACGAGCATCTTCCTTCTCCTCAAACTGTTGCACATGAGATTTATTTCTCCAGCCTCCACAGTACACATTAGCTCTGCATTTTTCTGGCTGGAATATCATTTTACTACTTCATGCCCGTATTTTGTGAACTTCCCTAGGCCTGTTATTTTTACTTCTGTGTGCAACGCTTTTCATTCTGGAATGATCTGAACTTAATTCATGTGCCATTTGCTCTGTGCTCTACTTTCAGCACATTAATAAAAATAATTTAAATGGTACTAGGCTGCAGACAAATCCCTGTAGTATCCCATGAGTAATTCCCTTGAAGCTGATGCATTTCTGGTCCTTATTTTTCCTTTGTTCATTATGCTTAAAGGCAGCATTAAACAGGGATGGAGGTGTGTGTAGCTGAGCCAAATTGGAAGCTAATGAGTAATAAAAAATGGCTCTACATTTGTGAAATGAGGAGTAGAGTGAAATAGCCTGATGTGAAAACAGCCGTGAGGAGAGGGGACGGTTCATGTTAATGTCAATAAGTACTGAAGATATCAATCCAGCACGGCTCAGATGCTGTCATCTTTGGACTAAGCGAGTCCTGTCTCTTGATCACTGTCTGCAAGTCGATGTGGCCACACGGAACCAGAAGTAGACACCAGTGGTAGGAGAGTGGGTGCCATACGGGTGCCAGAGCGAGGTGTGGGACCCAGCCGCTGCCGGGGCGCCTGTGGTGTGGCCTTAGCACATATGTGTGTGCATCCCCTGCTGCCGGCGTGAGCTGCGTGGGGCTGTGGGTTTGCTCGTGAGCTGGGGAGAGCGGAGGGCTGATGAGCCTGTGCCACCACGAGACCTGAATGTGGAGAAGTGTATTTGTCAATCAGCGTGTCGTCTTGATTTTTTTCAGTGTACTTTGCTGAAGAACTATTATACATAATTGGTTCTGGATTACTGCACAAACCGCATCCAGATAACGCTTGTCACCTTGGGAATAGCTAATGATACAGAACAAACCGGCAGCAGCGTGCTCAGGCTGAAGGGCTGTGTGTGTTTTGTCTTCTTTTTGTTTTTAAATGTGTCTTGAAGAATAAAAACACACACATATTTTAAGCAAGCGCTTCCTTGCACAGATCTGTTTTGTTTTAAAACATTGAGTGTGTTCCTTTAGTGGATCAATATTATTGTGTTGCTCTTCTGATGCTGTGCCAGTTATGTTTATTTTCTTAGCTGAAATTATTTCCTCAACAGATTTGCTTTTGAAAGGACACTGCTCTGTGCATATCTTGTTCAAAACTAAGCTCATCTAGCTACTGCTCTGCTCTCCTGATAGATATTTTACAGATAGGGAACAATACTTTATTATTGGAAAGCAAATGCTCATGTCCAAGCCATCTTATATCAAAATCTGTGTGAAACAGACTTTAAGCAAATGAACTCTAAAATCCTGGATTTTATTATCTCAGCGGATCCCTGCTGAAACTAATAAGGCAGCATCATGCAAAAGACATTCTAGACTCAATATTACCAAGTATTAATTATTGTTATCTCTTTGCTAGCTGATAACAGTGGTCGCAGCTCTGCAATTTAGCTTTCCAGTAGAAAGGAAGGTGTTGGAACAAAACTAGAAAATAAACCTCAATATAAACACATCAGGCCTGAAACAAAAGCTGTCATGGTGCACCATGGTTCCTTCCCTGCTTTAGGAAACTGACTTTAAAACCATCCCTCCCAGAGTGCAACCTGCGCTGCTGCGCCCCTTGCAGAACCTTTTCTGGGCGGCTGAGGGCAAGGAGAGGCCAAGGGAGCAGGCGAGGGGAAAGCCTAAGGTGCCTTTTCACAGCTACCATGCGCTCTCCAAGAAATGCAACTTGGATGGCTTTGTACAACAGTGACATCTGGTGATACCCATCAATATTTACTGTTCCCATCTGCTTTTAAAGGGGGTGGAGTTAGAGTCTTCAAATTCCTTACTGCTGGAGAAGTGAGCTAGAGCAAAGCACTTGGGCTTGACTCAAGCCCTGCCAGGGCTGCTCCTGGCAGTGGGCTTGCTGTTCGGTTTGGGTATGTTGGTGCTGTGGTGTGCTGACGTTTTGTGGGCAAAGGCTGGATGCAGAGGGATATCACCAGCAGGGAAGGATGCTTAGCTGGGCTGGGCTGCTGTGTGTGGAGTGGGGCTGGGTGACAAGCTGCCCTCTGCTGCTCAGGTGAGAAGAAGGAACGTAAATCTCTATGACCCCTCTTGAGCCCCCCTCGCATCTCCCGTTAATGCATCCTGACAGCAGGGACTGCAATCCATGCTGAAAGAGCGTTATTCCTATTGCAGACCTTGAGTCTTTTACCCAAACTGGTTCCGCCTTTCTAATTGTTTGGCAGAAACCGTTTGAATAAGATGGAAAGTGCTCTGTATTGATGAGAAATACTTTATCGATCTCTCTGTCAATGGATAGGGAAGATCTATAGTTAAAGCCACAGTTTGTTCCCTGCGGGTCCTTCTGCCATCAGGGGAGCTGGCACGGGCAGGTCATCTGATGACCGCAGCCTCCTCGCAGCAAGGGAGAGAAGAGGGAGAAGAACTACCACCACTTCTGGTCTCCCTTCTCCCTTCCTGGATGTCCTGCAGGAGCTGATAATGTACGTTTCCTCTTTCCTCGCTAAATACGGTCTTTCCCTGCCTTGCTGCTTAGTTTGCACCCGGGGATGTGATCAGGGGGAAAAGGGTGCATTTCTGCTAAACTGTGGCGGAGGACATCTGCTGACTTGCCTGTTGTCACTGAGACTTCTACGTGTCATAGAGTTGTATGTCGCTTCTTTTTCTCCCTCCTCCCCACTATTTGTGCAAATTAAAACAATTCAGAAAGAGGTTTCTATGGGTTAATTCAAACACGTGCAGTGTTGGAAACAAATCAAGTTATTCCCACTGTCATGTGATTATAAGTGGCTTTAGGCCTAAATCCTGGCAGCACATCTAGACCACCTCCCAGGATCAGTGCTTACGTGAACACTTGCTGCCTGCTGTCATATCTCTTGAAAAAGAGAGAGCTGTGCTCCTGAGGGCAGGGACTGGGTACTCTCCTGCACTGCATCACGCATATAAATGATACTTTAACAAAGAACTAATAAGAAAAATGATGGTTTGAATGTGTAAACACGTCGGACAGAGGGAGAGGCCTGTAGTGAGGATGAATTAGATTTCTTTAATATTGGATATTATACATGCACAATAAGCAGAGTCAGTGTCATTATTCCATACCTGTTTCTTTCCAAAGGATAGAATATGAACTGAATTGCCCCTTGGAGAGCAATAGTGAGATAATATTTTCACACCATTAGTCAGATGCTGAAATACCAATGCACTTTTTCTTTTCCCTGGTAATATAAAACTAGAAATAACAATCAAACAGAAAGGTAACACCTTGTATGCTGCCCAAGGAGTTTTCTTTCAGTTCTGGAAACTGTGGTATAATTGAAAGTGGCAGCTGGTGTATGTTTCCAGAAACTCCTGATTCTCTTAAGGAAATCTGTACCTCTCTACTACTTTCTCTGGTTCCTGTGTGCCTGGAGTTTCTGATGTGACACTGTGTTTTACATCTTCACACAATACCAAAGGAAAAGCTTAGGTTTGGATGTATTAAAAAGCAGATAACACCCACGGACTCAAGGAGAGAGAGACAAGATATCCGATGGGTAAAAACCATGGCACACATCCATGCGGATGGACAAACAGTTTGAGAATCCTATTGAGAAACCAGAAGTATGCACCATGTTCAACACTCTAGTTTTAAGAGATCGTTTAACAAAACCCAGCTGCTAGAAGTTGGCAGAATTCCTCTGTCCTGCTAGTTAAACCACATCAGATAAATCTGTGGTAAATTGTTTGTTTTGAGAAAACACATATTCTACCTGTGCCGCTGGGATGGAGAGGGCCGACACGATTTGATAGAAGACTCAAAGGCAATTTTTTTCCCATTGATTTCGGGGAGGCAAGGGTTATTACAACCAAGTCACAGGTTTAGGATGTAGAGGACAGCCAAATAGCTCTGATACTTGGTTTCTGTTGAGCTGTGCTGGCCTGCTGGTAAGGTGGGATGTGGGGAGACAGTGTGGAGGGAGTGAATTGACAGTGACTGTTGGGAGCAACAATAATGAAGTCATTGGGGGCTGCACAGGTATAAATAGTAATCCAGGCCCTCCGAGTTCCCTTATTGTTTTATTTCTGAAGTTACAGGAGGACAGAGGTGGTTTTAGAGGTGGTCTTCAGCAGTATTTCATAGTGGCTGATCTCTGCTTCTATGGGAAACCTCAGCTTCTCCCCCTGATTGTAGGGTAATGATGAAGAGTATTAACACACTGAAAACAATTTCCTTTTTTTTTTTTTTTTTTTTGCAAAGAGAGGCACACATGGCTGGAAAACAAGTATGGTCATGGGCGGACTCCCCATAGGGATTCTCCATAGGCACTTTCCAGTGAGTTTTTTGCAAGGACCAGAAACATTTAGGCTTGCTTAGGGGAGGATAGGGAGAAAATCAATACATTGTCTTTCGACGAATGGGTCATTTATATGGAGTCTATCCTGCTGTGTGCTCTTGAGTGTCCCGTCAACCCCAGTTTATCTCACTGGCTCCAGCTTGGCTTTTCTGAGGTGGGGTCAAGGTCCTTTGGCAGGGCTTCCCCAAGGAGCTCATAGCCTCATGCGCCTAGGCTGCTCTACCATCTGTAGCAGCAAGGGACCATGACTTGTTCTCCGCTCATAACCCTCATACCTGGATTTCCTCGGGAGCCTCCAAAAGCTGCTTCTGCTCCTGGGAAGCTGGGCCTGTCCCACAGCCTTCACCTCCCTGTATTTCATCTCCCTGAAGTCACTGCTGTGCTGGAAACCAAAAGTTCCCTCGTAGTCCCTCAGGGATCCTTACTGACTTTTATGGTCTTTAAAAGACCTCTGCATGGATTTGTAATCATTCTACGTGTACACCGAGCAACACTAACATAACTGGTAATTAATTTGTTTTAATTGTTTTTATATAATCCCCGCGAGCGACCTCATGTTTTGTTTTGCATCTGTTATGTTTCTGACTCAAATTTTAATGCCTGAATGGGAACAGTGCCAGCTGCTGTTACGCTGAGCTATGAGCAATCTCCTGGCACACTTCCAGTCCTTTATTGTGGAACTAACTATACAGCACTGTAATTTAACTAGCAAAATGTGGCAAATCACTATTATTAATAACAATAAATCTATTTCTGCAGGTTGACAGCATTAAAATAACAAATTACTCTGCAAAGAAAGCTGGTAATTTTGGGTGCTTTCCACTGCGATCATTGCAGAAGTGTAATATCCGTTATTAAGAACCTTTTGGTGTCTCATGAAGGAGCTGTTTGCACATGACAATGCATCATGGTACTTACTACGGGGGAGGATACAGGGGCCTTGACCATGGCTATTTCAGTAATTCATCATTTTAATTTAAATATTAATGGCAGGATGCGGCAGGTTAGGGAATATTGTCTGCCTCCCCCCCCTTCCTGTCCCCCTCTTTTTTATTAATCCTATCTCATCCAGTTAGGCAAATCTTGATGCCCAAGATCTTAATTTATCCTCTCTTCCCTTCTTTCCACTCTCTGTTGCTGTCTTCATTCCTGAGTCCCCCGAGGTTTAGCTGAGTGCTTGATTTGCTCAAGGCTTTAGCCATGAGAGCGATGGCCTCCAGACAATCGTATTTTTTAAAAAGAGTCACCAGCTTGACTCCTACAGGCTGCCACTGGATTGCAGCAGCCACATTACAAAAAGACCAAGCCAAAATTACAGGCTTAAGATTACTTTCAGGCTGAAGTTTCGGGTGTAAGTCACCGGAGCAGTGCTGCTAGTGCTGTGTCGCCCTTGTACAAGGCAGTCCTCATTTTCTACAGCCTAATTGATGAAAGTCACATCAACCCCTTCCCGTCTAGGCAGCTGTAACAAGCGGTGATTGCGAGGGGAATAGAGCGTGTGTAGCGGCTCCTCGGGGTGAGGGTGGGGAGATGTGGACTGTGGGTGGTGAGTGGGAGGTAATTGAGGTTACGGTAGGGAACTGGTGACTGTACGGGAGTTGGGGCTTGACTGACTGAACTGCTTATTTCCTTTGTTTCCACACTTTGTGTTGGCAGCACAGGCATTCTAGTGAGCTTAAATGGGAGTTAAAATATTATGGAAAAGAGAATAGTGGAATATCTGCTTCATAAGCTGCAGGCGCCAAAATGTTCTTGTATAGTCTGTTTGTAAAGTTACTGTTTGTATAAGAATTTATAATATACCCGGGGCTTTACTCACTTTTTGGTGGTTACTTCAGGGCAGTCCTTATCCAAACCCACTGCAGGTGATGGCGATGTTGTTACTGGTCATTGCCTCAGCCCCTTCGCTCATTCATAGAGTGGGCAGAAAGTGTCAAGGTACTATTTGTGAAGGGGGAATGTGAGACAGGAGAGTCTGCTGCTGCTGTTTGTGAGCTGATGGATGTGTTCTCTGTAAGCTCTCCCAGCCTCAGTGGGTAGGCATTGGTCTGGACAGGGATTGGAGTGGAACCATGCTGGAGACTTGCACAGTGTCTTCTGCAGTCTGTCATCTGCTGTCAGCTACTCACCAGCTGATGCCAATGAACTCCTCTGCAACTTCAGCATGGGTTACTGTTAGTAACCCACAGATCTTTAAAATACAGCCTTGGGAAGAGCAGTGTATGCTTGGAAGAATGTTGAGAAGAAAGCGTGCAAGGTGAGAAAGAGTAAATACGTGACATGGAGATAGCTGGATGGAGAAGAATCGTAAGGGAATGGAAACAAAAATATTTGTGGGGAATGAAATTAAAAAGCCACATGCAAAGAGAGCTTGTTGATAAAATTACTAGAAATGTCAGGCACTGGGAATCAAGGGAGAGGCTATGGCTCAGAACTCGGTCACCATGTTTGCCTCTGCACCAACCTTGATTAATGAGTCTGGTGCCAGAGTACTGGAAAGTCTGTTGGGTGAGCAAATGAAGACCAGCACAGTTTGTTGAATGCTGTTTGGAAAGAGCACTGGTGAGTGTGAAGAAGGGGATGAGACTCCTGCAAATCTACTCGTTGGTGCAGCGGAGGAAGCTGCTGTGGGGTGGTTTGCAGTGGGACACCATGTTCCTGCTTCGCTCCGTGTGTGCAGAACTGGCTTAGTGCTGCTGCAGCAGGGGATTGCCGGTGTTTCGATCGGTGGTTTTCTTTATTTGTGCAGGGGGAATTGGGAAGGGGAGGCTGGATATCACTTTAACTCTTTGTGCTTGTGTAAGATGGAGGAGATTTGTTTCCTCCCTCAGCTCGCTTGTAGCAGGATGGAGCCTGCGTGCTTCTGCGTGGAAACCCACGTCTGCATCTGCATGGTGGCTTGAAAGCTCCCTTTGCAGAGCCCAAGCTCACAGGCTTCTCTTATGGTTGTTCCCAAGTGCTTAGTCAGTTTTCTTGGAGATTAAGGTACCTCCTAGGTCGCTGAGTGGGCTCTGCAGGGTTTAATCCAGGGTTGTCTGCAGCTGAGGTACCAGCCACGCCATGCAGAGCTGTTTAGAGAGATGCAGCCCCTTGTGAGCACTAACAGTCAGATACGGCTTTGAGCTGTTATCCGGCCTAATCTGCCGATCGGACCTGCGATAATTCAAGCTTAGAGAGTTTGACTCCAGCTGCTGCTCTCCCAGAGAAGTGCTGACAGCTCCAAGGGGAAGCAATACTGAGGGGTTCTTGAAGGGGGTTGTGGGCCCCAATTCTCCTTAAAAAATAATGATTTAAAAAATCCTAGTTTGTTCTCAGCTGTTTTTGTTCTTTGCATCCTACTCTTTGCTTTCAGACAAAGACCCAACGGCACTTGACCTTTCTGAGTGTTTTTATCCTGTTGGTTTGCAAAGCAGCCAAATCCTTGGTCCGATGTGGCGGAGTGGTGACATTTCCAAGCCTTGCCCCTATATTGGAGCATTTGGTTCGTGTCCCAGATTTGCTAGTCTTTGAAGAGTCATGACAATTTTAAAGCATGTGTTTGCAGCAAGGGCCTGGCTTTGGTGATCTACTTGATGTTTTCCTGTTTTCCCTTTTTGTTCCTTCTGGCCTGTCTGTGCCATTCAGAGGCAGCTCTGGATGTTTGTGGAACGGGCAGTTGTCTTGGTGGGCAGACTGCTAGGGGCTGCAAAATATCCTTTTTTAAAAAAATCTGGAAAGCATCAGGCAGAAGCATGTACATAAGTGTGTGCATAGTGGGAGACCTCTTTTCCTTCATTTAGGACCCTCACTGTGGGGACTCCAGTTGCCCACCAAGCTCTTGACGCTGTTTGTATGGACAATATTCTGCAGATTTGTCTATGCTATCTGTGGGGACAGGTGTAGTTACTGACCTCAGATCTCAGTTCCTTTGTTTCTGGCCTCTAAGGATGTGAATGGTGAATTTATACGCCTCACTCTTCAGTATTGAAGACTTTCAATTTCTGGGAAGCAGGTTCATGCAAGCAGTAGTCCATATACCTGATGAGAGCTCTGCTGTCTGCAGGAGAACATAGTTCATTTAAATTTGAAGATGTTTCCACCGTTTTGTTATTTAAACTTTTGTTTTCTGCAGTAGACATACCGAGGAAATGTGCATTGCTGCAAAACTGTGCGTTGAACACAGTTCTGTCCGTGTTCAGTCAGAAGTGGTGTAATTTATGTCTCCAAAAGACTGTTTCACAGTGATTAAACTGAAAAAAAAAAATAGTTTCTCTTATCTTAAAAGGCAGAGGCAAATGATATTGGAGATGGAAGGTATTGACTTCTGTGCCTGGAACAGTTATCTGCAAATTAGCAACTGATGCTGCTGCTTGTGACAAGATACAGAGATGTTAAAGTAATTAACCAAACGCAGAAAACCCAGAGCTGATTCCAAGTGCTAAGAGCTCCACTCCTAAAGATCTTATTCCTTACTCAGTCTGTACCAGGAATTTGAAACAAGATTGCGCATCTCTTGGGACCCTCGTGGTCCTCAGATCTCCACTGTGCAAAATGAGAGGGTCTTTGCTAAGGGGAATATTCATAAGATCTTTGCATGGAGCGGGCGCTGCGCAGACCATCCCGCAGGAACAGCAGGATGATGGTGGGCTCAGCCTTTTCATGCGCACGGCTGGCTTGGATCTTGTTTCACAGCAGCCTGGAGGAGCATTAATCACGTGGTTTGTGAGGACTGTGAGCTGGCAACCAGAGCTCTACCTTTTCTGCAAGGGTTTTTTTTTCCCTTGTTAACTTTATTTTTTATTGCAAGTGATCAAAACAAAGAAACACTATGAACGTGGTCCTTTTTTTTTTTTCCACTTTGAAACTGCTTGGGGAGTGCAGTATGGTCATAAACAGACTTTTAGACTTGAAATTACCTTTTGGAGAGAGAGCGCAAATGTGTGATGGTGAAAAATGAACCACTGATCTACAGTTGTCTGAGAGCAGCTGCCTTGGGATGAAGCAGGGTAGCTGAAGTAGAGGGGTGCAATAGCAATATATGTGATCAAAGTCATCAAAGTCTGGTTTCTTTCATGTGTACATACTTGAATAATTTTCCCTTAGTTTAAATTGGGTTGCAAATGAACAACATCTTTCATCTATAATGGAACTTCCCAATCGGTGGGGCCTGAGCTCAAAAAATGAAAAGCAGTTTACATTGATCAGACCAGTAGGAAGATACGAATCCTGGAGAACAACCTGCTCCAGCATCCTTGGAGACAAAAGAAAAGTGGAGGAGGATCTTTGGGAGCCAGGTGGAGCCAAGGGTCAGAGAACTGATGGGGATTGCCCAAGTGCAGGGAAAGGCAGTGACACCACTGAGGTTATTCGAGACCTGAACGCGACCCTCATTCCAGGTCTAAATCATTAGTGAGAGGGTCTCGAAGGGTCTCCTAATTTGAATGATAAGAGTATTTTGGGTGGAGAAAATGACTGGGTTTTGTGTGTGGCAGAGAGCAGGGTGGGGGTAGAACATTGGGTGGGTACACTTACTGCTCCTATTTTCATTAGGGGACTACTCATGCAGAACTGAAACAGGAAAAAATAACTTATTTCTGCAGATACTGACAACAATATATTGGCTTTATTTAAAAACATCAGAGTCCCTAAATAGTATTATTTATTTTATTGGTTGGTTAATATCTAGACCATATTCCTTATCAGGTTTGACAGGTCAACTTCTTGGCCTAAATTACTTAACAGTGTCTCTTTAATGCTGAATTCCCGGCTTTTGTTGGTCTGTCTCATGCCCAGGGTGTTATCTACTGTATGGAATTTGATTTATTTTTGTGCTGGCATGTCCAGAAGAATCCCTGTAAAGAAAACAAACTGCGTGTCCCCTTCACAGGAGATCTTGGCTGCTATTTCTCTACCCACTAAAAGCTTTATCACTCAGCCTTGTTATTACCATACTAAACGGAACACTTCAGAGCTTAGCGGCTTAACAAGATAAAAACACGCTTTGCGGTTAATGTGGTTACTGTCGGCATGCACATGGGGCCGGCGAGGAGAGCTGCTCGCTTCCTGCTGGTGCAGCTGCGGATCAGCGGAAAATAACTTTGCTTGATAACGCCTAAGAAAGCAGGCAGTTCGAGATAGATTTTAGCTTTATCAGGGTAAAGTGCTGAAGACTGACCTAAGGTAGAGGAAAGCATCCTTTCCTCTCCAGCCACTCTACTGTGTAATTTGTATCCAAACCAGATTTGCTGTCTCCCAGCATCTGTTTCTGTAATTCTTTCTCTGGTCCAGTGCTATTGAATGCAAGGGTGTTTTCCAATTCAAAGGGACAGATGGAGATTCCCCTGCTGACACTATGTCTTGAAAATAATCCAGAAGGCTTTTTTTTTCTTTTTTTTTTTCCTGTGAGTAATGAGCATCTTGTGTTGTCTGAAATGTGCAAATTTAGGAAAACTATCTTCTCTGTATCACTTGCTTTTTGGAAATTTGTAACTTGGAGTACACGATGAAGGCAGATGTCTAAATTCTCAGCTGCTAGAGCTTCACAAGAACTTGATTTCTGGTGTTTCCTCCTCCCAGAGATACAGATTTGGTTCCTCGGGATAGCACCAAAACACACACCTTCTCCTGAAATACTTCTGAAGAGGTAATTTTGCAAGTGTAGCTCTGGGATCCTTTTCATGGACCTTCCCAGAATTTTTGAATATATCTTGATTTTACTTAAATCATAAGAAATACAATAATTAGACAAATCTACAGAAGATTCCCAAAGGCAGCTTTCTATCTTAAGCCCAAGCAGCAGGACACATTACAGTTTGTCTTTTCTGACATTGGTTGATTCAGTGTTCAAGAGGGATCTGGTTTTTACAAGAGTACATTCAGTCCTTTATTTCTCCTTCCCAAAACTTCCCGGGACTGGTTCCCTCACGAGACCTTTTCAACCTTCCTTGTCTGTTTTTTATTGTTGCTGTTAATATTCTACTTTTATTGTTTCCTTTCTCGTCCTTACGTTTTGTTGTTCTCTTTTTTCTATATTGAAAGATGAGCTGTCCTCCCACAGTGCAAGCAAATTTGCTATCCCAAGGCTCTTTGCTTAGACAAGGCAGCTCTTTTTAACCACAGATTTCATAATCAAAAAGAATATCCATCTTCCAGGACACTGCTAACGAGGACATTTGTGTGGTTGTCATTGCATACTCACTTTGCATCAGCTCGAATTTCTGTGAGGTGAAAGACAGCTCAAGACTGTTCATGGGTTGCACAGCATTGCTTCTCTGCTCTTCGCATCCCTTCTCAACCTGCATAGAGACAGGACGAGCAAATAACGAGCACTGGGATGAGAGGAGTGGTGACATATTATGTCACATTGTGCAATCACCCCCAATCTGTGCTCTGCGCGTCAAATCATTTCAGGCTGAATACCAGTACGTTCTCTTACCAGCTCTTGTACCTTAATACTGGGTTGCTTCTCCTAAAGCTAGCAGATAGTTAAATAGCACACAGATGTGTATGTTCAAGCGTATGAATTAGTATTTGGACCTATAGTTCAGTTTGCTGTGGAACATATTTTTCATGCACACAGCATGCAATAAAAAACCTGTTTCCATAGCACGGTTCCATCCCAATAATTATGGCAATCTTTCACTCGTCAAATGCTTTTGCTCATTCCTCAAGGTTCCAGTGAGGAAGGAATAATAACCAATTAACAAATATTATTGACGTTTACAGATAAGGCAATGTGTGTGCTATAACCATCAGGAGCAGATGTTACAGGTAAGGGGACATGTCTAGGAACTTTGAGAATTTATTAGTGGAGCCGTTAAAGATCTGTTAGACCTTTAGACCATGCTTCCTTGAATACATAGTTTATAAAGTGTATGCCAGTGTTTCTTTATAGTTCCCACGCAGTGTTCTCAACCTGCTCAGGCCTTTGCACGCAGTGTGTATCTAAGTGGGCTTGCTCAAACGCTGTGTGATGGCTGGAGAAACAGCCTAATCTCTCGAATGGTTACAGGACTGTGTCATACTGCCTGTGAGAACTCAGTAATTATTCTGGGTGATAGAAGTAAAATTGCCTTTCTGTTTGCTCAGAGATGTACAGCTGGTGTGTTTAGAGCTTTCAAAACCTAAAAGCACTGTATGATATGTTATGAAGAAAGACATCTGCCTGCATAATCATAATCAGAGCGCCCGTTCTGATTCTGGTTGATCCGTATAGCACCCATTCCTTCCTAGGGATGCAAGTGAGGAAATGGTGAAGAGTTGGTGTCGTTCACACCCACACATAGCCCTCTAACAGCATTGTCACCATACCCACTCGCAGCTCTGCAGGTCAGTTCCAGGCCTGATGGCATCGTGCGTGAGGAGCAGGGGTGGAGCAGCGAATTACGTGTGCTCTGCTCGTTGCTAGGGGCTCCAGAATTCACATTCACGGGTAAGTCCTGCCAGAGATGTGCTCACCACATCAATATCTCCAGTTCATACATTATGCAAAGTGTTTGCAACAGTGAAATGCTAAACCAACTGAAAACATTTGAATTTTGTGCAAAATCTACACTTTGCATTACCTATACTGATTGCCATGTATCTTATTTTAATTAAATAAGTATGGAATGTAAATTTTAATAAGTTGTAATACAAAGTAGTTGACTTGCAGTATTTATGTAAGCTTTATTTCATAGCTATTTGAATTTAATATTAACTGAATTTTTTGCTATTAGCTTTTGAATTGGACACTTTTTGATATTTGTGCAGTGAAATTTGTCTCACTGGTTGAAAGCATACAGGTGGACTCTGTCCATGTTTAGTGGCAGAAGGTTTGGTTTGGCATCTGTGGAATCTCTTCTTGCAGATAATGTGACATGGGAGTCAGACTCTCTGCTCGCATGGGGCAGCACCTCAGTTGAGCACAGAGAAGACAGCTCTTTGGCAAGGCACTGGACTAGTATTGCAGGGGTTGAGGTTCAGTTATCAAACCTACCTTTGAGACCTTAACTCTGCCCCTTGTGCTTAGCTAAATTTGCGGTGTGTGCTTCAAGGTGCAATTGGCTAGTTAGGCTGAGCTTGAGTATAACTGTAAATTTAGTGGTTGATCTGAGCCCAGCTCCATCTCTTGTCTCACTGCCCAGTGTAGGAGCACTTGAGAAGCCCCCCAAGGCTTCATTCCCAGCTCACTTAGGGCCTTGAGGAGCTCCTGCAGTGTGGCATTCAGGTGATGCTGAAGGTTTGGAAGTGCCTGGTGGAGTGTCAAAAGGAGTTTTTAGTTGGAATTTGAATGTTTAATAAAATAGATTTCTCAGGACAGGAAAAAAAAAAAAAAGGCAAAAAAATACTATAGTGAAATAATTGCTATCTCTGGAAATTTCAATTATCAGTCAAAATATCCTAAAATCAAAACCTTACTGACATTCAGCCTCAATTATATAAAAACCATCGGGGGTACGGAATGTGTTCATATAAATGAGGTCTCTGATAACTGAGGGAATTTTCAGTGTTCTTAATGGATGTCAAGAGACTTGACCCTATTTTGAATACCAGAGAGTTTTAGATAATTGAAGTTTGGGTAATCTAGGTTGAACTGTAGACTTTAGCAAATTAAGATAACGTAGAGAATGTGTTTGAGTTAATTTTAGTTGTGACAAATGAAACCTATTTAACTAGCTTAGAGACTAAAGCCAGCAGACAACACGCAGTGTGCCACAAACTGCAGTTACGCAAGCCATCATGTACAACCTCGTTAACGCCCTCCTGCCCAGCCTCTGGAAGGATCCATATGCAGAGATGAGGAGTGATTTAATGTCTCCAGACTGCGTATAGCATGTGCCATCAATAGGGCTTTTGGTTAGCATGAGGGTGACTTCTGTGATGAGGATTTGTGTCTGCTTGAAAGTGAGCAGAGACTAGTGAATGCTGGCAGCGCGACAGGCTGTGCAGCGGCTATTGATGATAATGATCCAGCTGATGAGAGATGGATGCAAGACAGAAAAGTGCAATTCTCCCAAGACTGCAATTTCCAGGGTTATCTGATGTCCCTAGTGCATGTGTTCATCCTCCTCTTCTCTCTTCCCTCCTCCCTCAACATACAGGCTTTAAGTGAATATTTTAATATATTTCTAGATTTCTAGGGAGGGGGAGGAATAAATTATTAAAAATGACTTACTAGTACAGTGGTTTAAGGATATGAGATGCAAGGTCTGTGGGGAAACATACCGTCCTGCATTAAATCAGCTGACAGCAATTACCAAAATCTGACAGACTCACAAAAATGTCTTTATCTGACAGGTCTGAACAGAGTCAGTGCTGGAAGTTTGTTTTCTCCTGTCTTGTCATATAATGAGAAGCAGTACCTCTCTCTCCTTAATGCCTTTGGTTTGAGTACAAGACCCTGAAATATTTCAAAAGGGAACTACCGAGGGGCAGGAAAGATGTTCATGAGGTGACAGTCCAAGGGACTTCCAGGAGCAGTTATTGTCTTCTTGCTTAGCCGTAGCTCTTGGGTGAGACACTTGACGTCAGTAGGCATTTGCTCCCTAAACTTTTTAGCAATCTGGGTCTTGGAGTGTCTTTTGACTCTGATGTTGAGGTGTTAATTCTTCCATTACAGGTTGTGGAGGGAAAAATGTTAGATGATGTAGCATATAGGGAGTACTTAAATGCGGATTATATGAGAGGCAATGGAGGAATTTTTAACTGAGGCATATATTAAATATTTGGCCAAGATGTTGTGTATCACAAAATCTCCTTCTCATCTTTCAAAAATATGGTCTAATTCTTTGTATAAGCCCTTTTGGCAATCGGAGGGTAGTGACAACGTGGTAACCAGTGAAGACATTCTTTGTCAAAGTTTTAACTTGACACAGGCTCCGTCTGTCTGCAAGAGTGTTTATCAGAAAGCATAACTGCTATATAACATCAGTGGAAGGATGCTCTGCAAGCGGTCTGTTAGTTTTATTACACTAGCAGCTGGAAACCCCACATGACCCTGGGGCTCCATTGCGCTGGGCTTTGTATAACCTCTACCTTCTAAATAGCCAAGAAAGAAAAAAAAAAAAGGAATAAATGAAAAGATTGTCCTCTTTTGTAGATGGGAATGGAAACATGGTGTCATCGAGTGACATACACAAGGTTAAATGACAAAGTAGAGACTGTAAATCTCCCCAGCTCCAGTCTAGGGTCATAAACATGTAACTGTCCTCCCCTCTTGGATCTCAATTTGAAACCCATTATATTAGAGTGGATGGAAAATTAACCAAGAAGAGTTATCTAATCCTACACTGAATGAGCAAAAAATGCTCTGTTATGGAGAGTCTGAAAGATAAGACACAGCAAAACTTCAAACAAGCACTCTGGAGGATACTAGCCAGATATCAGAGTCTTTTTGGAGAGCTGATAGGAACGCAGTGTGTATCAAAGCGCGGAGGGGAAACATGAGGGGTAGTGCAGACCAAATGTCAAGGGGGGCTGTTTTAGGGAAGAAAAATAGAAATAAAAGAAGCAGTATCAGTCTGTAGATGTGTGATGGCTGGAAAGATATTCTCACCCTTACAGCTTTATTAGAGACAGCTTTCCTTGCAAACATCACCAAAAAAGGAGACTGGACAACGCTAGCTATTTTCTACAGCAAAATTACCATCTAGAGAACCACAGGGAAAATGCCTGAGACCACGAACTGTAAACAAGCTGAGCCACTGGCAGGCTTAAAAACCAATGTTTTTTTTAAAGTGTATGTTAAAACCAACTTTGTTTACTTAATTGCAATAGAACATTGTATTTTCCTTAAGAGAAAATGGAGAAAACCTAGAGGGTGATTCTGTGGTTTGCAATAAATAAACATAAATGTGAGATGAACACTACCCAAATTACAAAAGCAAAGTACATGAAATGCCCCCAGTGCAAACTTGTCACTCAAGTGCCAGCTGTCAAGAGTTGGATACTTTTCGTAAAGCATCGTTTTAGCCTTTATCTTAATGTCAGTGCTTTGTTATGATTGACCTTCTTCTGGCTGGAAGCCCACTTACGCGAAACAATACTATTCTGTTCTGAAGAGGCCAAATAGAGAAAGCATTGTTAGTTGGTAAAATGTCTTTGGCCCGAATCCCAGATGGGAAGGAAGTGGTGTAATTACTGTACTCGATACCGAGCGCTGTAGGGGCATGTGAGGCAACCGGTCTGCCGTGAGCGAGGAGCAATCCTACACCTCTGCCGACTGGGAGATTCTACTGAGCAATTTTCATGTTACTGTTTCATTTGTTCTGCTTAAACAAAAAAATCTGCACTTGAGCACTGTAAATCAAAATTCAAACCAGGCTCCCTAAGCAAATAAGGGAAAAAACTTTAACAAGCCTGCTCAGCTCACAGTGTCTGTTTGGCAATGGCGAGCACAAACTAAGCTGGTTTTGGTTCTTTACCTATAGAAGGTGAGCCATATTCTGTTCCAAATCCCACAAAATTATCTTCTGATTACAACTGCATTAAATATAGTCTGTGCTATGAAATGTGTCTGATCCCAATGCTAGAATCTCTGCTTTTGAACTTGTCAGAAAGTAACATATAAATGGCATTTCAACACATGTATTCATTATGATATGAATTGCCCTGAACACTATTTTTATAAAATAGCATAGGAAGCACCATTTTGTGATGAGAGACTTCTCTTTTAAGTGGAAAATGAACTCAGTTAGGCTATTGTGATTCAGTTTTATCTTAAAAGCATCTCAGCAGAAGTGGATAAGGTGAATTATTCGGGATGCTACCCATTTGAAGAGGTGCTTTTTGCCATGCACAGCTCAGTCTTAACAGAAATGGGCAATGGACACAGGAGGAATTATTATTGCTATTTTACAGAGAAGTACATAGACATACAATAATTGGTAGCCACCTGGGAGGCTTGACATGGCCAGGAACTGAATGCAGCCTCCTGAGATGCAGTCCAGGTGCTTTCCTCCCCAGAAAAAGTTCCTGGAAAAAGGAACTCACTATGCTGAGTGTCATCCAAAAATGAGATGCAGGCAAGGTCCCCATCCTGGCAGAAACCCCCTGGAAGAGAGGACCACAAAGTACTCTGTGTGGATTTAATGTTGGTTCAGGAGCTCTGCCTGATGATGTAAGCCACTCAAAATGAAGTGCAGCCTCACTCGAAGGATATGAAGTGCAGCGTTTTCAGGACTAATCTAAATATCTGGGGAAGTTAGTGAATACATCCTAAAACATGCCTTTGCCTTGCTAGTCTCATGGGGCTTGATTCAGTCAAAGAGCTGAAACAGGTGCTTCTCTATAGCCTCATATTTAGTTGGGGTTTTTTTTTTGTATTCTAGTTAGTATTTTTGTTCCTACTTTGTACTAGCCCCTGTGATATCTTACATTGTACTTGGTATGGCTGGGGGACTGGGTAGCTCTGTTGTTCATATTCATTAACATTGATCTTATGTTCACACCAGGGTGTAGCTATCTGTTAAAAATACATAAAAGGTGATTTGTAACCCTTGCCTGACTGTGGCATCGTGTGCATCCTCTGACTCCGTGAGTAATTAATTCCCTTCTGGCTGGAAATGTACAGCAGAACCTGGAGGGGCTTTGCGCCATTTTTTTGCAGTCTTCGTTAAGAGCTCCTTGGTCTTTCAGTGAAGTACAGCCTGAGTGAGTTAACTCCACAGAGGATATGATTCAGTTCAAAAGAGCTTCCCAATCAAAGTACTTCTAATCTGGCTGCAAAAAAGGGTTGCGATCCAGTGAACACCTACAACCCTTCCCAGGGAAAAAGCCAAAGTGGTCTTGCCTACAAGGTGTGACACACCTTCTCTTCCTTCTTATGCTGAATCATTCAATTTTTGAAGAGGAAAACCATAGATCTGTCATTTAAATAAAAAGCTCCCTGGGTCCCATTTGTTTTTCCTGGAGCTTTATCCTCTAGAAGTAACATGGAACATGTTTTATTTCCCAGGGTCTGCACTGGAAGGGCCATGTTTTGAATGGATGCTTTGTTTCAATGTGCAAGAGGCAGCTCCAGCAGTTTTCTGCATCCCTGATGTGTTTTTGAATGGCATCCAAAGTTTGGGTCAGGATAGACAGGAAGCCAGATGGGGATGTTTCTGTATTTTCTGAATCAAATTGCTTCCCATGCTATAAGGAGTTTTAGTCTCTGGAGACCCCAGCTGCGATAGAGTTAGAGGTTTTAATTCTTGTAATGCTGACAGATCTACCAGCCGCTGTGTTGAAGACATGTTCTTGCCTGGTGAAGCAGACAGCGGTATCCTGCATGTCTGGATGACCATTCCTCCCTGGAAAACTTCTGTGAAGATGTATGTGTGGTCCAGCAGGAGTGAAAGGTTTGGAGCCATATGCAGAAAGATGTATGTCTTCGTGCATATGGTGATTATTTGAGACAATCACTGGCTTAGTGCTTAGCTTCCTTGGGGACCATTTTTTCATGATATCTGATGTGTTCTAAAGGCCCATGCACTTAGACAGAAGAGCTGGAAGTCAGCCATGGCAATCAAAATGAAATGGAAAAAGATGCAGGTTTTTCAGAATTTTTTTTAGGCTATTCTTTTTGTTGTAACAGTTTCACAGAGATCATCACTGATATGCAGAGGCATTTTAGCAAGGAAGCATTCTACCAGCATGGCTGTGTTTTATTGCTGGTGGAATTATTATTAGATTAGGGAGAAGATTGCGGCTGAGGGAGGGAGGAGTTCGACAGGAGCTGGAATTTGGATGGATCTGAAGGGTACGACTCATTGCTTGAATTGCTGCTGATAATGAAATTGCTTTTGACTAGTCAGAGGGAGCCGCTGGCCTCTGGTACGCAGATTCTATCTGCAGTGCTCAGGTTGCTATTGGATGAAAACAGGGAATTCAAAAGGCTCCATCTTAATTGTTTTTGCTGAGGCTGTAGGTTGGTTATACTTGAGCAAAAGCAAGCGGAAAGAAAAGTGCGTTCCTAGCAGCAATGTTCGGGGCATCAAACACTGCATTGACAAACCCTGTCACCCATACAAAGAGGAAATCAATTGAAAACGCTAAAGAGAGCGAGCGTTTGGAGTGTTTCATGCCTGTCCTTCGCATTTCCATGGTGGGTGTGCTGCTGCCGGCTGTGCTCCTACCAGGGCCTGCTTCAGCTGGGCCGTCCCAGCCCAGCAAGGGCGGTTTCCCAAGATGTCTGTTGGCACTTTACGGTCTGCCTCTGTAGGGTTTTGGTGTGTGATGCTGGCTGGGGCTGGAGTCCCCAGCTGGGGCTGCTGTGGGTGAGAGCGGCAGCTGAGAACTCTCCCCTCCTTCTTTTATCGAGGGCAAAAGTGGCCAGTTATGATAAATTTTAAAAACTCTGGAGGCTGAGAGACCCAGACTTCTCAGAGCTTTGGAAGATCACCTCCTGCTCCCCGACTGACACTTGTGAGTGGTTTGAGCACCCAAAGTGTGGTGGATCCCCAGGGAAACGGCGCAGCGCTGCTCCATCCCTGAGCTGGCACTGGAGCCCTGGGAGCTGTGGGCAGCAGTTTTCCAGGTGTTGTGTTGGAGGGAGAGCCGGACACACATTTGGGTGACCTGCTCTGACCCAAGGTACAGGATTTGCCATACATGTGACAGGCAGGGCAATACCATGCAGTCTGGGCAAGAACCTGAAGGGTTTGGTCCAACAACTTGGAAAATGTCTCTTGCTAGTGCGATCTCATGTGAAAAAAGATGAGGTTTTAATTACTGTCCCCTCCTTCTGTACTGGCCCATTACGACCAGCTATCTCCTTTTGAATGGAGAGCACTGGAGTATGATTTTAATTTTTTTTTTCCCCCCTAACCTACTTTAACTAATTTTCAGGATGCTGGCAATTGACATGCATTATTTATACTGCTGCAAACCTCGTAGCTGGGATGAGAAACCCTGCTGCCAGGCTTCCTGCTTCTAATAAGCATTTCTTTCACTGCATTATCTCCTCGCACAGCCCAGGGCTGCTCCTGCCAGGGCCCCAGCTGGTGTCACTCGATGGCTTTGCGGCGTGGGGAGCCTGACTGGTGTCGCGGATCTGCTAGCTTGTGCCTTGCTCATCAGCGTGGAGACACAGGCTCCTACGGCAGCGAAAGGAGGGGGATGTGGCAGAGGCAGGAACTGCAGTGGGATTGAGTGACAGAAGTCCTGATTTTCCATGACCTGCTGTCTTGTGATGCTACTCGAACCTGCACAACCTGAATTTAAAATACTTCTATCTTCCTCCCCCCCGCTATCCAGCCTGGATGACAACAGAAGGTGAAACAGGAGGACAACCAGCACAGCCCCTGGAACAAAACGCTTTGAGGTTCCTAAATCTGTCTCTGTCACACTGGATCAATTGCCAGGGCCTGCGCCGCCACCTCTTTTTGTTCATTTGGAAGATAACTCATTCCTTAACAGCTGAAATGGCTTCTGACAAATCTCCCCTTTGAAAGTTGTGCTCAAGGACACTGCTCTTCCACTGTTTGCACAGTCAAAAATATTCTGGGGAGGATTTTTTTTCCTCTCTCTTTTATCTGAGGCAGCATAATAAAATACCTTAGATAAACAAATTTATTCTTGGAGGGATGTTTATTAAGCGCTGGCAATTCCTACGATAAATAATTTCTCTAGGAGGGGAAAAAAAAAAAACAACTAGTAGAAAGTAGGCCAAGGAACTGATCTGAGTGCAGGGGATAATGCAGGGATCAGAGGACGCGGAGGCTCCTCTGGGTTGTGGGGGGCTCGAACACTTCCCGCAGTGCCAGCGACAGGGGAACCCCGCGGGGCGCACAGGGGCCTGCAGCAGGAGGGGGGTCACAGCATTGGATACTCATTTTCTGAGGCTTTAGGAAAAACAGGGAGGTGGCCTGCGGCATAGGATCCCCCCATGGGAGACAATTTACAGGCGCATGGTAGAGGGTCCTGAACAGCGTAGGCTGTGCGTCAGCAGCTGGGTGAATGGTGCAAGAGCTTAAGCAATAATATGTGAGAATTACTGGTCTTTTCTGTTAGCTGAGAAACTGAAGATGAGTTTCAAGGCAGGAGGTGTGGAGGGAAATGGTTTGTGTCAGTTTGAGACAGATATTTTTGTTTTCAGTTTTTTCAGTGAAATGAAAACCACAAAGCTTTCATTTTGGGTCAAACTGAAATGTCCAGTTAGATCCAAAATGAAAGGTTCTTTTTTGATTTGGGGTTATTGAACTCCTGCTTTTTCTCTTTCCTCTAAATTTAGGTAACTTTTAATGTGAGGAAGATAACAAAACACTTCAAACTGAAAAGCCAGAAAGTTTGTTTTTGAAAATACTGAAGGGATACACTTCATCCTTCCCAAAATGAGGCTTTTCATTTTAAGTGTCCTGAAATGCAATATCTTGAACTCTTCTTTTAGGTTTCCCTCCTAGCAGCAACCTGCCTGCCCCACACACTCTGCTTCAGCAGCAACCATTTGCCAAGTTCATCTGCTGTTCCGTTAGATCTCTTTAAAAGTCAGTTTCTCAGCAAATTTATTGCCTGTCAAACCTCTAATCTCTTTTCTTGAATGAATACATCATTTTACTGGTAAAGAACTGAGTTACAAAGTGACATGTCCCAGATTACGTTAAAAAATGTATGGCGGTTCCCCTGAGACCTGGTCCTCCATCCTACTTTCCCGCAGCCCCTCTTCCCTGAAGAGCTGGAAACGCCAGTGCCTCCACGAGCTGCTTGTAATAAAGCATAGCTGTCAGGTAACAGGGCTGCATGAGGATGGGATGCTCTATTTGTGAGAGCAAATTGAGTGAATTATTTTTGATTTGAGAGGCTGCTCTGATAAATGATGTCCACTGCACAGCAAAGGTCAGTTCTGTAGGTTGATTTGGCCACTGAACACAGCTGAGCTCCAGGGAAGTTTTGGAATCTGAGAGGTGAAGAAGATCCTTTCAGATTTACCATTAATTGACTTTGAGTTTTCTATACTGGATGAGGTTAGAGAAAGCTCCAAGATGGTATTTTTGCCTATGTGTAAGAGAGACTGGTTAAGTTTGACACAGCAGGTGTGAACTCCAAGAAGACTTGGATAAGAAGTCTGGCAGCCTTAGGATACACTTTCCTTGTGCACTTTGGGATTTTCAAAGAGGCGGATGGGATACCAAACCCCACTGAAATTTATTCTTGCAGTAGGAGTAGGTCTTCCTGAAAGCCAATCCACAGCAGCTTGATTTGGCTTTCTTGCAGGTTGCTCTAAACCTCTGCACTGTGCCGTTTGTAGGTGTGGGCGGCTGGTTCTGTTCAGGATGCTGCTTGAATTGCTCTTTGGGCATCTGCTAGCTCTGAACTTAGTCTGTAACAACTGGGCAGTCACTGACTGCAGACTTGTCATTGTTGCTACGAGTTTTCCACTGTAATGGGGCTTCTTTTCTAAGGAAGAGCCTGGATTTAATACCAGTTACTCCAGGTCAACCTGAAGAGCCACTGCAAGCAAGAATGGATAGACTAGTTTTTCTGACTCCAGGTAAAGCTATGCCTGAGTTTCAAGTTCAAAAGGGAAATGGGTCTTGTCCAGAGAGAAAATCCAGCTTTTCAAGGAAAGAAGAAGAAGTTGAAATGCTTGTAACTGAGAGAAATTGGGAAATGGGCTGACTTCTCATCAGCGGATTTCAAATGCAGAGCAATTTGCTTTATGCAAATGGTAGCTAGGGGTTCCCGTAGGTCAGGCTGGGACAGATCCTCAGTGAAGGTGAAATAGCAGCTCAGGAGGAGGTTCAGGGTGACAAGATACTGCTGGTGACACCAGCACTCATGGAAGAGGGCTTTTGACTTCCATGTAGATGCGAAGGAGTGGGAAGACTGTTATGGCTGCTGAGACACTGCAAGCAATCTCAATTCTGGGAGTGTTTTGAACTTTCAGGTATTGAGGTAGAGAGGGAAAGGAGAGAATCAGAAATGGAAAGAAATTAATCCTTGAAGCCTGTCTGCATTTTTTTACATAAATTCTGCTCTGCATCTGGATGCGTAAGGCGCAGGCTACAAAAATCCCTGCTTCTGCTGTAGGCAGAGCAGAGGATAAATATATGTGGATGAATAAACAAGGCAAGTAATCCAATCTCATTGCTGGTATTCAGTTCCTGCACTGTTGCTCTAGGCAACCAGCTTGAGTGGGGATATTGTCTATAACCTTAAAAACTGATTATAGGCTACTTCACTGCCTCGTACTGTCTTAAAGAGGATTAGAAGAGAGTGTAAAGCTGGCTTAGGCACTATGTTAACAAAGCCTCAAAGGCATCTGCAGATTTCCTTGTTCACAAAGTGATTAACTTATTTAGTAACTGTGAAAAAATGTGAACATTTGAGGAGCCAGGCTGGTAATAATTAAGAGATGTAATTCTGATGTCGTGAGCCTTGCTGGGGCTGACAACTGTCTCTGCTCCATGCAAACATGTCTGGCTTTGTTTCAGAGGCACGGGTTGGTTTCGCGTTCAGGCTCGTACAGGTTTCCTCCATCAGTTTTCAGCTGGAGGGGAAGGAGTTGCATATCATGGAGAGGAGGGGGGCCCCCACTTGTCAGTACTGCCTTTCACCACTCCGAAGAGCTGTTTGGGATCTTGACGGGTCCGCGTTTGGATTCTGTGCATCACTATTGAGGTATTTCAGAGGAGTGGCGGTGGGTGTGCTGCGGTAAGGCTAGTGACCTGCGCCTGCGGGAGGAAGCACGCACTGGCACCTTGCTTCCTCCTTCAGCTGCTTCTGAACTGAAGAATAAAAATGGCAGTTAAAACCAACACCCTTATCCTGAGCTGAAGTGTGCTGGCTAGGGGCAAACACGAAGCAGCCAAAGGTGGGGTGCCAAGTGATTTTAAGTGGTAGGTGAGCCAATCCCAATTTTGGTGCTTGACAGTTAGACAGAAAATCTCAGCAAATGCTTTTCTTTCATAGCAAGGCCAGCAGGCCCACCGGAGTGGGTTGTGAGGGACCCTCATCTCAGATGATTTTACCGGGGAGGAGGCACTTAGGCTCCACAAAGCCCTTGTGCTGTCCTGGCCCCCAGGCAGCTCTGCGTCTAGCTTGGTGCTGGGATCCCATCAGCAGGTGTGAACTGGGGCACTGCTTCCTAATGGAGAAATTGGATGAGGCTGTGGCAGGAGCTGGCATTCTCCAGCTGTATGTTTGGGTAAAGACTCCCTCTACTCTCATGGAAGCTTGTTTTCAGCTTTTGAGATTGATGGGTGTTTGTGTCCCTCCATGGGTGGGAGGAACAATCTCTCTTCTGTGATTGCCCACAGATGGATTGTGGTCTGGAACTGTGTGGAGATGGATCACCAGGTGTCATTTGTTTTATCTCCAGCCTGGGGTGCTTTCTGTCTGATCACTTCAATGCGTGCTCACTCTGATTTCTGAGTCTCTCTTCTCCACTTGGGCTTCTTTTCTAATTTAAAATAAAAGCAGATTTCTTTAACAAATTCATAAGAAAAGTCCAAGTACAAAGTATGATGGGAAATAAGTTTAGCTCTCCTGGTTCCGAGAAAGGTGTCTGTCCTAGTGGCCAAAGGCTTGTATTGCAAAGAATAAAGCTAAATACAGGGTTGACCAAGCTTTCTGCCAGCTTCAAAGCTCTCATCCTTTTAGTCTGGAAAGTTAGAATGATCACGAGTCTCAAGTAAGTCATATTTTAGGAAAACAAAATTATTTCTGTGACAGTTTTCTGTCTTTCCAAGATCACATCCTTACTACCTCTGAAGTTTTATAGAGCTTGCTTGCTCCAGTTTTGCATAGTTTTTGTGGGTATCTGGTCACATCTTCTCAGATCTGTATGCAAAATCATGTGCTTATTCATGACTTTTGCTTCACATATAGACTCCCTATAAACGCATCCAGGAAATGCATGACAAATCACTAGTTTCTCTAGGCTTATTTCTCAAGAAAGTCCCAGCATAGGCTTAACTACATTTAGAAGTAATATTTGTACAGGTGATAAGCCATGACTGCATACTCATGTAGCTGAAGGGAGAGCTTTAATAAAAATGTCTGGTTGTAGACATCAGTTTGCTGCACAGTTTTAAGTATTTTCTCTATGCATGGAGGAAGTTTCCTCCTCCACTTACTAGCATGGTGCTGGCTGTAAGATCTTCCTTCCCTTTTCAAAAATGATTCATGAATAGTGATTTCAATGGCCCAACTTAATCATCTCATCAGGGTTGGATGTCACAAGTGTTGAGCACCCTGTCTCTGATAAATAAGGCTTTATAGATAGGATGTCTGGGCTTGTATCTATCTTGAAACTAAAACAAGTAAAAGTGGTTTGAAAAAATGCCAAAACCAAGACTTTAACTTCAGTGGGTTCTCAGTTTGTGAAGATCTTCAAGCACTCCAACGTTGAAAGAGAGATCTTGAAAGTGAAGGTAACACCACCAGTGCTTCCTTCATTTATGTCAGATCTGACCTGGATGAGCCGCAAGAACTCTTCTATTGATGCATGACCTGTACTTCACTTGACTTGACACTTCTAACTTTAAGTTTTTCCCTCAGGTCAATATTTTGTTGCTTAATGAGGTGATTTCATGAATTCATACAGAAGTTTCTTGAAAATCTGCATTAATATTAGAAAAAAAAAATTAAGGAGATAAGAGAATTACCTGTGTCTTTATAGCTTACTGTAGTTAAAAAATCAAGCTCTTTACCATCTCAAGCTTACATGCGTGTGAAGCTACAGGAAGATGAGAATAATGCCTTTGGAAGGGAAAAACAAACTGCCTGAAGAAGTAATGTAAGAACAATTTCAAACCAAGAATGATTTGAAGAGAGGGAATTAAATGCTTCATATTTAATCAATATGGGAAGGTGCATGAGGCCTGTTAATAGTCCACGAGCTTTCTGCTAGTGGATGGAGATATGTTTTGATCTCAGGAGAGTGGAAGAGCACTTTGTGTCTTCCATCTTTCCCCTTCTTTTCCTGTCATTGCTTCAGCCCCAGATAAAGGATGGGATTTTAAAAGTCACACAGCCTTGACCTGTTTGCTTTGCCACCAAATTCAACTCAAAGATTGAAAATTCTGCCTGCCTTTCTATTTCTGCCTTTCCCAGGAGAGGGGAATTCATGAGAGTGGATGGAAAGGCAGCACTAGCAGTTTAACGAAAACAACTAGAGACCTATGTGTGCTTCCCCACTTAGCTTCTCACAGGAAAATAGGTGCTTTCAGATGCTGCTCTGGTGTTAACAGCTCTTCTAAATCTGTCATTGTAGCTGTGGGTGTTTAATTCAGCATCTTCGGAAGAAAAAGAAGTAGCATCTTACGGATGAAGAATCTCCATTTTAACCTCTACAAATGTCAATTGTTCTAAACCTGTATGCAGCACTTAGCGTCAGGGCTTACTCACCAATTATTAACAGCATCCCTTGCTGCACTTGAAAATACATTCTCAGTAAGTGTTGGCTGGAAAACAGTTTAAGTACTTGGTAGTTGTTCCAGTCCTATCTGGTTTCTTCCCCTCCTCTCCTTTTTCTTGAACCTGTGTGCATTAACAGTTTTCCCATAATGATATCATTTTATCCACTTTCCAGCAGACCAGAAGTATTTAATATGTTTAGTGGCTCTCAGGGTATAGTATGAATTAATCTGGATTAGTTGATTCTCATCTTTAAACACCCTACAGTAGGCAAGGTGTCAGATTTTTCTGTCTTGAATCACAGGACCTGTATTTCTGTGCTGCAAAGACTGCTCTGCTCCTTTCACATGTGTCTGGGCAATGTCAAAAGGCAATTAGTATTTTGGGTTCATCTAAGAGGTGACTTGGCCAAGAGAGATTTCATATCTCAGGATCTGCTTCCTTAAGTCATGTCCCTTAAATTAATTTGGTTTGAATACTGCTGGCATTCAGCACAAGTAGAATTCCTGATAAGACCTATACGAGAGGAGCTGAATTAGCTACCACAGTGAAGAATGCTTCTCGAGATGTGCAATGGTGTCTGTCACACATGCAGACATCTCTTGAAGAGCAATAGCTCCTTGCGCTCGGGATGCTCAGCAGAGTGAAAAAGCAGCATCCTTTACGTGTTTCATTACGAGAGTCCTGGAATAACACTTTAGGCCTGGTTCAAAGCCACATTTTTAATGAATGAGTAATCTTTTCTCTTCCTCTCTTTCTAAACTGTTAGCTCCTCAAAACACGAAGGGGAGAGGCAGGGAAATTACTTACCTTCCAGCTGGAGGGCTGACCAGCAGATCCGGAGTAGGAGGTTGACAAGTTGAATGTGTCATCAGCCGCTCAGGCAGGGAGAGAGATCCTGCTCCTTTCCTTTGAGAAAACCAGACGTGCTCCCTCCACCTGTGAGAATACCAATGTGAATCAATTCATCCTTTTCTCCTCCTGGGAGTCATTTATGTTGGGTTTTAAAGCCATTCCACGGATGAAACTCAACTGCCTGTTCATGCTCTATTTTGGCTGTAGACGGAGCTGTAGGGGGAATTGGGTGCCTTCCCAAGCAAACAGCCTGTTCCCGTGGTCCAGCCAGGCTGTAGCAGCTGCGGCAGGAGAAGGGGAATATTAAAGGCATTGAGTTGGGTTTTGGTTGAGCACTGGCAACTTCTCTTTGGGGATGAGTGGATGCTCCTCCAGGTACACCCACACACATGGTACAGTGTGTGGGAAGTGGTTAAAGAAGGTAAACTCCACCAGCTTCTAACTGTGGCAGCTTCCCAAGGAAACACATTACTCCAGTTAGCTGGGGTGTGCTTTGTGGTTACATTCAGTAACACTGAGGCCCAGGGTCTTCAGGCTGGGAGAGTTGCCCATCATCTGTGAGCAGGTAAAAGAATTGACTTTTATGCCCCAGGTTTGGAGAGCAGGAGGCCTGGATTTTTTTTTTTTCCAGCTATAGCAGACATTTCTTGTGGCATGGGGCAAGTCATTCAATTTATCTTTACAACATTTATCCACTGTGCAGTGTGTATTACAATCTTAATCAGTTTTTGTCAGCTAAGAACAAGTTCTTTTGGACGGAAGTTTTCTTCCTCTGTTTATGTGTAGTTGTAGCATAATTAGGGTCTCTGGGTATTGCCCTGATTCCCACTATAACATCACCAAATTGTTCTTGAATAAATTACACATCACAGATATTAAATGCTCAGCTCAGTTTCAGTGCAAAATAAAAAGCTCAAATGATGGTAACTTAAACTGGCAATAAAATAGCCAGTATTATGCTTGTAAATACTTAATTTGCGAATGTTTAGAGAATTAGGTACCTGCTATAAATCCTTATCGTGGGCTTTGCACCCTGTTGATAATCGGTGAGCTACATCTCGCTTCATTATGCATGAATGTGTAATTTTCCAAAAGCATAAATGTGGCCTCCAAGGGCATGCACATTAATAGCGTTCGAATGAACCAATTTGTTTCCTACCTGATGTGTTTATCTTGCAGCTCTTCGTTGCGAGTGCCAGTGGAAAGGTTAATGGCTCACAGTTCCCTGTCAAATGATGCACCAATTTCACCTCCGCGCTGTCTGGATTTTTCATTGTCTTTGGCCTTTAGCATACTGAAAGTTAACAGCTGCATCCTGTATGCTAGCTGGGATGTAAGAGGGTCTTCTTTAAATTATTGCACATGTCCAGGATTAAATGGGATCCTGCTTCCCTCGTGCTCGTTGTGGCCCTGATCCATCAGGTACGTGATGTTTTGGGACCGCTCGTGCTTGCTTCAGCAGAGTCTTTGTGCCACTTTAAACTTACTGATAGCCACTGGAGCAGCTGGGTCTGCTCACCTGCCGAAAGTCAAGAAGCTCTTAGCCAAATCCATGCACAGCATTCCCAAAATCTGTGGAAATACCTGGGCAGGAGTGAAAGGGATAATCTAATGGAAAGGATGAAATGTTAGGTGGGGCAAAGGCAGGTGCTTTCAGTGGTATCAGACCCTCTGTGCAGCCCATCTAGTTAAGGTCACGCTAAAGCCTGTGGAGTTCTGATGTTAACCAGGCTCAATTTTGACAAACTGTGGAGCAAACCATGTGTTTAAAAAAAAATAAATAATTGTATGCAAAATATTCCCCACTGATGATGAAAAATCAAATGAAACGTGCCTTTTTTCTCACTAAGTACTGGTGTTTTGTAAACCCAGAACTTATAATAAATCAAGAAAGGAAAGTCCAGTTAAAAAACCTGCAGTCAAACAAGGAGATTTCTCCTAGGGTCAATTAAAAAAAGTTGCTACTGTCTGTAATTTTTGAGGAAGAAGCCACCTGAAAGCCACTATGAGGACAACCCTATTCCCTGTGAACCCAGATGCTGACAGTCTCAGTACAATCTGGAAGAGCCGAGAAGGCATTTAGACATGATGAAATCATCTCCCTGTCTTGAGGGACAGCAGGAGAAAAGCCTTCCCTGGAGGTGAGTGCTTTTGAATCCAGCCCTCAAGCCGATCTCTGGGGCATTGCTGGTGCTGCCAACGGTCAGTGAAGGAGTTACCAGTTTTGGATGGGGATGTGGTTCCTGGGCTGTGTGTCGGTCGCCCGATGGAGGGGTATGTCTGGATGCAGGAGCAGCTGAGTCTGGAATCACACATTGCCACTGGTGGGAGAGCTGTACAAATAAATCATTAAGCAAAAGCTAAGAAATACTAAATGCAGTCACAAAACTGAGGTTTAGTCCTGAATGGTGTGGAAACAGAGATAAAAGGAAATTAAACAGATGAACATAATTTCCAGATAGAAACAGTCAATATTTTCATATGCAGATGTCCAAGAAAGCCATCGAATTGCAGATATACATTTAAAGATGGGGAGAATGCTCAGAGGTGTCAGACCAAATGTTTACTGAAATTAATATGCAGCCTCTTCAAAAAGGAAGATGTTTCTTTCAGTGCTTAAATATGACTGCAGTTGTACTGTTTTCAGGAGATCTCAAGTGAATTAGGAGCAGAGCCTCGTGCAACAATAATGCACCTCCTTGGGTGCCCAAATTTGAAAACTGCAGCTCAATTAGATATGCTCCAATTATTACTATTATTTGCTACTTAACAGCTGTCATTGAAGGCTCAGGACAGGATGCTATTAATACATATAAGGAGAAAAAAAAAAATAACCTGAAGGCGCTTAAAATCTCTGCCTGAGAGACAGTGAATAAATGCAACCGGCTGGGAAGCCAGAGGTGATGGAAAGATAGCTGTGAAACATTTGATCAAGTTTCAAAATAATTCAGTGTTGTCTAAATCTGGACTCTGAGCTGTTACAGCGAATCAGTAGCATTAAGTAGGCAGGAATGGCTGTCTCTGAGCAGAAGGAATATTTATGCCTAAGCTTGGGTAATAATTACCATGGTGAAGTCAATGGGTTTTAAAGGAAATAATTAGGCCGCAATTACAGAGGTGGGAAGAAAAGCCAAACCCCAAGCATGCAAGCTCCTTCTTCCCCCGCTAACCTTCTCTCCCGTTCTTCCCTTGCTGTCCACTTGCTGTGTTAATCTGGAATTTGAATGAAAATTTAAGTGTATCTAAATGTAGCCTTGCCCCTGGGAGAGGGAGTGGATCTGTCATCAGGGATCTGTCAGAGTCAATAACATTTCCCTGCAGCCTGGAGCTGTGCCTCAAGATCTAACATTTCTGTCTGAATTATCAGCTAATGCTCTGACAAATTGCCTGTGATTTTCTTTTTTTTCTCCCTGAGTGGATGTGCCTGGTCTGCAGATGAGGTAAACACAGCCTGGCCCTGGCGCGTAGCAGCAGCTGATGATTTCCAGCTAGACGTTTCCGTCAGGCCGCGAAGGCAGAGGGGGTCAGGGCGGCTGCGGATGGTCTCGGGTTTAGGGCTGTTACAGCGACAAGCCCGTGTTTAGGAGATACCCACCGACCCGGACAGCAAGACGCGATGGAGTTGGAAGTACAGGACCTGGTAGAGAGTTCGAGCAGCAGGGCTGCAAATGAGGTTTTGCTCTAACGGAGCAGCTGGGGAAACAAAACTGGGTGGGTGTTAGTGTAAGCTGTGGTGCTAAAATGGTGGCAGTGCTGGGGTTTTTTTTTATTCGCAGAAGGAAACAGCTATTGGTGGTTCAGCACTCAGACACTGCAGACATTTGACTTTGCACTTGTAAAATGAAGTCATCTTCATCAGGAAAAACTGCACAGAAGATGCTGCAGAGAGACACCCGAGGGGTTTGTTTCTCTGGCCACAAGATTCAAACAACCCTTGAGCGAAAAAAGACATCACCATCTCCTGCCTCTTCTCAGGTTGCGTGAGATCCGAAGCGTCTGTTTGTGTACTTGCTGCAGAAGTGATTTTCCTTGAAGCATGAGCTGGTTTTTAAACACTGTGGGTGTAGTGACAGTCTGTAATTCTGATCCTGAAATGAGATCATGAATGAGGGAGAGGTAGGAGAAATTCTCATCCGCGCTGTCATCACCAAGATTTACATCAGCTATTGCAAGTCTTCTCTCTGTAGCTCGGCGGATTTAGTGCCTTTCCCTGGTTTCTCTGTTCAAATGCAAAGCCCTGGCAGTGTATCGCCCTTTGCTCCCTTTGCTGCTCCTGCCTGGATCAGTGCTCCCAGCCTCTCTGCAAAGGGCTTTCCTGAGTATTCTAAATGCCAGCTGAAAGCATGCTTTGCCCAGCCCTTCCCCTTGCTAGTTATTAATGGACATGGTAATGTTATCTGCTCCGCTCTGAAATATTTGGGCATTCAGCAACACTGCAGTCTTCCTTTAGGCTGTGAATTCAGGTGTGCCAAACCCATTTGAAATCAATAGGATTTGGGTGCCAGATTCCCTTGGGCTCCCTTTGCACATTCCAGCCTTTTACAGGACTATGGAGTAGTAAAAGCAATTGGGATATGTGACATTTTCTACTGCCTTCTCTAGGGGCACGTCTAAAGGAAAATAAACCTTGGGAAGATGAGAGCTGCGGGACTAGAGACACGCACACTGTAACGACACCGACTGAGGCGCCTGACAGATGAGTGGTGGCACCAACCAGAAATATTCCTGTACAGTTCTAGGAAGCCAAATGACTAAAAGGTAGAGATATTTATAATCTTTCTCAGACGTTCATATAAACATGCACAGCAGCCAGTAATGGAAATGCAGTTCTGGATTTTTTCTGAGCAGTCTCAGGCTAGGCATACTGCTGCTTTGTTACACGCACTGCAAAGATTTAGAGAGGGGGGATTGAAGAGGAAGCAGAGATAAAGGGCTTTGCAACCTACAGTATCACACTTAAAATAATTACTAGACATAAGTAATTAAAACAGTTATACTTGTTATCTGTATTTCATAATTATATGTAATATACATAAATTAAATTATCTAAATGGAAATTACCATTTCTTATTAAAAAATATTTTTCCACCTGAAATTTCCAATAGGCTATATTTAACATTTGAACTGCCCAGAAGTAAATACCTTTTGTTTTCACGGAGCAGTATGTGTGTAGAGGGCACGTAGATTAAATCTTTAGTCTTGGAAGATGAAATGCATTTTTGATAGAATGGAGATTCAGCAGTATAATAGATACAGCAACGGCCACCTGAACAGATGAAGGGAAAAGAATGGGTCACTCATTTCAAGAGTCCCTGTTCATGACCAAGGTTTCACTAAATGTAGGAATAGTGAATGACTTGGGTTTGAGACTTTTATATTTCTACAGGACAGCTGCATCCTTCCTGAACCCCACCTGCTGGGAGCCTCATCCAGCGGCTTTGGTGAGCCCTACAGTTGGTCGCTGTGGTGGGAGTGATGGTTTCTAGAGAAAGCTGTGAGCTGGGTTATTTGTTTGTTTTGGTTTTTTTTTTTTCCTTTGGAAGAAAATATTGCCTTTTGCTTGGCTGGAGTGTCCAGCTGTCCCTGATCTAGGGGAAGGCAGGGGTGCTTGGATGAGGATGGGAACAGAGTCAACAGGTAACTGCCAGTGCTGGTGAGCAGTGCCGCTACCGTCCTGTTCCCTGAATTCAAGGGAGAGCCAGGGGGGTACTACAGGGGCTAGTACCCAGGCTTTAGGGTAGGGAAGCCTTAAGAAAACTGAGTCATGAACACATAAAGAAATCTTTTCCTGATTCTGCTGCCTACTTTCACGCTAAGTTAGTGTAGGCAGAAATGCAATAAAGAATTTGCGAAGCATGGTACGTTAAGGCTATTTCTCTTGCCATTAAAGTTTCATGTAAAAGTACCACAGACAGGTCTTGGAGCTATTTATAGATATCTTTCTTGCCTTCAGTGATATTATTAAACTCTTTTGTTATAGAAAGCTAGTCTGAAAATGAGCCGACCTGGTAAATAAAACATAATGTTTGCTTTTGCTAGCATACTTATCTCCACAGAGCAATATACTGAAAAATATTTTCCCCATATGTTTTTGTCAACATGTTATTGCATATGCCTATTTAAGTAGTAAACCAGTTTGAGTACATTCCCAGAGCACTTGCTTTTCCTGTTGATTCAAGGTGGAGATTATGGAAGTCATGAGCAGGCAGTGCTGGGTAATTCCTGAGCCCGAAGTCCAGGAGGGTCATGCAGGGGAGAAAGGAAGTTTATTCCCTGTGTATTTTTAAGCAAACCAAGTGTTTGCTTGGCTTTTCATGACCTTGAAGTGCATCGCGGCAGGTGCTTTGAGGAGCTGTTTGCATGCTGGTTCGGGCCATGGTGTGTGTGAGATGGTGCACAAGTGCTTCCCATCCCACGGGAGAGGCTCAGCCAGGTGGCTCGGTGGCAATGCAAGGATAGAGGCTGCTTCTGTCCCATCCCCTGGCACCAAATCTCCTTCCTGCATAAGGCAGCGCTTGCAGCTCCAGCCTTATCCCGCTGTGCTCTCCTCTGGATGCTGCAAGAGGATGGATGTCATGTTTATTGGTGGGCCATGCAGAGCTGGCATTAAAACCATGGGTCCTTTGGGATGGACTGGGAAGAGGAAGCAGAAAGCAAATTTCGGAGGGGGTAGTCACTTTAGGAGTACGTCTCAGTATGACTTGGTATCTCCCCAAAGACTAAGGTTATTTCTGCCCTTCACCAGCTTTGCTGAGCAAGATCTATTATTGTTTCAACCATACCTCAATTTTTCCTCAAGTTCAAAGAGTCAACCTGCATTATCTGCTACAATGAAACATGCTACCAAAAAAAAAAAAAACCAACAACCTTCAAATGCATGTTAATTATTTTGTTAATCAGAGTTTTCTGCTCAATTATTAACAAGGCAAATTAAAGCAGGAATCTGTGGTGCCCAGAAAACATCTGCTCAACAAAAATGAAACATTAAACATAATGGCCCCTCTCTGTGGCTTGTTCTCATTTGACTGTGCCTGCCTTCAGGAAGGTCTGGGGCGGCTGCCCTCACCCTGGCGAGAGCGTCGGCGTGGTTTGTGGTACATACAGGGCAGATGATCTTCTGCTGTGGTTTGCCTTGTTGTGCCGTGCTCAGCCCTATGTGCTGGAGTAGGACAATGTGAGCCAGAGACTGGGTAGTTTTTCACTGCACTGTGACTTTAGAGTCATGTTTTGACATTAGTTTCAACAACTTTTTCCTTTTCCTGGGCATTCTGAATGGTGGCATTTTCACCTGAAAGTGAGTGTCCCTGGCCTGTGAGCGAGCACTCCATCACCCTGTTTGTGGTGGCAGTTTTTCTTTTAGTGGCTGTGCTGGTCTTAACCTCAATTCTGAGATCCACTACCAGTTCGCATTTGTGTATTTGAGTTTATTCTCCCATTGTCTGGTTTGGGTGTTTTTTGGCTGTGAGCATTTAGGCTTCAGAACTGAATCCTACTACGTGGCCAGGGTTTTTCTCAGCTGTACCTTCAAGCTGTCCATTGATCCTCAAAAATCCTGCTGCTCTGCTAGCCTGGGTGGAGTGGTCACTGTGTTACTTCTGCTGGCTGATCGGAAGTTGTGGAGAATACTTTATAGCTGTCTACAGCAAGAGTAATAAAAACCCCTATGCAGAAAATCCTGGTTATTGTACTTGTGACCTTAATTTTCTATACTTTTCTGAAAGTTTTTACATAAATATGCATGAAAATATATCTTTAGTCAAGTTTATAGCCCATAAAAGACAGTCTTTTATCAGCTCGTCCAGCTTTTTGTACCAGGAAAGCATTTTGGATGCTTTTGAAGTAAGAAACCAGTAAGATATTTTAGTATTTTTCTATGTTTACAATATGCATATGCTGTCCAAGATGGCTGAAAACAAAATTCTTTCTCTGTTTGCTTATTAAGCTCTTTCCTTATCTGATGAAGTGGGGATAGTTGATTCCTCTCACTTAGCAGCTTCAGGAAGCGCGATGGAGTACGCTGACTCTGGAGTTACTGGAATGGAACCAGACGCAGTGGATAAGGGATCTTATCTCCCAGAGGAGAATATCAACAGCCTTACTCCAGGGCATACTCTAGCCACTGTTAGGGTGGGAGCTGGGCAGGAATGCCTTTTCTCTGCAGGTTGCCTAGTTTTTACATTTTTATTGCTTCTATCTGTTCAGTTCCTTATGCCAGTGCTTTTCAGAGATGAGACATGAAATGACACAGGCCCCTCCTACATTGTCAATTTTGACAATGCTAATACTTCAGAACTGAAACTCTTTGGTTCCTCTTGTGTCCAAGACTAAATGTGAACTTGCTTACAATCATCAGAGATGATAATCCCACTGGCTCTCCTGGGATTTACACCTAAATTCAGGGAATTCAAAAGCAAAAGTGCCTGTGCTTGTGTTCACCAGATTTTCTTCAAGTCCTGTATTACGCATGGGATTCAGATATGGGAGGATCAAGGGCTCTTCCTGCGTTTTAAACTCCCTTATGATGAGCTGTGCCAGTCTGGGAGAATAACACTCTCCAAGAAAAGAAGGGTGTTGCACAAGAAACCTCCTTTTGAAATTAATACGTCCCAGTTCACGTCCAACAGATGTGTGGATTTTATAGTATTTTTACATTCAGACCTTCTAAAAGCTCTCATAAAAGGAATTCCTGATATTGCAGCTGCTCTGCAACCAGAGAGGATTGTCCTTTACTAAAACATGGTAGAAGGACAAACCGTCTGCTGGAGATTAAATCCTCTACTAGTTTGTGTGAACTCAGCACTGATTAATCACATTTTAGCTCAGCTGGAAAGACATCCCTGAGTTGTGTTGATACCTAAATGCACAGGGCTACACCTATTTTTCAAAGGCACAGAAGAAAACTGCTCGAGGTGACTCAGTTACAAGTCGAGCAAGATATTTTCGGTGCTGCCTCATAAAGAATGAAGATAAGAACTAGAGAAAATGAAATCAGCCAGGGAGGGAAAATGATCTCATGTCAGCTGAAACTTTGTCCACATTACTGTTTTTCAGTGGTGGGTACATCTGAGTGGCTTCACTGTGCGGTTGGTGACAGGCAGTGTGGGAAGTCATGACAAGCAAACCACCCTTAGCTGGTCCATGTTGTTTTATGAAATGCTCTGTTAATGTTTGTTTACACTGTACATCTGTGCACAGTGTTGGGATGGAAGTGAACCTTGGATACTTCAACACTAAACAGTGGAAAACACAGAGGAACCAGTGTGGTGCACACATGGGATGTGGTGGTTTCATGGGTAGGTGTTGAGGTTCCTCTCAGGACCTTTGTCAATTGCCAGTTTACTGTGTTTTGCTGTGGCAGGGTGAACTATAGATATATGTAAGGGCTCTATCTGACTCCAACCAGATCTCGTTGGAGAAGCCATTTGGCAGTGTAGCTCCTTATGAATGTTAAGGGCAACATGCTACAACACACGAGGCAGGGACACAGCATTCAGGCTGGAGCTTTGAACACTGTCTGACTTCTTGACTAGCGCATCACTGCCATCATCAGGGTGGCTGAAAAACAGAAGTTCCACATGACTAACTCTGTTGGTATCTGCACTGGAACAAAACTGGAATAAAGTTCATGAAATGACGTGAAGCGCGCCTTTCAAGATAACCACACAGCTGGCAGATGAGAGAGTTAGCTGGGAATGTGAGAGGCTTTGTTCAGACCCTTGTGCTGGGTAACAGCTGATGGTTTATTGGGTTCGACTTGGGAAATGGTATGCTTCTTTCCAAAGTGTTAGTGAATTAATTGTTCTGTGTAGAAATGACATTTTCTTAATAGAAGAAATGACGTGAGGAGCTTAGCACCAGAGAGGTCTGAAGGAAGTAACTATCTTGCTCACCTGGAAGTATTTCTGGATTTATAACCTTTCAGAGCCCCTTGTACTTGATAAGATGAAGCAAGAACCAAAAAGCAACTCGCTCAGTTCTGAAAGAGCTCAATTACTAAAGAGAGTGCACTTCCAAATATGAGTAGACAAAGTTACAACCATTAGAGTTATAAAAAGAGCCTATGACAGCATCTAATCTAAATCAGATCTTGACAGATCAGTCAGTGATTGTCCCTGTCATCAGTGGTAACACTGTCTCACTCTGAGTTGCTTTGATGCCAGAGATAAGTCTGACATAAGGACCACAGATCTGGATTCGCATAGGAGAATCAAGAAGTTATTTCTAGTTTGATTTTTCCCCTCAATCTGAGCTATGGATATGTTTATTAGAAGCTTGTTCCCAGCTTCCTTGATGGTAACTCAAAACCCCCGTTGACTTGATGTGCTATCTGTGCCTTTTGCTAGAAATTAGCCTTTAGAAGGTTTATCAACCAGGTATTTTTAGCTGAGAAGCTTAAAACAACACGAAAAAAACCCTTGTCAGAGATACTTTGGCTGTCTGCGCACATCTGCCCAGTTTGCCTGTCTGAAAGGACCCCCCTCTCAGGCTGTCTGCTGATTTCTTGCCCCGAGTATATGCTGCCCACTGCCGTACCAAACAGCCATGGACACGCACGGCGAGCAGCTCCTTGCACCCCGCCAGGTGCTCTCACATGGGGTGCGAGGGACCCCCGCTCAGCTGGTGACAAGCTGTATGAGCTGCCAGCGGCACTCTCCGTTTCCTCAGGGGATCCTAAAACAGAAAAAGTTGATATATAACTGCAAGCATAAAAAAGTTACTGAGTGCCTGGGCTGTTGTTTATACATTTAGATACTGTGATTAAATTACATACATAATGCATAGTGTTTGTAATACATTATTAATAATAATAATACTGTCTTGTGTTATTCGTCTAGAAGAGGCATGCTCCGAGTGATGGTTCATTGGTCTATTCACACACAATTTTCATACATCTCTAAAGATTACCATTTTAACAGCTTTCTGTATGGATACTGCCAGGCAGTTACATTTAACAGTGCATAAATCTAATTCCCTCCGCACTCAATTTTCTCAGGCAGCAGAATCAATTTGAATCTGTCAGGATTTTATTCTAAAGTCTATTAATGCCTCCTGCCTTTTCTGTATTTCCCCCCCTTCTCTCTGTCTCTCTCTTAACAATCTCACTCTTTCATGAATTCATTCAGCTGCAGAAAAAGATGTCCCACTGATAAGACTCTTTTATCTCTTTACAACGGAAACCTAATTAGGTGTGAAGGAGACACAAGGAAGGTCACAATTAGCCCTCCAGCAATAAAGGTTAACAGTTGTGAAATCCTATAATAATGCTGTTGAACTTTGTTATTATCAATAATGACGGCCTTTGACAAGGTCGAGTTCATTATTCTTAACAGCTATCACGGAGGCGCTTAACGTCCCCACCTCAGCAGTGAGGCTCTGCAGTGCCTCCCCTTCCCCTGCACGCTCGCACGCGTGTGCTGGCTCCTGACACGGGACCTGCTCACACCTCAGCTGGCAGCTTGACCCGCTGGGTAGATTTCAAGACATGCTTTAATATGGTTTTGTATTGAGCTTGTGCTGAAGGATCGCTCGCCACACCTTTTAATTATTAGTTACAAAAATAACACGTGTAGGTTTTCTTCTCCATGCATGAGTGCGATGATTCTGCCCAATTAAGAACTTAAGTGGATTTGGTAACAAGAAAGTAATAGGAAATGTATCCTGGTAACATAGCATTTCAGAAGAGAGTGGAGACGATTACATGCTTTGCTGTTAAAAGCCAAAGTATCTCTGATATCTTCAGAAGGCTTCTGGGGAAGGATGCCAACGTTGGGTACCTGGTGTATCTGCATGCACTCTTGAATCTATAGAAAGGAATGTATGGTAAACTGAACGTTTTAAACAACTCTTTATGGGGTTGTTTTTATGCCCGTTGACAAAGTCTTCCCAGCAACTCAAATCCACCAGAGGTGTTAATCTCTCTGTTTCTTTTTAGTAGGGCTCTTGAAAAAGCAGGGTCACATCCCTGACTGCTAAACCTGTAACTTAGTTCTCAGGTTTCCTTTACCCTGAAAAATGTGGTGCCACAGTGATTAATATCAGATCTGTGCCCTGCCAGATCATCTTGCCCCAGTCAAGTGTGGGCTTGTGATTTCATTTCCTTTTTAAGAAGTGGAGCACATGATGGGGATTTAATGTCAACTTTACTCTTCCGTGCCTACAGTTTCAGTTTGGATGATCCCGCATGAGGTGCAAGGTACAAAGTGAACAAGAAGAGCGAGCAGTCCTTTGGGTCATCTGACAATGTCTGTTATGCCAGATTTACAGGGCATCCAGCCTGAGGTATTAGAAAATGCCAAAGCTGTAATCTCCTGCTGTTTCTCTGTTTGTTCGATTCTGAGCTACATGCTGAAAAAAATTAAATGCTCCTTTTGGTGCATTGGCATGCCTTCACTCTTTCACCTGCTGACTTCAGAGTTTTTAAAGGTCAAGAATCTTAACCTTTATTTTCCAGTTCAGTTGGAATTTAGGCAATTCCTCAGTGATGTGTAAGTTGGGAAACTCTTGTCCTAGGGTACTCCCAGACTCAGTGGAGAGAGAGAGAAGGGAGCAAGGAGCAATTCAGGTCTTAGATAGGCTGAACAGTCTTTGGAAGCTGCCTTTCTCTTTCCCTGTCCTTGAGGGAGTCTTGGATGATTACACTTCTGACTTAGACACCTCAGGAAAATACTTAATAATGCTTAACAGTAAGTGTTAAGCTTATATTACTGAACGTAAAGTTACAAAATGTGTATTAAGAGTAGAGGGCCACAAATACCAAATATTCGATGTATATATATTAAAAAAAAAGTTATAGATGAACATAGATGTTTCATTCTCTCACTTTTACTACTTCTCAAGGCAGATTCTTGTTTTCTCAGGTAAGATAGCGTTGTATCATGATAGGCAGCGATTGCTGCCTCCTGCCAGGGCTCCCGATATTGCTGCGTTTGGATTCCTACTGGCATTAAGCCATATCCCATTTAGTATGTAAAAATATTTGTAACTTTTAAAATACTCTGACCAGGATACTCTTGAGATTATTTATGCTTTCTGGAGAGGACTGGGTGCTTGCACAGACCGTTGTACGATTTAAAAGCTTGTGTGAGTAGCAAGCGCAAATGCAGAAGCATAACGGCGCCCATGCTGCCTGCAAACTCCAGGGTCATGCAGCGCTTGACAAGAAAAAACAAGTGCTGCGAGTAGTTCTTAATTCATGGTTCAAGGCTGAAGTTCAAACCGCCTTTTCAGAGAGTGCAGACACAGATCACTGGGCACCTTAAGGATGTTTTTCCTGTTATCTTGCTTCATTGACTCCCTGCTTCCAAGTGCTCCAAATGCTCAGATGCCTGTTTGAAGCTGGTGTAAGCTGGCACAGCTCTGCAGATGCTTGCAGAATTGTGCTGATTTACGCCAGCTGAGGGTCTGGCTGAATAAACACTACACAGCTGGATTAAAATACCTGAATGTGCACACAGTGGGAAAAGGGATAATACAGGCCAAAGTTGCTGAATATCTAAAACAGATCATAGAATCACAGAATGGTTTAGGTTGGAAGGGACCTTAAAGACCATCTAGTTCCACCCCGCCTGCCATGGACGGGGACACCTTCCACCAGACCAGCTTGCTCAAAGCCCTGTCCAGCCTGGCCTTGAACACTTCCAGGGATGGCACATCCACAACCAGGAACTGTCCTGTTATTCAGTTAAAAAAAGGAATTAACAACCTGCCAAGAAAAAAAATGTTTACAATTTCATATGCTAATTTGAAATCACATTAGTCATGTTGCTTATATGTGAAAGTTGGTAACGTGGCCCTTGATACTTTTAACCTCAAATTCTGAGAACAGCAGAGTATTGCATCCCAAGCACAGCTGGTGAAGGCACCTTACAATGAATATTAAGTGACGAGAATCCTTCTGTCTGTACAACTGGTTAGACATCCTTGTCAGATATATCTCACACGTGACTGCTCTCCTCCCTCTGACAGAGTACACGATATGCAAAACCTTGTGGAAAGGACATGTTTTGGCAGAAAACGGTGACCTTTATTTGTTAAGTGATTCAACTATAGGAGGAAAATTAAGCTGTTTAGCTTCCCAGTTGCCCTCATAGCAGTCACTGGGTATTTATCTGCTAATGTTTCTGTATCGCCATTCCTATGCAGCTGGTAGGAACTTTTATTTGCATAAGGCAGCAGATTTTTTATTTATGATGCCAAGGACGTATCCTTGTACTTCAGTAAGAAGTTTATCGAATGATTGATGTTAAATGACAATTTTATCAAAATACTGATTGAAGTTCTTATGCTCCTGTTGTATCATATAGCTATGTCTAGTCACAGCTTTATCCAGCCAGTGCAATATGTTGCTTGCCAGACTAGAAGATGATATATCAGCCATCTGGGCAATGGGCCCAACCCTGGGCAAGATTAGTGCTTCAATTAGCTGTTGATGGCATTCCATTAGAATATTGGTTTCAAAGAGCACTAAACAAGAATGTTGTGCTTTGATTTTCAGATTTAATTACTTCCATCAGGGCTATAAATGAACTCATTAGTCTTAGTGGCTCTAAAACCAAGAGACAATAGAACGTTATTGCTATTGTTCTTATGGTTTGCGCAAACATTACTTTCCAAATGCTATTAGGAACAGCTATCAACCTTTCCTCTCCTCCTCATGCAGCGGGCTGGCTGACCCTGCGGAGCAACTCTGGAGTGCGTGTGAGCAGGATTCCATTATTGTGGGCTGTTGTAGGGATCCAGAGCTGTAGCAAATGTGGGGGTCATTACACACAGAGACAATTACTGCGGATTAAACTCACACCTTGGCAGTGCTTGGCTTCTTTTCATAGTATTCGTGCATTCTCTTTTTCTTTATTTTCCCCTCTATCTTGTAATTTTTTATTTTAAGATTTGCCAGAGCTTCTAAGAATTCTTGAGGCTTTGTTATTTTTAATTCACTGCATCAAGGTGCACCTTTTCCCCTAATTTTGTGAAAGATTATTCCTTTGTGTTTAATTTTTTTGTCTTTGCCTTTTCCCCTTGACCTAAGTGGGTGCTGCTCTGTATTCCACAAACACTAAATTCCTCTTTAAAAGTCATTCTTGCCCTTTTCCTCCCAAAACAGAAGGAAAAAAATGAATGGAGAAGGGGAATACAGATGCTGACAGTCGCGGCAGCCCTCCTGTCCCAGAGCACTACCACTGAACCCAGTGCAGGGCTGCCTTTAGTTCAGCAGCGTGTCATGTTGTTTGTTAAAACCTTACATCTTGCAGAGCTTTCTTTAATCTGAGGTGAACTTCACTTGGCAAAAGTCCCTTTGTTTTTCCTGGTTTCTTTCTTCTGCAGAGGAAGGATGCCATGTGTAAATAAAGGATATGATGCTCTGCACTGCTGACATTTATTAAATTAAAGCTGTAATCGGTACGGTATGTCTTAACCATAATATTAATGTGGCTAAAACAGTAAATGCTATCATGTTTAAAGCCTAACACCTGTTTTGTGTTAGCATCTGGATAGTTATTTCATTTTTCATTTTAATAGAATATTCTTTGATGAAATACATAACTCGGTTGTAATTTTTAGCTCCCAACCCTGCACCAATCACAGAATATGATTTGAAAAGCCTACTCTCATCTTAACTCAGTTTCTCCTAAATTTTGCCAGTCTCTTGTTATAATGCTGGGAATATGAGGAAGCACATAAAAATGCTGAATCCTTTGACATCGCTCAGGATTTTACTCTTTATTTCCATCAAGCAAGTCCTCTGCTATTTGGAAGAACAATGTCACTCCATCCTTTTTTAGGCTTCTGCTGGTCCCACACCTCCTTCCCTTTAGCCCTCTTCTCTTTTGCTCTGCCCTGGAGTTTGATAGGAATTTGCAGCAGGAATGGCAACGTTCACAGGACTTGTAGGCAAAATGGAGGAGAAGGAGAAAGCAGCTGGAGTAACGGGCAGTGTGTGGCTGTACAGGGCGCAGGGAGGGGAGGTGGTGGGGAGGAGCAGAAGCCAGGCTGGGCACAGCAGCAGCCTCCTCTCTGGTCTCTGTCTGGTCCCTTCCGCAGTTGTGTGCGGGCAGGGGACATGAGCCAGCCCAGCGAGAAGGAAAGCAAGCATCCCTGCCTAGTCCGGTGGAGTACAAAGCCTGCAGTGGAGTCAATCACAGTTTGTACTTGGGTGATTTTTTCTAAATGCTTTCCATGCCATTCTCAGTAGTTCTGGAGCCATTCTCAAGTGTTTAAAAATAGAATGATGTCTGGTTCTTTCCCTCTCTCCTTCCCTTCTTACATTTCCCCTCTTTAGGGGAACGGTCTGATGGATGTGTTTGTTTCTCTGGATCTGTCATGCTGAAGAGATGGGATGAATGAGAATGGGGAGTCTTTCTCCATGGTCACTGTTTTGTCTAGCAAGCTTTCTGTTCTCTGGGGCCAGCTCCCGTAAAAGCTAAACTGCTGCTATTTTTAAGACTATTTGGGCTAGAGAAAATCAGGCAGATTATACACAGTTGTCAGAGTTTCTGTCAGCAGATGAAAGCAAGATCACTCTGTTGGCTTCTAGCAAGTATTTCTCACCATATCCTGTCCTGCTTCTGCTTTCCCGGTGTATCCTGCCCCAGTGGTGCTCCTGCAGCTGGACCTCACAGAGTTCCCATCTCCTGCCCCGGCATGCCCTGGGGCGAGCGGTGCAACAGGATGCCAGGAGGGACTTTGCTTTCTCCTGAGCCCAAGCCCAAGCATCTTTCATACCTAGTGTATACCATGTTGTGTTACGCATGCGTAAGGTGTGATCCTACCAAGAGTGGGAGAGGACCGTGGAGACAATGCAAATACAAAAGTCCTGTGCTTAGGCTGTCCTAATGCTAACTGTAGCAATGGGACAGACCTTCCCATGACTCTGCTCAGCCTGACTGCTGCCTTGGCCTTGAAGGATGACACAAGTTTAGCTGAGTGAAAGAATTAGCAGAACTCTTGCATAAAGCACATCAAAGATCTCAGTTTTAGTGCACCCAGCCATAGGTCTGGGTGCAGTATTATCTTAAAAATCCTGAAATAAATTAGAACGGACCCAAACTCTAATTGGTTGTCATGTTTGATATACAAATTGTCCAAACACTGCTTCCTTTCAGGGTATCACAAATCACGTGAGACTGAGGAATAAGTTGACAGATGTTGACAACGAAGGATTTTTCTTTGGTAACCTGTTGCCTCCAGCCCATTTGCTGCTGCTCCTGAGCCATGTTCAGCCTGAGAGGATGGCTGCACCCCAGCACCGACTGGTATTGCAGCTCTGAGATCTCTCCAGCGAAATCACTCAAGAGCTCCTGTTTCGTAACGACAATACAGCAGTGGTTTATTTGAAGGCTGAGCCAACTTTGTATCAAAGCCAAATATGTCTGGCTTGGCACTATGAGCTAGCACCCGAGCCAAGCAGCTGGAGCTTGTGTGTATTTAAAAGAACAAAAACAGAGAGACTCTTAAGTTATCTCCCGTAAGAGGTCAATCAGAGTGCCAGAATGCAGTGCCAGGTTTTGCATTAGGCTTTCTCTGGTCTATCCCTGCATACCTACAGACCCAACTCCCAGGATGAGCCTTGATTCTCCTCTGATTTCCCACATCTCCTGGCTGTCTTCTTGCGGTCTGCTAATTGTAGGAATTACACCTCTGTAAAGGATTTGTATCTTGCCCTCTTGCCCCCTTCTTTTCTTCTTGGTTCCGGGCCATGTTCTTCACAATCCACACCACCGCAAGGAAAAGCTTTCTAGGATCTTCTGCATGGACTTGTTTCAAAGCTGTGTCTGAGAGCTAAGGGGATGACTTTTCCTGTTACACAAAGTAGCAGCAGTGACTCTTTGGCCTCAAGATTTCAGTCATATTCTGTGAGTCAGGGGTCTGCTGCTGGTCCGATGGCTCCATTGAATGGCAGCTGATAGGATAATTAATGATTATTAAGGCTGTAGCTGCCGCAGATGACTGTGGCAGAGAGATTGTGTTCTCTGAGCTTAAGGCACTTGGCTGCCAATGGTCTTCTGCAGCCAGCATGTGGAGGAATGTCCTTGCCTGAAAACTGGACATGCTTCAAGAGCAGAGGGAGCTCTAATGAAGATGGTCACCAGTGGGACAGTTGCCTGTAGATGTCTGCTGTGCTTTACCCATCTCCCAGGGCTTGCCTCTCCTGCTGCTGGGGTAGCTCAGCTCTTTGTGGAGCAACTGCTGAGGTGTTGTGTTGCACGGGCCAATGTACTGAGGCTCCAGCTGCAACACACCAAGCAAAGCCATGCCATCACCCAAGTTACGTCTTAAGAGTACACTTTCCATTCTATGGTAGGGGTAAGCACAATTACTGTGAGCTTTTTTAATCCTTCAGTCATCTGCAAATTTTCTACTAAATCCATTTGTTGCTGGGCCAGGATTAGGACAGAGTTGTCAGAAAAGTTCTATCTTCCCTGTCACATCCAAGAGGTTCAAGCCATCTTGTGAAACACTTGCCCTATTGAGAAATTCAGGTTTTCTTAGTTAGAAGCATTTACATTTGAGTGAACCTGAAAAGGTTTGTTTTCATTCAGGGTGTAATTCAGCACTAATTTAACCCCTTTCTTGACTAGGTTGTGTTCAGATGCTGAACACAGGATAAGATGGATCCTCATCCCCCCAGGCCCCACAGATGCTTCAGGTCTCTCTATCTGAACCGTGGACTGAGACTGAGAAGGAATCATATTGGATCATAAGGTATTATGAACTCAAAGCACACTTTTTCTTGTCTAATTAACAATTTTACCCTGTGATATTAAATCCACATGTGCTCATAACACACCACAAATGAGAAATCTGGAAACCAATTTTCAAAGCACTTTCCATTATGCAAGTAGCAGGAGATGTACCGTAGCTTTTCAGTAAATTGGTTGGTAAATTGTTTTCTCTCTCATCTTTACTGCTATAACAAAAACATGTTAGCTTTAGATCTCCAATTTTTTTTCAGGATTTGTTTGCTTATTTTTGCTTCTACCTATTAGCTTGAAACAAGGAAATAACCCAGATAAACATGTTTGACCTGCAAACAACTGCATGAATAAAGGGTAAAGCCTGTTTACTGAAGTGAATCTTGGAGAGATTCTGGTGGCAAGGTGAATTGTCACGTCCAGTGGTCATTCATACCATCTTGCTTCAACACATGTGACTGCTGAAACTGCTCTTGATTTTGTGCAAAATGTCTTGGGTTGTGCTCAGCTGCCAGCTCGTTCCTTGCCCTCAATTCGGAAGGGAATTGAAGTGCGACCAGTTAAAGGTAATTACCTCTAACCTGTTTCTGTACTCCCAGAATTGCCTGTGAGATTGCCAGCCCTTGAAATGAGAAATCTGAGACCTTTGCATAAAATGTTTGTTCAAGACTCTTTATAAATGAGGGAATATGATTGAATTGGAGCCCTGGTGAACATGGGCTGGTTTTGGTGGCACTGTGTTGATTTTGCATTGGATGAAATCTTCACTCTGGACCACTGCTGGAAAGCTGATTCATTAAGGACCAGCTTGGGGCTCTTAGCCATTTCTACAAAGATGATATGCAGGCAAGAAGGAGAAACAGTGCTGACTGAAGACATTATTTCTGCATGGGAGAGACACCTAAGGAGGCTTGACTCCTGCCTCTCTCACACAGGTTTTACTCCCCTTCCCTGGTTGGGCTGATGGGGGAGTGAAAAAGATGGCACATAGAAGTGTGAATAATGCAAGTCCAGCTGCGAAGGGCTGGACGTGTGGTTCAGGCTGACAGCACACAAACACAACCCAAGTTTTTAAGCAAAAGCAGATGGCTACTGTGAAAGAAGCAAATCATTGCCAACAAAGACTGAGCTGGGGGCAACCAATATTATTTAGGGAAGTGGGGGTGTGACAGTCTCGTGTGATTACATTGTGATAATGGGTGGAAGCTCACAGGGAATAGGAAAGCCTTTTGCTTCAGATCTCTTGGTCAGGGCTCCCTGGCCGACTCCTTTCTCGGGCCCAGCTGGGCATGGCAGGACGAGCTGTGGGAGTAGATCTTTTGTTTCATGAGTGACTGCCCGGGTTCATGAGGAGCAGTTGCTATGCAGCGTGCGCTGCAGGCATTCATCTTAGCAGAAACGCTTGCATTGAATAATGCAGAGCAGAGCTGCTGGGGCTGCAGAGCACACTGTGCAGGGGTCTGCCCTTGCACCCCAGTGTGGAAGGAGGGCAGGTTTGGGGAGTAGGGGGATATCCCTGGTGTTTGCAAAGCTTCAGCTGTAGGAGCGGTGCTGTGCAATCCTTGTTTTCTGCTCTGCCACTCCTCTTCAAACTGAGTCCAGTGTCCCTTGGTGTCAGCTCAGGTTTTCTGAAAAAATCACACCAGTAAATCATCAGTGTGGAGAGATGGGGGGCTTGGTGAATGGCTGAACTCTTCCTGTTGTGCTCATCTAGCAGCACAGTCTTAAGATTTTTACCTTGGAAGATAAATGGAAATATCACCAGCCTTGGCTAGGGTGCTTAGTGGGTGAAATACTCTTTCAAAGTTCCTTATTATGGCAACAGTGAGCTTTTAACGATCATGTAGACGTGCCCAGGAAAACAGAGGGAGAATGTGTCTATAGGGGCTGTTGTGCCTGTTATCTAAGGATAGGTAGTGTTGTGCGTATTATCTATGTTTGTTTAGCTGAAGTAAGACGGGCGTTAACATTCTGTTTCAGTCTTAATTAGTGGCTGATAAAAGCATAAGGTGATACTTAACAGTCTTGACAGTGTAATTTATCTAAAATTTCGTAATAATACAATTGCAGCAGTCTTGTAAGGGCTGCTTTAATGACTTTCACGCATTTAAGGTTTGGTACCAACAATATCCAATATGTTGGTTGCTTAGGAGACAAAATTAAACAAAGCCAAATGCATTTATTTCTCCCCTTTTTTACTGCACAGAAGATTATCTCACTGCAATATTTTTCTCTATTAAATGCCTAAGCTTTAGGTGTTTATAAGAATGAAAAAAAACCCAACCTCTAACGATCCAGATCCCCTATTAAATCAGCAGATGGTTCCTAGAGCCAAATTAGGGACCTGTGATAGAACAATAAAAGCTCTGCTTTATACAGAGCACATGTTCAGAGTTGGCAGTGTTAAATGAGACCTCCGTGCAATCTGCGCTGAGAAGTAGCCTTACCGGCATTGACCTCTTCCTTTGTATAGTCCAGCCCTGTGTCATCAATTGCAATTGCACAGACGTCTTCGCAATTTAGCAGACCTTGTATGGACTGACTTTCTCAATATTTGTTTAAGATGAACTGTATAAACTTGTTATTAGTTGCCTGCCAGAGTAAGGGAGATAACAGTGTTTGCATTAGGCTACATAACACACAGCACCTGGGCAAGGTGCACCGAGCACGTTCCTAGCAAATGCTGTTGCTTCAGGGTCTGCTGCTGATCCTGCTGAAGGAAAAAGGAAAACTCCCAGCTGCTTAAGTCAGGGCAAGAGCGTGTCTTGTCTAGGCTGTGCAGAGGTTCTGAGTTATTAAATTTACGATGTCTCTGAATTCACCTGAGAAATGCAGGCAGCAGAACAAGGCTGCAGTGGGATCTCATCTCAGTTGTATGTCTGTACAACCCTCCTGTCTCAGGAAATAACGGGAGTAAGTAAAGTGGATGTCTGATGGGGAGTCACTAATGCTGGTGACTGCAGTGTCTGATTAGAGATCGGGGAAAGCACCCAGACATCTACACATCTGGAAGCCTTTCTTAAGCAATGACATTGATTTTTACTGCTTGATTGTTAATTCTTAAGACTTAAGTCTGACCAAGGAAATCAAAGTCCTCACTAACCTGGCAGTCCTTTCCAGGGCATGGTACTGGTTTGCAAACATGAGTAACAGAACGGGCAAACGGTTAGTACCAAACCATTGCTCTGTAATGATTTCCAGCTGCAGGGACTTGTGGGCAGTGATGTGCAGGGGCGCAGAGCCATCACCCGTCCCCGTGCCGCACAGCACTGTGGAAAACTGAGCCTGCCCGCAGAGGAGACAGCGCTGGTTTCTGCCATGTGCACTGCTTCCCACTGATCTGGCAAGCTGTGCTTTCTGGGTCCAGTGTTCATCTGCCTTCTCAGGTGTCTCTGCTCGTATTGATCTCGCAGGATGTACTGAACCATGGTGGTGGATCCTATGATAGCCCGGGGCTCCAGGCCAGGACACAACCAGTGATAACCGCAGTTCAGAGCGGTCAGGGCTTCAGAATGAACTTATTTGCAGAGCTCCTAAATTGTCTTTGAGTTTCCAAACCTAACCTTAGCTTAAGAGAAGGGGAAAAAAAACCAATTTCATCATTAAAACCACTTTGTTTCTTTCAGTTGATCATTACAAAATGTCTGTTTCTCTCCTTCCGCACAGAAAGCCTGGGATATGGAAGAGGAAGAAAAAAGCCCTGAACAGCAAGGCTGATGGTAGCTAACATATGGGCACTATTTCATTTTTCATTGAGTTTGTCTTTTCTTTCCCCGCTCTCTCTTCCTCCCCACAGTAACTCTGCATTGATTTTTCACTCTGCCTGTTTATAAATGTTTATAAAGCATTTAGGGAGCTCAGGGAAGAAAAGGTCTCTAAGTACTTAGCAGAGGAAAAACTTAAACACCAGGGTGCTGTGTTCTTGCTGACACTGAGCAGTATTTCATGCCATGCAGAGTCCTGCTCCTAGGACATGGTGCTGCTTGGGTTGGGAGGATGAAAGCAGGCATAATCTTAGTGTAGCCCATCCACAGCCACCGTTGCAGAGAGCAGGAGGACTTCCAGAAGCATTGGCATTTACATTTTGAGCAAAAGCAACACAACGGTAGGTGAAAAAGGAAACAGGTACACATTATTCCACATTTACTGTTTGCTTTGGGAAATGAACTTTTGTTTTCCACATGAAATAATAAATGACCTCCTTGCCTTCCTTCCCACCCACTGATTGAAGTCTTCTTGATAAAATAGAAATGGAGATGTTATTAAGCCAATAAATACATTTATTGGTACTATCATGCTGCTCATTACAAAAACAGCAGCCTTTATTTACAAAACCAGTGTCTTTATTTAAACTTTCAGAAAAGATTTCATCCCAATATTTCTGATACTTGGAATCTTAGTGTAGCAGAATTCCTGCCTTCTCATTAGCATTTCTCTCTCTCTCTGCTATATTGTTGGGTATTTCTATTTCCACACACCACTTTGTCAACCTTACAGCACCCAGCCACATAGCCATGTCCTTAACAAGGACAGAAAAGGGCATATGCAAAGGTGGAAATCAGCTGTGCCTTGTGCAGGTGCAGGAGGTTCCACAAAGCACCAGAAGAGCTAGCTTCAAGCTGTTTTGCATTAAACACTAATTTCAGTATAAGCTTTTAGTATTATTGAAAGATAAAACATTCACTGTCTAAAAAGGGCTGAGGAATGAAGGAAATCCTGAAAGGTTATTTTTAAAATTTGATGTCCCAGTTTCCCCCTCACCACCCTTCTTAAACATATCAATTGGGGCATCCTTGAAACCACTGAGGCTTGGCGGATTCCCTGTTCTCCACCCCTTTTCACACAGCTTCATCCAATTCCTCCTCCAACGACCCAACAGCTACTTAGGGGGTCCTGCCTTTCACTTCTGCTTGGTGCTGCTGCTCTGCATTGCTGCTCCAGCATGTGCTTACCGGAGCCCTTCTGGTTATGAAGGTCACTGAAGCAGAAATTGGGAAAAGAGCTAGACATCCATGTTGGAGTTGAGTGGGGTGAAGGGGTGCAGGTGAGACAGCAAGAGCCAAACTTCCTCCTGCTCTTCTACATCTGTTTGCAGTGTGGTTCCCTGCAAGAGATGCACAGCACTACCGGGGCTGGGTAAGTTGTAATATAAGAGGCAAAATGCCATCGATGTGTTTTGTACCTTTAGCCAATGTAATTCAAAATGGGGTAAGGGATATCTTAACAAGGTGGGAAACTTAAATGAAGCCTACAGCAATTTCCTTCTGTTGCTGCATGTTGAATGCTCATTTTTTTATTCTTGAGGGTTTAATTGTAGCGAAGTGCTGTTTGCCTAATTTCTGCTGATCCCTCTGTTTGGATGTTATGAAGCTCCAGTCTTGAGAGCGCTGTGTTTTATTGAAGATGCCCAGATAATTATGATGCTCCAGCGAGGGGATGGCAGGGAAGCCACAACTTTTGAACCACAAAGGCTGTGTGATTGTATGTTATGGTTCTGCTTATAACTGTTCCACGGGGGAAGTTAACAGCGTTAGTATCTTTTATAAAGCAGTTTTCCAAAGGAAACTCTTTTTTTTTTTTCTGTTGAAATTGAAATGTTTTGCAGGAAGTTGTCTATTTCAAAGATGTTGTGGCAGAAATGTTTGGAAAGGAATGTTTGTTTTGAGTCCTTTGTTTTGTTTGAGCTGTTTTTTCAATGTGTCAGTAAAGTGGTTGCTTGTTTCCAGATAGAAGCATTTTGAAATTTACGTTCTGCAGAATGACTTGAGGTTTTGCTCTAATTCAGAGAAGCGGCAACCTCTGAAGCAGTGGGATACTCTGTAGGTTTAGAATTCATCCAACTCCAGAAGGATATGATGTCTTTTTTTTGGTAAGCTCTGTTTGTAATTGCTTCTTCTTTCCTTTCTGTGGGTCTTTAGCTTGGCCCATGGTTGTGAGAACATGTTTGCTAGTTTGCCTGTAGGAAAGATCTTCTGATCTGTGAATGGCACGGTTTTTAGTTATTTGTGCAATTCAGGGTTTTACTTGCAAAAGAACAAGTCTTATCAAATGCAATACTCAATTTTTGACAGGCTAGTGCTAAGCGGAGCCTTTAAAATGTTTTGGAAACCAAATGGCTTGGTTTGGGATGGAGGAATCAAATGCTGGTGGAGGAGGGAGTTAACTGATTTCTGTTGCATGAAAAACTCCATCCGAGATGGAATACTAGGGGTAGGCGTCGTGTATCCAGATGGAGAGTTTGTGCTCTGAATGGATGTGGTTAGTTCTTGTCTACACTAATAGGCCAGAGAGGAGATGCCTGCTTGGGCAGGGACTGAACCTAGTGCTGGTTACATTCCACCCAAGGTGTTTTCCTGGGCCACGTTGCTATTTTCTCACAGTAGCTAGCACATTGTCGCTGTGGAGGAGTCCCCCTCTGCCTTAAAATGACAGAAGTGACAAGTGTTGGTGTTCTGATGGGTGGGATTGGGAAAAGCCGTGGTGGCAGGAGGCAGAGGAGGGGCTGCTGTCCCAGGCCACGGGTGCAGCAGCCAGGCCTTCCCAAAGATCAGGACACGGCGTGTCTGAGATCCCAGCTGTTCCTTAGGCTTTCATATCTTTGCTGTATTCTGATAAACCAATAAAGCTCAGAATTATTTTGATTTAGATAATCCAAAACTTGAAAACAGCTAGGCTTACACAGTCAATAAAAGAAAACTGTCTCTTCAGCACTGCACTGACAAGGCTCTGAAGACAGACACACAGAGAACCTCTCCACTAATATTAAACTGATTTGGCCATTTTTATTCTATAAAGGAGGCTGGTTATGAGATTTAAAAAGACTCATCTATCATGCTGCCTCATTAATTTTCCATTTGGGCTCAGCTGTCAGAGGATACCGTATTAAACTGCTGCCTGGAGTAGTCTTCAGTGGCAGAGAAATGATGTTTGATACCCTTTGCATTTTGCACAGTCTGTATAAAAGGTCTACTTGATTTGCCATCCCTATTATTTTCTGTCAGAGAACCCTACACGGCCTCTCCAAAATAATATCACCTCTCCAAAACCCTGAAGGTCTATTTGTGGTTTCCATGGTGACAAAATGACCCATAATATTCTTTGACTACTTCAGTAAATGAAGGACACAAATGGGCCTTTGAAGAATAATAGATTTTTTTTCTTTTTCTTAAGAAAAGACATACTTGTGAGCTCAAAAAGCGGGGAAAAAGAAAAGGATGAGAAAGATATTAAAGGAAGAGATTTGGCTTGTAACTCAAAGGGCTTTTTGTCAGCAAGTACAGCAGACAGCACTTGTTGAAAAATAGACCTTGAGCCATCTGGTACCAAAACAGAAGTGGGATATAGCCCTTGTGATGACTGAGATGAAGGAGCTTTTGCTGTAACTCATTTTTACAATAGCTGTGCTACTTAATTCTGAATTCAGCGACACGCAGGGCCAGGCGCTGCAGGTGCAAGTGTGCGGTTAAAACATTTTCTTCCGGGAACTGCTCTGTACTACATAGGAGGGAGGATGGGATTTTCCAGCAGAGCTGGCCTGGGGGAGAAGTGGGTGGGAAGGAAGCAGCAAGGCTTTTCTCAGGGTATTTGTTGGCTTTGTGGAACAGCCAGATTTCCAGTTGCAGCACGGTTAATGATCTGCCCTTGCTGCAGAGCCTGTGCTGTGTGCGCTGAGCAGGGTACATGCGGTCTGGAGCTGCTGCTTGATGGTCTGCTGTTTCCTCCCACCGTTGTGGGACTGTCCAGGCTATTTTGCCTGCAACCTCTCTAGGGTAGAAAGCATCCCTTACTGAGTGATGAACAATGCAACCCATGTCTCTTGGCTACTTTGCATAAAACCAGTAAGAGATTTGTAAACCGCTTAGTTTTCCGAGAGCCACTACCCCAGGAGCATTTACAGCATGCACTGGAAACGGGCTTTTAAACAAAACCTCATCTTACAGGTGAAGAAACTGAGACAGAAAGCAGATAACAGACCTCAGCAGAGGACTGCAGAAGCTTTGCTGAGTACATTGGGGAGGAGAATGCAGGGCTGCTTGTTCCTTCCCTGGCGTACTTTAGGATGATGCTATTTCCTTCAGTGAGCTATAACTCAGTTTTCTTTAGTATGTGTTCCCAGCTTGTCCAGTAATGCTGTCCATGATGGTAAGCTGCTGGCCTCATCGTGCGCTGGGACTGAAGTGGGTGGTCATTCAGTCAGAATGGGACAATTAAAACACTTCAGAGTAATAAATGTGAGATTCCTGGATTGCAGGAGCAGGCACTTCCAGGTGGTGTAGGTCAGCCTGGGTAGGTGAAATCCCAACCTCTGAATTATCTGAGCATTGAGGGGGCTGGACCGCAGAGCAGGAAAACTCACGGCTTTCCCAGGAGCCTGTCAGAAATTCCTGCTTCTGGAGTTACTGAGCTTTTCTTGTGGTGTGTCTGGCCTTTTGAGTATACTCCAGCACTTTACCTCCCGGTCCTGGAAGAAACAGGGAAATACAAAGATGACTAAAACCTAAAATTTAATTCCGGAATGTCCTGGTGGTTTGCAGATATCCCTGAAATGACTTTAACAGCTCTTCCTCCCCCTGGAGTACACTGGTGCTGGAAGGGGGACCAAAGTCTGATGCAATCGATTACTCACTATTTACCCTGCACGTTGGTGTTTTTCTATTTTGTATGTTTGTTGATTTTTTTTTTTATTTTTTTTTTTTGTCTGAAAGTAAATTAACAACACTTAAAAAAATAAAAACCCCTGGAAATCCCCCAACAAAAATATTTGAATGACTGGCTGCTTGCTTAATACAGGACTCTAATTGGTGCAACAGTATAAACAGAGAAAGACGTGAGGGTGAAATTAAGCCAAAAAACAGCATAAAACCACATTTACCACCAACCTTGACAATCTGAGGCAAAAATCTTGCTTGGTTCCTCTGTTCCTTGCATGTGCGTGCCTTTGGCAGGGATGATTAAAGTCTCTGCTGCTTCCCCTCTAATGTGAACAAAGCCCTTTAGAGCCCTGTTCTAGCTTCCTCTCAGCATCGTATTTGGCTTCCTTTGGGACTGACCTTTCACTGCCCACAGCCCACCTTCATCCTGTTAGAGGGCCTGCAGAGAGCTGCTAAGTTAAACATCATAAATCCCACTATAAATGATTACACAGAGCTTTTGACTAACAATCTTCTGTGGGGATATCAAGCTTGATAGAAGCATAAATCATTTAAAGAACATCTGCCTAATGAGAAAGTAACCTGGAACTGCTTCCCTGAGCCTGAGTGTACCAAGGGAAAAAAAAAAAAATGTAGGCTATTGAACTATTTTAGCTAATGCCTGCTGGATGCAAGTGGTTGATTTCTGTTGTCACAACGATGCCTTGCTGGACTGTGAGACTTGCCCACATTCCCTGACAGTGACATTTGCTTTGCCTGCAGCCCTTGACATAAGAATGAGGGAGACAACTTAGTTTAGTGGGTGTGGTTGCAAAGAAAGTCTAACAATGTGTCTAGACAAAAAGTTCTGCAGAGGCAGATGAGGCAGAAGAGGAAACCCAAGCAGGTGGTTTAGAGTCAAGCTGAGCAAAGAGGGGCTGTGATCTGGGAGCTCTGGTTTATGAATGGCAACAAAACTGTGGAGGCTGAGAACCAGGGCCATGCTTTAGGAGGTGGGTAGAGGACACATCTGGACTTACCGCACCGAGCTCTTGCTTGAAACATCATGCTGGGACACAGAGCAGCTGTTTATGGGAATACCCATAGAGCGTTGAATGAAGACTCACAGTCAATGCAATGATTGCATTTATCAGGGAAAGAACAAGGTGAATTTGAAGGAGGGAGTCTAATAAACTTTAGAATCAAAGCATGACTAGTAGATAAGGAAATTTCTGATATATGCAAAGGGTAAGTTTGCAAGAGATTCTGACGTGTTTCTTATAACCCATCAAGTCTGAATCAGGGCTAACAAGTCTGTTTACAGATGATCCTGCAGGCAGAAAACAAACTCAGCACTTGAAAAGCCCTTTCTGTCCTTTCATTAGGTGTGCTGGGAAGAGTTTGTGTTTCCCTTTGTCAGTCACAGTTAAGCTAACCTGTGACTTTGACCATCTGAAAGATACCTGACTGTCAAACTGATGATGGAAGGATTAGTGTTTAAGGAGTAGCAAACAGAAGCTTTTCCATTTAAAATCACTGAATCATCAGGAAAGGTGTAAATAAACAGCAGTAATCTTGGAAGACAAATGAATCACTGGCAGTGTAAATTTGACTGCCAGGTGCTCATAGCAAGTCTTTGTATCATGGTTTGAACCTGCTGCCCCCCAGATGATAGATTTAACAGAGATGACTAGCAATAGAAGCAGGATAATTTTTAAACTAAAGTTCTTGTCACACAGAACTGGCCCTGAGATTTCAGGAAACTCATTGCTTCTCTGCATAAGTAAACATGCTGAATGTGTAAGTTATCCATCACCTTATGGTGGGGTCGCTGTTGGGTGTTACTTCTCTCTTCCTGACCCACAGAGACGGTTCCTTGGATCTTACTATGGTGATTAGAACTGAGACAGGGAGGTCAAGAGTAGTTCAGACTTTTCCTTGTGCTGTTGAGGGTGAAGTCAATAGGAAGTAAATATTATTGACTGCTGTTTTCATTCAAAAATCAAGATTCATTAAGGTGAATCTGAGTTCAATAGAAGCCCTCAAGGGGGGGGAGACCTAATAAATCATGACACTGAATAAAACAATATTTGTAATGCATCTAATTTTGGATATTGAGTGTTTGGTGGATTTTGTTCTATTTTTTAATTGTTCCGTTAACCAGATTGGTAGTAGGTTGTACCATTTAAAAAGACTTTTAGTCTTACACTAGTTGTGTACTTTTAACTATACTGTATTGAATTTCATGGAAGTGTAAAAAAATTGTAATTTAAGTTGGAAGGGATCGTTGGCATTTACCTGGTCCAACCTCTGCTTGGAGCATGGCCAGCTTTCAATGAAAGCTCAATATTCTTTTGAGTTGTGATGATCCCAACCATGGGCGCTTTACAGAGGTTGAACCAAACAGTACTCCTTTCTTAAGGAGCTTTCTCGCGTCTCTTTAGGCTTTGGGCCTAAAGAAGCAACCAAGACAACGTGTGTGAGTGAACTGTAAGAACAGCTTTTAAAGAAATCAATCTGCCTTTGATTCGTCTTTCCTTTTTAGCTTTGGAGATGGAATGAGCATGTGCAAATGAAATGAAGATGAAGCTAGATAACTGGTACCTTCGAAGGAAGCGTGTGAAAACAAAGTTTATTATGTATGTTTGTTCTGTGCCTGGAGCAGTTAGTCTGCTGGTGGAGTACCTTGTTTAGGGTCATAACGTCTATGAGGAAATGTCACACAGTATTTTAATGTGTTGATGGGCTGTCCAGCTTCCTGCTGGAAGGCAGAGTATTTAGCCCTGCCTTTTGGGACAACAGAAGCCTACATTTACAGTGTTTGCTGAGGATTTGAAACAGTTTGGAGAAGCCTCATATTCAAGAAGTGTTAGGGACCCTCTTTTGAAAAGCAGGCTGCCTAAACACGTTGCAAGTGAGGCAACCTAAAGCTTGCTAGACTATAGAAAATTTGACTAATCTTAGATCAAAGGTGACTTTCTGTGCATCTTCATGAAGGGGGCTAAGGACACGGCTGTAAAGCAGATTGCCATGGGCAATTCTAGCTAGTTTTGAATGATCCTTCTTGGGTACTAAAAGCAGCGTAGCTAAACTTGCCCAGAGTTCAGGTAGGGCTAATTAGTCTTGGCTGGTATATTTGCCTGGGTGGAGCTCTTTCTCTACTTAATTGGGTGTAATTGAGTTCTCTTTATGGCATTACTTTGTGCCATGTAAGCATATGCAAGTAGGACATGGTTACAGGAGATAAAAAGATCTATTTTTCACGAAGGGGGTATGGTACAAGCAGAGATGGAGGGGGAAGGGCTTACAGCACAATCCTTGGCAAGTATGAGTCTTTTAGAGCATCTTTTTCATTTAATTGAATAAGACTATATGAGCTAGACAGTAATTTCACTAAAGATTTTACAATTTATTTTGGACAGTTTCCTTTTTTTCCTACATGCACGTACATGGCCTAGATCAATGTGGCTGCGTTCTGTGGTTGAGGACTCTGTACCTTCTCTCAGTCCAAATCAGGGTAATTTGATTAGACTGTCAGCTGGTCTAAATAGCTGTTACTCCATTTGAAGTAAGTGGAGTTATGCCAGATTACACCAGCTGAGAATGTGACCATCATTTTTACTGAGTCCCATTTCTAACCCTTGCTATGCTCTTGAATTCTTGGGCTGAAGCCAGCCCTTGTGATAGCTGCAGGGTAGGATTTTCAGAAGCATCCAGCCTTGGCCTAACTGTGTTCCCTCGGCAATCGAGGGATGTTTGTTGTGTTACTGCATCTAGCTGCAGAGTCAAATGGGTTGGATTCAATTAGGCTCCCGCTGTAATGCTGAGGATCTAGTCCTCCACTGAAGCGTATCAGCTCCAGTCCACTGAAATCAGCAGGGCTGGGCTGGTTTACAGCTGCCTGAGGATTATGCCTTGAGGCTGCATGTTGTTGCAAAAAAGAAGATTGTGAAGCTGGCTTCTTCACCACAAGGTTCCACTTGGAAATGGCAGGTTCTGGTTTGGCTTCCTCTGGGATGGCTCTTGAGAAGCATTGCAGAGCTACAGGACTAAATCATTGTTTCTAGCTGTTTCCCAATGACCTGACAGGTGTCAGCGTGGCCTTGCTATGTGCCATCAGAGCGACTGGGCGTGCATGGATGGATCTGTGTGCACATGGCAGCCGTTTGGCCCTTTGTTTGTTTTTAAGTAGCATTTCAACCCTACTGCAGATGGTCAGCTACCCACTGTTGCTTTGTTTGTGCAAAGGAAAATTGCAGGCTGCCTATGCGGCTGGGAGAGCGACTCTCAAACCAGATATTGTGCTTCTAGGAGTGCAGCTACTGGTTTGGTTTCTTTCTTTTTTTTTTGGGTGGGGGATATTTAGAATTTGGATGTGTTATTACCAGTCACTCAAAGCAGGAAGGTGGAAGAAGGGATGGCATTCTCATTGGCTCTCACGAAGGCGTCTGTTGCAGGATTGCCAAGTCAAGCAGGAATTTCAGAAGAGGAAATAATTATCTGCATGCTTCTTCCTCAAATCTGCCTACTACTCTAACATTAGAGAGCATCTAAAAGTAGCTGCCAGAGCAGCTGCAGTGCGAAGAACAGCATTCCCCAGTGGGGTCTTCTTCCCAGAACAAGCTTGAGCCCATGGTAGGAATTAAGGCTGGAGATAAGGTGCTTGTGTTGACTGACTTGCCATTATTCCTCCAGCTGGCTAAATGGAAATGACTCACTCGCCAGCCTGTCTGTAACTCGCCTTCCCTCCTACCTAAAGTGTTACGTGGCTTTTCCCTTTTCCCACACCGTGCTCTTATCTTCTGCTGCTCAGAGAGCTGGAGGTGCCAGTGCAGCTTTGCCTTTGGGTCAGCGCCATGGGATTTGTGTCTGAAAGAGGGTGGCAACCTGCCAGCCCCCGTCACACCTCTTGCAGTGTGAAATCGGGGTGGGTAATTCCAGCTACTTCAGGGGAAAAGGGGAATGGTTCCTCTGCAGCCGTGAAGGGCTGCCAGTGCCTGAAAGCACCATCAGGCTCCAAATAGTTGGTGGAAAACTTAGCATACGGCTATATATGACACATGCTAGTTCCTCTGATGCATGGGAATTTGTCTTTGTAATTGGGAATCCCACCACACTTATCTGTGAATAAACCCTGAACTGCTCTGCTTCACAGGCTGACTCTAGTGTTTCGCATGTCTAAGTTTGTGCTAACTTAAATTTTGTGAATTCCAGAGTTTCATGTTTGTTTCATTACTGTTTTCCAGTGCTTCAGATGATGGACTAATACTCTAAAGGCTTTATAACTGCCAAAGATTTACCCTTGCTTTTTATATTGTCTGATTCAGTATGAACTGGGGCAATAACAGAAAACGGGTTAAGCCCTGAGATAAGGAATACGTTAAAGATGCTCTTTCTCTCCTGTAATTGCCAAGCCCTCCAGCCTAGGGCTGGATCTGGGAGCGAGTCAGATCTAGGGCACTGTTTTAGCAAGTCTTCGCTTGAAGCATTGTGTTCTCACTCCAGCACTTTGGTTCATTTTAGTCTACAACACGCCCGGCCTTGTTCTGCTACTGTTTGAATCCGCGGGACATCTGTGTTTGGTTTTGGGCCCTGCTCTGACTCCAGTATAGTTCAGTAGATCTAGAAAAGGGCCAGGACTCTCCTCCTGGGAAAGAGGTAACTGAAGAGGATATGACCGAGGGCTGTAAAATCTTGAGTGCAACAGCAAAACTGAATAGGGAACAGCCATGCGTTCTCTCTTCCAGGATGTGACTGAAGAGGCACCAAACTAAGCTATCAGATGGCAGATCCAAATCAAACGGGACATCCTTCCTCACACAGGGCACTGCCAAGCTGTGGCCTGCCTTGGGACAAGGTGTTGTAGATGTTGCATTTTTGTGTCTCAAATAGCAATTGGATGAATATTCAAGGAAGAAATGTCCATTGAGGGCTAATAAATATAAAAGGTTTCATCAGCTGTGGCCAGTACAGCACACTGTTAGCAGGTTCTGGCAAAAGCGGCTTTGGGGACTGCGCTGATCACCTCGGCTAACTTCATCAGGTATCTGTCAAACCGCTGGGAAATGTTTCCAGTGCCAACCTATGTACTGTAGCAGTGACCTACTGCTTCTGCTCCCTTTGCTGCCTGTGTAAAGGTCAAAGATACCGATAAAAATAAAAAAATAAATAGCGCAAGAAAACCCCACTGCCTCCCTCGCAGGTCATTCAGGTCTGAAATAAATCATCTTTCTATTTCTGAAGACACAGATGACTTAAGCCAAATTGCATTTGGAGCCGTTATCCTCGCACTTCTGTTTTATTTATGCTGTCGTGTCTTGTGCTAACACTTTGTGAAATATTTATTTGCTTCTGGTCTCCCGCAGTTTAGCTCTGGATTCATGAGGCTCTTGCGTTATATCTCAATTCTGTGCAGCTGCATTATGTCAAGGAAGGAGAAAATGAAGACTCCAATCTGTGTTTTACGTGGTAACAATACACTGCACACCACTGTAGGTAATGCCATTCAACAGGTGGATGTTTTGTTTGCATGTCAAGACATGGGATTTGTTAGAGCAACAAAATGTATAGGTGGCTACAAAGCCTTATTGTCTGACCAACAGCTCTTCTGTATTCGCTTCCGGAGGCTGCACTTGTGTTTCCTGTACAGGATCTTCCAAGAAAGAGTTTGAGAGGAGATGGGCATGTCCTAGAAGACACCAACACATGATTTAGTGGTTCAAGGGATGTGTTAACTACAAACTTCAGATTCTCTGTGTAAGAAATGCTGTGAATCTTCTGTTCAGGGCTGAAAGTGCATGGCCTGAGTCAAGCACCTGAAATGGCTTCCCCAGGCATGGTGCCAGCTTCCTTCAGCTCAGTCTGGAGGGGAAATGAGCTGCCGCCATGTGCTCTCCAGCTCCTCTGCTGCTGGCGAGCCAGGAAGGATGAAATCCGTCTGCTGGGTTCTCCTCCTTTTCCCTCCCTTCCTCAGAAACAGTAATGCAAGTGTCCGTCTGAATCTCTGTGCGATGATCAACTGCATTTGCTGTGTTGGGATCACGGTATTGGATGATTTAAGATACTGAGCTGCAGCTTTGACACTTGGCCCGGAGAGCAGAAGTCTGCTAGAGAGAAACTGCTCTCTTGTTTCCATCTCTCAGCTAAAATCCAGACTAGCACTGGCTGGCTCTCGCTTGAATTGAATTGTTGTTCAGTGATTAGTATAAAATGTGCCAAAAATTCTCAGTCCAGTTATGGATGGACAAGTGTATCTAGTCTGAGAACCATCAACAGGGCTCCCCCTTCCCTGAGCAGAGCTGCCACAGATTTAGCCGATGCTGACTGTAAAATGCCTGCGTCTTTAGAAACAGTGTCTAAAAAATAAAAAAATAAAAATAAAAACTAGGTTGCAGCACATGATTGTACCATGTAGGAGATTTTACTGCTGTAAACTTGAGCTTGGTATTCTGATGTCATCACTAGAAAACCTTTCAGAGCCTAAATCCAGTTTTAGATAAATATCTTTTTATATATAAATGTTTGTGGGAAAAGAGCTGCTAAGCTTCTGTTGCAACTTCTTACTGAATTATACCAACAAGCTCCTGCTGCTGTTAGCTTTAAGTGACATTTACTGTGTAAATGACACTGACATTCAGGATGAGAAGCTGGCTTTCGCAGTGGGTTGCTAATTCCTCCGAGGGTCTCCCAGAAGAGCTGACAGCAAAGAGCTGCTGCTTCTGCAACAGGTGCTGCTTTGGCCTCCTGAGCCGTTTGGGGAGGAGAGGGAGCAAGCAGAGCCTTGTTCTCACTTCAGCGCTTCTTGCTTCTTCTCATGTCTCTAGGAAACCTGAGGATACATTGATTTAGTTGTCGTGTTTCCGCAACCAGTGACAGTGAATGCTGCTTGTGCGTGCAGCAAAAGACCAAGCGTGTCCTGGAGTTATTTCTTAAATGCGTTTCACTAAAGATGATGCGAAGGTCGATTGGTTGTGTTTAAAGGATTGATCATTTGAGGGATGGGATAAAGGAATAGCACTACCAAAAATTGCTCTACAGTGATTGCACGCTGATTCTCTAAAGGATCAGAAATTTGTATTAGGTGATGCGTAGCTTTGCCAGAAAAAATTGGGATTTGCTTATTTATTTATTTTAACCAGAGGACAAGCTTTAAAAGCTGTGAGCAGAGCTTTTTGAAGGACAAGTGGGAGTTAGTTGCCTAATTCGCACTGACTTTCGCTGAGATCTGGCTGCTGAGCTACTCTCTATGCCTTTCAGAAATCTCCCCTTAGTCTACATAATCTTTCTGTAACCCCTTTTTAATTAGCTTGTCTTTCTGGAAGAAGAGACCAAGAAGTCATGTTCAAAGATTATTGCTCTATCTAGCAGCTGCTAGAATAGACCAGTTAATGCTGCAAAATCTTATTCCAGGTCCCAGCAGCTTGTCTGGTTTGCCTCCCCTGTCTAATTTGGCTGAGGGGTGTAAACTGCCCCCAAACTGTTGTTCAAACCCATTTCTAGCCAGTGATGCTTTGTGCTATAGCACCAGCTGGTCATTTATCCAGATAGCCTAGCTTTGAATCTCTTGGCAGAACAAAATATTTGAAAGGAAGAGAAATGAGTGAGTGGGGGTGCTACAGAAAATGAATGCCAAGAGCATGTGTATGCCAAGCAGGAGATAATGGTGCTACCTTACTGTCCCAGGCACTCCATCTGCAGTTTGTGCCACAGCTATGCTCCTGCTGTTTGGGATCAAAAGAAACATGTCAGTCCCGCAGGCAATATTTGAAGATAAAACATAAAGTTTTGTAGAGAAAATCAAAGTCTCTTTAATAGGAAGTTAGGCTTCTCCAGTGAAATTCAGGGTGTGGACAAGGAGAGATTTTTTTGAAGCTATTTAAATTGGTTTTGCCTCGATAATAGTAAATTCAACTCAGAATTGATATAATGACGTGAACATTGAAGGTAGGAGCCTGGTGGATTTTGAACCCTTGAGGAAGAACTTGTGGTATTGTCATGAGGAGACAATTCCCTCAAGCAGATGGAGGAAAGCAGTCCCAGGGGCAGGGAGAGGCTGAGAGAGGGGGAACTGGCAAACTGGTGGCTGGGAAAAATAGTGGATATTGCAATGAGAAGGCAAAAAAACTGCCTTATATTTTTCTGTATTCTGGACTTTTCCTGGATGAAGGACTGAGTGGTGGTTGTATATGAAGCTGAATAGAAAACAGTTCCGTTTTAACTTTCATCCTGTTTCAGAGGAGGGAAAAGAAGGGATAATTTTGGGGGTGGAAGAAAATGTTAAGATGCTGCAACTTCTAATTTTTTCCTAGCTGCTGCCACTAACGCGGTACTGATCTGGTGGCATAGGAACTGTTATGTTGACTGCATTCACTGTGTCATAGATGACTGAGACAAGCAGTTGGGTTTTGGCTTGAGCTAATTTAAAGTTAGTGTAGATGTGCATGGGATACCCTTCTGGCTTTTTCTTACACCTGTTGAGCTCTGCAGTTGTGTGCAAAATCTGCCCAAAAGTTTTTTTCAGCTTTCAAAGATGCACCAGAATTTTAAAACGCATCATCTCAGGTTTTGTGTACTGAAGGTTTGAGGTCCAGTTCCCTACTTGTTAGTGTGGTTGCCAGCAAAGACAGTATGGTCAATCTACAACATCAAACTCTGCAGTGGCATACCCTTCAAGCAAGGGTCTCCAGAAGTTGCAGTGGAGTTTGATGTTGTTGCTAGATGTAGCAGCTCTGCTCTTGGGGAGCTGAGCTGGCCTTGCCCCACATGTGTTTGAGAAGCATCTTAAGATCCTTAAGTGGAAGGCACAGTACAACTATAACTTAGGTCACACACACAAAGTTACTTTTTAGTTCTTCTAGTATAAAAATAGTGAATAGGAAAGCGAGTGCTGATGGTGATTACCCCAAAGGAGATCCTCCAGGTTGAACTGGCTACTGTCAAGCTAATCTGAGGGGAAAAATAAGCTCTCCTATATCCTTGCTCTCAGCGAGTCCTTTAAAACATCACCACATCCTAAGCACATGAGCTAGAAAAACAGCTGCCTTCTCTACTCCTCCTCTGCCTGATGAGGTTAATAATAACTTTGAATGCATATGTACAGCATTAGCTTTCATGGTAACATGCATAATTCAAATCCCCCAAAGAACAGTAGAGCTTTGAGGAAGCAAACTTCCTTAATGTACTGGGCAAGGATCCAGCTTTTACCAGCTGTTGAGGGTTGATGTACAATTTTTGGTTAAGTGAATAATTTATCATGGATATTATCTGTAGTGTATCACATCCCGACAGTTTGTAGGCCTGTACATATGGCTCTCGAGATGCCACAACACTGCCATATGCTTCATGGCCCATTACCACTTCAAACTCCCTGAAGATGTTTTCCCCTGTGTTAAGCATGTTAGAAGTACATTGGGACCACTGACTCAGTGCAAATGCTGGCTGGATTTTTTTTTTTTTCCTGTCTATTTACAGAAGAGGGGAAAAAAAAAAAAAAAAAGACTATTCAGATTCTGTCCATGGCCTTGTTGACCTTTTAAATAAGCTGCCTGCAACTTCATGATACAGATGTAGATTATAAATCCTGCAGGACACCTGCCCTTAACTTATCCCCAGCCACCCTGGTAACGTGGTTGTGTTGTTACACATCTATTTACTGCAGTGACAGTTGACTGTCTGCATAAATCAAGGCTGCTTTAACCAGGCAGTGGGGCTGCTCAGCCCCTTCTATTCACAGCACCAAAGCAGAACTGGGATGTGCTGACAGCCTCTGAGAGAGGTACATAATATCGTGTCCCAAATTCCAACTGTGGATGCCCTATTTCTTGGGCAGGAGGAGGAATGCTGAAGCTGAAGAACTTCATAGTTTATGTAGCTGCTACAGTGCAGGAGAGGGAGAAAAACATCTGGGCTGTTTGTCAAGTTGATTGCTTATGTAGGAAGCAGCTTCACATGATGAAAAGACCGAGTGAAGACTGAGAGCAAGCAGCTGCTTAGCTGTAATTACAGCTGTGTGTCCATCACAAGGACCACTGAAGCTTCTTCAGCTGCAGCATGTGCTATTTTTAAGTTCAGTGCCTTCATGTCCAGTAGAAATAGCTTGGTTCAGCTGCATCTTGAACTCTTGTGTGGTACTACTAGTCAGTGGTCACCAGATTGTCTGTGGTTGATGGTTGTAGCTTGCAATAAATGAAACAATCTCCACAGAGAGCTTTTCATTTCTCAATATGCCTTAGGAGAAAAGACACTTCTGGAATAGGACCTTTCACTGATGCTGGATTATTTCCAATTCTGTTACACATGTTTATCCTTCAGTAAAAAAAAAAAAAATCACTCTCCTTCCAAAAGATTGCATTTTTTAGATCAGTTTCTTGGTCTCCAGTTGTTTCCCTGTGTAAAGATTGTGTACTGAAGGATTGAGGTCAGCAGCTTTCTCTTGCGAGTTTGTTGCAACCAGGTTACTTTGGTTGTGTGAGATGCTGCTGGGTTCTGTTTT